>ML685756.1:12071797-12146899 GCA_007922175.1 Pelusios castaneus | reverse complement strand
TAGGGACACCATTCTTAACCCCTTTCTGGCTAATAGCCATTTATGGACTTAGCCACCATGAACTTATCCAGTTCCCTTTTAAATATTGTTATAGTCCCAGCCTTCACAATCTCCTCAGGTAAGGAGTTCCACAAGTTGACTGTGCGTTGTGTGAAGAAGAACTTCCTTTTATTTGTTTTGAACCTGCTACCTATCAGTTTCATTTGGTGACTCCTGGTTCTTGTATTATGGGAGTAAGTAAACAACTTTTCCTTGTCCACTTTTTCTACATCAGTCATAATTTTATATACTTCTATCATGTCCCCCCTCAGTCTCCTCTTTTCCAAGCTGAAGAGGCCTAGCCTTTTTAATCGTTCCTCATACGAGACACTCTCCAAACCCCTAATCATTTTAGTTGCCCTTTTCTGAACCTTTTCTAGTGCTAGAATATCTTTTTTGAGATGAGGAGACCACATCTGTACACAGTATTCGAGATGTGGGTGTACCATGGATTTATATAAGGGCAATAATACATTTGCAGTCTTATTTTCTATCCCCTTTTTAATGATTCCTAACATCCTGTTTGCTTTTTTGACCGCCTCCGCACACTGTATGGACATCTTCAGAGAACTATCCACAATGACTCCAAGATCTTTTTCTTGACTCGTTGTAGCCAAATTAGCCCCCATCATATTATAGGTATAGTTGGGGTTATTTTTTCCAATGTGCATTACTTTACACTTATCCACATTAAATTTCATTTGCCATTTGGTTGCCCAATCACTTAGTTTTGTGAGATCTTTTTGAAGTTCTTCACAATCTGCTTTGGTCTTGACTATCTTGAGTAGTTTAGTATCATCTGCAAACTTAGCCACCTCACTGTTTACCCCTTTCTCCAGATCATTTATGAATAAATTGAATAGGACTGGTCCTAGGACCGACCCTTGGGGAACACCACTAGCTACCCTTTTCCAATCTGAGAATTTACCATTTATTCCTACCCTTTGTTCCCTGTCTATTAACCAGTTCTCAATCCATGAAAGGACCTTCCCTTTTATCCCATGACAACTTAACTTACGTAACAGCCTTTGGTGAGGGACCTTGTCAAAGGCTTTCTGGAAATCTAAGTACACTATGTCCACTGGATCCCCCCTGTCCACATGTTTGTTGACCCCTTCAAAGAACTCTAATAGATTAGTAAGACATGATTTCCCCTTACAGAAACCATGTTGGCTATTGCTCAACAGTTTATGTTTTTCTATGTGACTGACAATTTTATTCTTAACTATTGTTTCAACTAATTTGCCCGGTACCGACGTTAGACTTACCGGTCTGTAATTGCCGGGATCCCCTCTAGGGCCCTTTTTAAATATTGGCGTTACATTAGCTAACTTCCAGTCTTTGGGTACCGAAGCCATTTTAAGGGACAGGTTACAAATCTTAGTTAATAGTTCTGCAACTTCACATTTGAGTTCTTTCAGAACTCTTGGGTGAATGCCATCTGGCCCCGGTGACTTGTTAATGTTGAGTTTATCAATTAATTCCAAAACTTCCTCTAGTGACACTTCAATCTGTGACAGTTCCTCAGATCTGTCACCTACAAAAGCCGGCTCAGGTTTGGGAATCTCACTAACATCTTCAGCCGTAAAAACCGAAGCAAAGAATCCATTTAGTTTCTCCTCAATGACTCTATCATCTTTAAGCGCTCCTTTTGTATTATCATCATCAAGGGGCCCCACTGGTTGTTTGGCAGGCTTCCTGCTTCTGATATACTTAAAAAACATTTTGTTATTACCTTTGGAGTTTTTGGCTAGCCGTTCTTCAAACTCCTCTTTGGCTTTTCTTATTACACTCTTGCACTTAAGCTGGCACTGTTTGTGCACCTTTCTATTTGCCTCACTGGGATTTGACTTCCACTTTTTAAAGGAAGTCTTTTTACCTCTCAGTGCTTCTTTTACATGGTTGTTGAGCCATGGTGGCTCTTTTTTAGTTTTTTTACAGTGTTTCTTAATTTGGGGTATACACTGAAGTTGGGCCTCTATTATGGTGTCTTTAAAAAGCGCCCATGCAGTTTTCAGGGATTTCACTTTAGTCACTATACCTTTTAGCTTTTGTTTAACTATCCCCCTCATTTTTGTATAGTTCCCCCTTTTGAAATTAAATGCCACAGTGTTGGGCTGTTGAGGTGTTCTTCCCCCCACAGGGATGGTGAATGCTATTGTATTATGGTCACTAGTTCCAAGCGGTCCTGCTACAGTTACCTCTCGGACCAGCTCCTGCGCTCCACTCAGGATTAAATCTAGAGTTGCCTCTCCCCTTGTGGGTTCCCATACCAGCTGCTCCATGAAGCTGTCATTCAAAGTATTGAGAAATTTTATCTCTGCATTATGTCCTGAAGTGAAATGTTCCCAGTCAATATGGGGATAATTGAAATCCCCCACTATTATTGGGTTTTTAAATTTGATAACCCCCCTAATTTCCCTTAGCAATATCAGTTAGAGCAGTGAAATTGTCATATTTGACAGCTCCAATGTCCCAGAGTGGCCTCGACTGGCACTCTGGGACATTTCCGGAGGCTGTCTATTGCGCAAAATGAGTACACACGAGCATTACCGCGGAACAGCTGTTCTGCGATAATGCTACCACTCTCGTTTTGAGTGGTTTAACTGTTGCGCGGCAAGAGGGTGTTGCCACGCAACAGAGAAATTGATCGTGTGTACGCTATTGGCTTTATTGCGTGGTAAGGAGCCTTACCACACAATAAAGTGAACATGTGTACATAGCCTCAGTTCCTAAGGCTTGGATTTTCAAAGGAACTCAAGGCAGTTAGGCAATCAGCTCCCATTGAAATGTCATGGGAGTGAGACACCTAACTTTCTTAGGTTCCTTTGAAAACCACAGCTTGAATATTTATCCAGCACTTTGCAAATCCGAAGCTCGTTCCATCAGAGGACCTAAAAAAAATTGGTATTAATCATGTAAAAGAAAGGATAGATTTCTGGGTATTCTAGCTATTTCCTCCTTCTTCCCCCCTTTACAAAAGGATCAATGGAATAAGAAATATCTGTACTATACTGAATCAGACTTTGAAAAACAGGAAGTTAACTATTTCATTTAGTAATATTTTCCCTTACCAAAAGGTGCATTCCCTCACTATTGCTTTTGTAATTCATCCTTCGCTTATTAGTGAATTAAAAAATCTGATCTTTAAATATTGAGCATTCCTATCATATCAAATTATTTCAAGTATGTATACTCAGACAAATTCTGCAAAGTCACTGCATTAAAAATGTATACAGTATCTCTGATTCCAGCTTTCATATTTTTATCTTCTCGATCTCAATTAATGACTTCTCAGAGTTAACCTGAATTGGTGAGTAATTGAAATCAGGTAAACAAATTTCTAGGACCACATTCTAACACCCTTATTCCATTTTGAGGTATACCTTATTTTGCTAATAGCTCTGCTGAAATCAATGGGACAACTCAAGCAGTAAGATATTATTCAATATGAACAAACATACTGCAAGAAAATCAGATAGTCTTCACATCACTGAGAACTACAAAATATAATAAATTGATTCAGATGTACATGTAAGAAAACTAATTCATAATCAAATAGGCTGTATGTTACACTTGATTACAAAATGTAATAAAGAATTTTGCAAATCACTGAATACTATTTAAAATAACACTAGTAGGTAGACTGAGACTATGTTGTATGTTGTTGAGGACTCTGACTATGGGTACAGCACATCACCAGTGGCCAACCCATTCCCAGCTAAATTGTACTTCATTGTTCAATCAAAGGTATTGACTACAATACAGCAGAGTCTACATCATTGCTGACTGTAATCTGTGATCAGGTAGGCTGTACATCACTGCCCAAATGTTATTGGGTAGACTGTATATCTCTGTCACCCTCATTCACTCAGGTACAGTGCACATGACCACTGACTGAATAAGTATTGTAGGTTATATGTCAGTGCTGATTGTACTCTGCAATCAGGTAGCTTTTGCATCACTGCCAACTGTAATGAAATTGAAAGATCATCATTTAACTTTCCTTACAGTAAACTGTTGGCCACTAGAATCTACTGCTGGTATATTGTGTGCACAATAGGTCACTCCAAACTCCTTTTGAGCTTTGCAGTTTGTATGAAGACCTTCCCCAGTGAAATTTTCCATAGATTTAAAGGATCTCAGGGGTTGGCCTTATTCCCTGTGGTATGCATAACAAATGAAATATCTTATATTACTATTTCTCACACACACACACACACACACAAGTAAGGCAGATTAAATCAGAAGTTAGGAGGGTTTCATAAACCAGCACATACTTCTGTTTTATCACAGTCAAAACTAAAACTGAATCAAATCATCTGTCCAAACAAAAACAAACAAAAAGGCAGTCACCGATACTTGAAAAGAGACCAAATCCTCATCTAGTTAGCTTTGGTACCAACACTTTTTATTAATAGGAGTGTATTCCTAACCCAAAACCTTATACATAAAACATTTGTTATGAAAAGTTTAAGAAATTGGCTGATTTCTTTTATAGCTATTATTTAGGACTGTGATACTGTATGATAAACAATGACCATCTATGTCATTGATATTACCATTATTAGATAATTTTCATAAATCTTCTTCTTGTATCATATGAGTTGTCAATGGAAGAGTTCTGATTTGCTAAGTATGATTATTCTTTTTATATGCATGCATCCTCTTTGTACCTGAAGTAAGGAATATTGACTATGAGCTTGCATTCCTGATGTAAATCTATGTATTGATGGCCCATCAAACTCAAACAATGGGCTACTGCAAAAACCTAGTAGGTCTTCCTGAGAATGTTTCAGATAGCAAGGAGATAATGGCCACCTCTTGTGATTCAGAAAACCATATAAGGTATGTGAGATGCTCATGTGACCCTGAACTCCATCTTGGGCCAGTAGCTTTCCACATATAGGGACTTGGGTTTGTCCCATTCCTTGCCGTCTGCTCTGAGTGTGACTTTCTCAGTGTGGCTCATCCCACGCACCTGTCACAAAGGCCATGTCCTGAAGTCTTTACTTGGACAAAAAAAAAAAAAAAAGAAATCCCACTGTAGTTGATGGGAGTCTTGTCTGAGTAAGGACTGCAGGATTTACTCCTTATGCATTGCTCTTTAGCCATCAGTCAAAGGGATTTGAACACTGATGCAGCAGAGGATCTATTCATTTACCCCTCTAGTATACAAATCAAGGGCCCAATCCTTCAAAAACAAAGTATGTCCATGGCTTTATATACATGACTAGGCCCTTTAACTTCCCAGTGATAAGTTACATGAACACTTAATCTCTTCATAATCAGGTCCTAATTGTGAAAGTAAAAGGATAATTGTCAAGAACACCTAATAGGAATCAATGGAGAGGATATAAATACTGAAAGGCTAAACCATGTGATACAGAGCCATGTTTGCGATATATTATTTCCATACTACACAATTTATTAATGATGTTGGGGTTTTGCATTGGTGACTTTTTAAATAAGCTTTCCTTGAATTATTTTAATTTCAAATATTATTTGGTCCAGCCATTCAAAGATTAATTTAAAGCACAGACTTTAATGAGGCACAAATTCCTTTATCATCTAATTTACAAGATAAAAGTCCCATGTTTAATGACCGCACAATGGAAAAAAGTCACATATTCTGGGGAAGAGAACATCAGAGTGTTTCATACCTTTAATGGATCACCGGATTCATAAGCATGCTAGTAACTGACTGAGAAGGGAAAATTACCTCTAATAAATAAATGGGATTCATGATATAAGGCAAAAACAACAACTATCCATGCCTTTGTGAGACTTCTTTGTGCAAAGCCAAGTGCTGTTATCACGTCTACATTTCCAGGACACAAACAACTTCCTCCATGTTGTAATGTGAATCTGGTATTTTATGTGGTTATTAAAAAAGATTTATTTATGCACTGGAGGTTCAGTTCTTAATGGAACAGTACAGAGCCACACTTTTCCAATTAAGCAATGAAAGTTCATGACAGAAAGCGGCACTCAGCAAGATGTTAAAAATACTAATGCAGCTATTTGTCCCAAAAGTTCAAGAAAAGCATAAATCATATTGAAGTGTCTGATTTATTATGATGTTACTTGTTAAAGATTTGAAGTGTTTTCTACTACTGTTTTCTTTTTTTAAAAATTGTATATTTAAACCCAAGTCTGTATTATACATAACCCAGAGGATAAAAGTCAAGTCAAATAATAGCAGTTGTGAACTGTAATGAGCTCTAACAAAGTTATTGAGTTGCTCAGAACTAAGCAATCATGACAACCAATGCACATTCCTGCAATGCTTTTAATGTCACTTGGATTCTTGATTGAAAGGAATGGTTTAGCTCAGTGGTTTTCAAACTTACGGTTGGGACCCAATACTGTGTCGCAGACCCTCAGGCATTGCATCGCAGCACACCCTGCTGCCGCTGCCAAAAGACTGGAATGCATTGCCCAAAGATGTAATTGTTGGGTCGCAGGAATAAATGTTTTTTTTCAACTGGGTACTGAGAAAAAAAGTTTGAAAACCACTGGTAGCTCCACATAGCTGAGCAGTTTTGATTCTATTCAGAAGAGGGCAATAGTATGCAAATACTGTTTGCAGTATTTCATCTGTTTGTCCACGCTAGTTCTCAAAGTGGCTCTGTTGGTTGTAACAGCCATACAGACTTCTGGAAATCAAACACCAAGATGGAGAACATTATCGTTTGTACATCTTGCCGTGTAATTATGACTAATGTGATTAAATTTAGCATGATGAGGTAAGCTTTCTGTGAGTGCAATATACAAGATGAAGGAATAGTCTCTCAGCTGATGATAGTGAAGTACCATTGGTGTGTGACTCAAAAATAGCTTGGGCAAAGCGCTAGACTCAAATTCCAAAGCCAGAACAGATCATTGTGATCACATAGTCTGACACAAGTCATAGAACTTCCCCAAAATAATTCCTACAGCATATCATATAGAAGAGCATCCAATTCTGATTTAAAAATGGTCAGTGATGAAGAATCCACCATGAACCTTTATAAACAGTACCAATGTTTAATTATCCTCAGTGTCAAAAATGTATACCTTATTTCCAGTCAGTATTTATCTAGCTTCATCTTACAGGTGCCAGATTGTGTTATACCTTTCACTGCTGGACCGAAGAGTCCATTATTAAAATTTGTTTCATAGACAGATACATATAGATTGGCATCAAATCACCCCCTAACCTTCTCTTTGTTAAACAAAATAGATTAAGTTCCTTGAATCTATCAGTCTATGGTACATTTTCCAATCCCTTAATTATCTCATGTTTCTTGTCTGAAGCCTCTCCAATTTATCAACATCACTTAACAGTATATTCAAGAGGGAACTGCCTAGCGTATATCATTGCCCTCTATGGGATGAAATCACAACCACTCAGCTTTTTGTGGCAAATGCCTCTTGTAGCTTAAGTGGCAGGAACCTATGTTAAATGTTTCAAAAGCTCCTAAGTGATCATGCATTTGGACTAAGGGGGATAGAGTTCTAATCTCAACTATCTCTGTGACATTCTAATCAGCCATCCACTGG
Source organism: Pelusios castaneus (assembly GCA_007922175.1). NCBI lineage: Eukaryota > Metazoa > Chordata > Testudines > Pelomedusidae > Pelusios > Pelusios castaneus. The sequence goes on along the minus strand of ML685756.1, from coordinate 12,139,315 downwards.
GACAGAAATGAAATTCCTAAGCAGCCAAATGCATTTCAGCACTCCAGTAAACAATTCCTCTGCATTGACAAGGGAAAGAAACAGGAGAAGGAATTTGTTTCTCAACAGAGGTGTTCAAATATTCCTGACTAAATGCTGAACTATTCAAAATCGTAGATTTCTCACATCTTCACTGAAAATTCCCCCTCAGAAGGTCTTTTTGGGGAAAAGTGACTTTGAGCGTGGAAAATGTTTACTTTCAATGAGAATATAGCTATTCCATCATAACTGTGAATAATGCAAGAATTTGGAGAGGGTGTGTAAAACTGCATGAAGAATCAAACATTTTCAAGCAGAATTTCACCAAAACAAAACCAGTTATTCTGAACACCATATCCTTGGCTGGAAGTACATCTGCATATGGACCTGTTAAATACTGGAGCTATAAAATCCTTCTCCCAGATTCCACAGTTTCACTCTGAATTTTTCTCATACTGTGATTCACTGCTCTTTTTTCCATGCTCAGTAGTCCCCAATCGCTCTCCCTTTACAAACATTGCAATCATTACATTTTATTTTGCATAATTTCAAACCCATTCAGATATCCTGGGTTCAAAAGTTCAATGTGAATATTGGGGTCACATTATGCTCTGGAGACATCATGTGAAAAAGCAGTGACAAAGACAAATATTCTGAAAAACAAAACGTTAAATAGTCCAGATTCTGTTGACTACACTGCTGTAAATGAGGAATCACTCCCCTATATTGCACAGGTTTAGCTGAGAACAGGATTTGGGATAAAGAGTGAAAACTAGTTCCAAAGATTTTGTGGCCATTTTGTTCCAGATCAAGTGTAATTTCGTGTGTGTGTGTGTGTGTGTGTGTGTGTGAGAGAGAGAGAGAGAGAGAGAGAGAGAGGGCGCAAACCAGGAAATAGCAGAAGAAGTTATTTGGCTTCTGCACTAAGCTCTGCTTTGTCACATCATTCCTGAATAACAATGGCCCTGCTTACCCTATTAGACCATGAAAATGGTAGTCACATCTCATGGTAGTTACAGGATTTGAATAAATGTTGACTAAGGTGAAACCTTCAAACATGATTTTATTTGTGACCTAACATAAGGTTTGAGTTGAGGTGTCCAAATGGGTTAGTTTTAATTTACTAAAAATACTTTTTCCCCTGAGAGAGAACAATATATCTGTAAAAGCAACACAACGCATAAATGGAATCACAATTCCCCTTTCCATAGGGATCTCCATTCCATTTGGATAAACAAATTAAAACTATTTAACACAAATTTAAACAAACAATTTAAAACAAATTAACACGGAACTGCAAGAAAGCCTTCTTACATCTGTAATGCTGAAAACTATTTTTAAAATTCACTCGTACTAGTCTCCCAAACTTTACCTACATCTCTTCTTCAATTCACATCAAAGGCCTGATTTCTTGAATCTCTGTGCATAACAAATTAATGCATTGTGCATGGAGGAAAACTATACAGCTTTGTAATATCCTCAACACCACACAGTAACAACTAAATGGGCTGATCCAAAAAATGAGCTCAATAATTGATGTTTCACAGCCACAGTTAACATCATCAACTGTGAAAGCAAATCCAACTGGCTGGATACTTCTCTTTCTTGATTGCTTTGAATAGTGAGAAGGCAAATGAATTATTTAAACATGACTGGAAAAAGATAAGTTTCTTCTTCGGAACGTGAGGTAGAAACACCAATAAACTTCAGGATGTGAAGTAGAAACACCGTTAAATAGAAGCATCCTCATTACTTTGCTAGTAGCCAATCTAACTTTAGAAAAAAAATATTACATCTGCATGTAGGATCAATTAATTACACCCATTTTCTTCAGTGGATACATATTTTTATTAGGCTTTCAAAATGCATTAAAGCATTGGGTAAGGCAGACTAAAACTGACTGCTATTTAAAGGATTCATAGAAAACCTAAATAGTGCACAGGTTTTATGCTGGACTATTGCACAGTGGTGAATTTCACTTGGGGATGAAGTACACCTTCAAAGAGTATCTTCTTCCTGACATTCTATGGGTCTTTCAAAGTAGATGATGTCTGTTAGGTGTAGATGTGTATATTACAAGCTGAACTAATATCTTTTATTGAACCAACTTCTGTTTGAGAAAGAAGCTTTCAAGCTCTACACAAAGGAAGAGTTCTGTGAAATCTTGAAAGCTTGTCTCTCTCACCAACAGAAGTTTGCCCAATAAAAGATATTATCTCACCCACCTTGTGTTTTTAATATCCTGGGAGTGACACGGATACAACACCACTGCATATATTAGTAGCTGTCAGTTCTGATTCTCCTTATGCAAGTTTTACACTGCTAACACCATCAATATCACCTGAATTACAAATTGACTTTACATTGATATGAGGAAAAAAATCAAGTCCATTGGCAGAGATTTTCACAATAGTCTACCCTCCTTTAATTTTACTGAAGATGTGTCTATATCCCCTAGACTGTTTTGAAAATCTCAAGTATTGTGTTTGTAAGCTAAGTATTATGTGTAGTGCTATTGCCATTATGTATATAGAACAGTAACTGTTCATTTTCCTTTCTGAAGCATTACATTTTAAATGTAGATATAGCAACCTTTGCTTTCAAACAGTTTAACCAACTGTTTTTATTTTTGCATCCTAAATTAAGTGTAATTTCACTTCCTGGGACTTCAAACTGTTTTAGAGTTTCAAATACACTTCTAATATTACAATGGTGCACAACAGGGGTTGGCAACTCCTGGCATGCGCACCTATTCCCAGCAGCACATGGTGCCAGTGCTGCGGCTGCTCCCCCTGCTGGCCCTGCCCCCCTGAAGGGTCTGGAGCCATAAGAGCCACAAGTGCACCATGGCTCCTGTGCCCTGTTGGACCCACTCCTCAGCTGGGGAGCAAGGCCTTCAGGGAAAAGGCATCACTGTGCACGACTCCTGGCCCCTGCTGGCCCCTCCCCTGGGGCGAGGCTAGCTGGTGCTGTGGTACGCGCGGCTCCTGGTCCTTGCTGGACCTGACCTCCGTGGGGCAAGGCCAGCAGGGAAAAGATGCCACAGTGTGCAGGACTCCTGGCCTCTGCTGGCCCCGCCCTCCCTGCAGGGAGAGCAGCCAGCAGAGGACAGGAGCCATGCAAGAGGACGGGACCAGCCTCCAGCACCTTCTGGCCCTGTCCTGGCACCTGCTGAGGGTGTGGGGGGAGGGGTGGTTATATTTGGGATAGGTTTTCAATAATTATTAATAGGATATATATTTTTAAAAACAAACAAACAAACAAAAAACTTCAATTCCTATGTTCTTTCTTCAGTACATTAAGAAAAAATGCATTCCAAATTCTGAAACTATTTCCATTGTCTAAGGCTGAGAAATTCTATCATATATATAAGTGAAACTATTTCTTGTAAATGTTAACTAGTGTAATCATTATATATTATCAGCAGAGCATATAGTCTAATTCTATAATTAGCTCTTTTAAAACACAAGCTATTACATAATCTCATAAATTATGTGGGCATTATCATTAACGATTTTATCTATCCTGAATAATTTTTTTTTTAGCTCTTACTTTTCATGGCCCATAGCCAAATTGGCAGAAGAAATCACAGATTTTACAAATTCAAATACACAGAGAGATTAAGGGCTGGTCATACTTGCATGATTTGCTGTATGAAATAATTTAACACATCTTTGGGTAGCCTAACCTCGTTTTTCCCCTAAAATCTCCTTTGGCAGTATGCACATTTTTGTCAGGAAGAAATGGCAAGTAGATTATTATTAGATTAGCAATGGAAATATGTTTCAAGTGGACTCTTTTATACAAAGGATTTTGTATTTTTTATGGGTGTTAAAGTTTTAGGCTTGGCTATTCATTACCATGCTAGTATATTATAAAAGTAATTGCTGTGGCTGGCTCTGTAATATTTTTGAGGGTCAGTACCTTCAGTCAATAATGGGTTATTGATATCTATACCCTGGGGGCTGGGCTAGCAGGGGAGAGCAGTTGTGCACCGCTCGTAGCCACGCTGAGTGGGGCCGCAGGGCTGGGAGCCCTAAGTACTGCTAAGAGTGGGTGTAAGTGCCATCTTTGGCACGTATGCAAGGGATTGCAGATCCCTGATCTACATCATGCTGTATTGCTGCTATTAAAGTTTGTTCCTTGTAGTTCTTCTTTATGCTGAAGAATGCTTGCCATTCAACAAAGAACAGTCAGCTTTACCATGTTGGCGTCACAGATGTATACATGGACTTCTGTTTATCTAGCCCAATTCACTATGACAAAGATCAAGCTGTACAAGGTATTACACCAATTGAGCTCATGTATGTGAACTCATTCTGATCTTCCATATGGCATGATCTGCATCGAATTTATCAGTCAACATAGAAAAGAAGCCAAATAGTGTATAAAAAGAAGGCCCTTTGAAAATTCAGTTTTCAGTGTTGTTTGTCCAGGAATCTTGGTGCTTAGGATATACCCAATACACTACTGGAATAGTGAGCAGAACTCTGTAATGCCATGCAGGAGAAGAAAAATGAAAACGGGATATATAAGAGGACAATATAAATTTTGCAGCATCAGGAGAGACAGAGCCCCTTGGAAAGTCAATAGCTTCCCACGAGCAGCTAAATACATGAAAGTGACTCCATGGACGAGTCAAGTAGAGGAGATCCCAAGATACAGCCCCTGTTTTCTGGCTGGGACCCTGAATCTGCAGAGTTGGCCCAGCCAAGGGTAGCTTCTGGTCATATGACCAGAAGTTGCCTGAGACACTCCATTTGCTAGGTTACAAGTCAAGCTGTGGGAGGGGGCAGGGAGAGAGGTGGCGCAATGAGGCCACCCACCCACCAGCGGCACAAACTTCGCTGCCACAGCTGCAGAGCTGCAAACTTTGGTGCTGCGGACGCTGCCAGCACTGGCAGTTCTGTTCCGCCCATGGCCCTGGCCGCTGGTGTATCCCATGTGCCTAAATGGAGAGTTTCTCTTTAAGAGATCTGTTGGGGCTGGGCTGCTGTTGCTGGGTCAGTGCTGCTAGGCAGACTTAGCTGCTTAGAGCCAGAAGTTTCTGGTATGTGATGTGGCAGCTTTGAGCATGATCCACAATGTTCCCCTGGCTGTCAGGTGCTTGAGAGCAAGCAGCCACGGCAGTTGCATTGAGCGAGGCCCCATGCTCTGTGCAAGGGGAGAAGCTGAGCCAGGAGCAGACAGCAGGCTGTTTCCCCAACTCTGAGGCATTTTGCTTCATGTTAGGGACATTGTTAACCCTGCAGCAGGGAAGTCTGGAAGCACTGGTTGCAGAAAAGGGACCATTGGGAAGGGAGGGTGTTTTCTTTTAACTGTATACGTTGAGTTGTCTTAACTATTGTGATGAATGAATAATTCTTTAATGTAATTGAGCAGTAGGCTGAGTGGGTAACAGTGGTTCCAGCAGTCAAAAAGAAGGGTCTTCAGAGTCCTGCAGCCAAAAGACAAGGAGCTGCTTCTTTCTACACAAGCCTTTGAACTTCGTATACAGAGACTATAACTGAGATTCAGGTGAACTACACCAAAACTTTGGGAACACTTGAGTTGACTGTGTTTCTGTGGGGCTGCTCTGTTTAAATTCTTTTTTTTTTCTTGTTTATATGTGTGGTGGAAAGTTGTGAAATAATAAATGTGAGTTTACAAAATAGCCACATCATGTTATAGATCTATAAAGTAGTTATTATTTTGTTTCTTTGATCATAGGATTTATAAAGTTAATGCTTAATACAGCTCATTACTTTTGTTTTCATCAACTCCAAACAATCTTTGTTGTGAATCCTTTGAGACTGAATCCTGGGTCTGCAGCTACTCCATAGGAAAGTGGCCCCACAGCCGTGGCAGTGAAGTTTGGGCTTCTCCGGTGCTGCAGTTGGGCAGGCCTCATCTCCAGATGGGTGGACCCTGGTCCACCCATAGCTACACCACTGCCAAGATATATGAATGTAATTGGGCTAGTACAGAGGAATTGGCTTAACCTTTTCCAAGCATCCAATTATACATAAATGGACATATGTTTAACCTACTCATTGTAACTTGCCTATAACCTACCTGAGACAAGTCCCAATGGAATTTACCTCTCACAAATTCAGTCCCTGCCAGGTAGAATATGCATAGATGTGGGGATGTGCTAAGGAAAAAATTGCTTGGCCTATATAGGTGCACATATTCATGCACCATATACCCCTTTGCAGTTCCTTATAAATACAAATTATTATTATTACCGTAACTTCCACTCAAGAATCTCCAAGTCAGTCTCCAAGAGCTGTTTGAAATATTTTCATCAGAAGTCTCAAAGGCTATGTCTACACTTGTTAATTTAAGTTGACATTAACTAAGTCGACTTAGTGTGTCTACATTTAAAATTAAAGTTGACTTAAAGGGGAACTTAGAAAGTCGACCTAGAGCATCCACACTGGATGCCTAGGTCGACTTCTAGGGGCTTAGAGGGACCTAGGGGAGGTCCATGGTGGCGGGGGGGGGCACCCCTTGCCCAATGCCAGGGGGCTCAGCCTTTGCCCCATTGTACCTAGGTACAATGGGGCAAAGGGGGACAGGGGCCCTGGCAGGGCATAGGGGCAGGGTGGGCAGGGCTCTGCCCTGCCCTGCCCTGCCCTGCCCTGTGGGGGGGCATGCCAAGCTCCCCCTGTGCCCCCCCCAGCAGGGAGGGTATTGGTGTAGCCCTGGGGCAGCCCTAAGTCAACGTGGGCCCTAAGCCCACGTCTACACTGGCTTAAGTCGATTCTAGGGAGTCGACTTAAGCCTTAGGTCTAATAGAAAGGTGGTGTTATAAAGTCTACTTAATTTTAATTAAGTCCACTTTATTTTCCTTAAGTTGACTTAAGCAAGCTGCTTAAGTCGACTTAGGGAAACTGTAGTGTAGACGCAGGGTAAATTAAGTCAACTTAAGCAAGCTTAAGTCGACTTAATTTACCAGTGTAGATGCAGCCAGACAGACTGCACAACCACTGAATATTTATTCATTATTCTTCATTTCTTCTACAAAATCTATGGCCACAGAACTTACTGTTAGATCCACCCCATATTGCAGAATTATGATCCACTTTCATGCTACTGAAGAAAGTCCAAATAAGGTGACTTCAGTGAAAACCAAATCAGGAGACCCAAATCAGAAGACAAAAGCTCTAAAAGACGCAAAATTGCTCATTTACCTCAATAGATTTTTAAACCAAACATAATTTAAACATCAGCTCTGTTAAGCATGTTATTGCTGATCAGTTTAACAGAACTACTGAGTCAGCATGTTTATCCTGCAATGTCAGACTGTCTGTCGTGTCTCCCCAATGCTGAAACTACCAAGCAGCTAAAGGGCTCTAGTTTCCCTCTGAACAGCTCCAACAACACAATCATATATAATCAGTATTAAAATCATTTTCCTATTTTATTCATTTTAAAGTTCCTATTTTTAGAATTAAATGAAGCTGACACAGTATTCTCAGTCTACAGTACCAGAAGGCCACAGAATCCAGGAACATAACACTAAACATGGAGAGTCTTGCTAATCTGTGGTTATTTTTACAAGAGCAGTTAAACACAGGTAATAATTCATCCATTATAGCAATCATGAATACCAAAATTATAATAATAGTAATAAGGTGGAATTCAGGACTTTGCTCCTAAATCACTTGGGTGTTTCTGAAATTCTACTCAGTACTCACACCAATGCCAAAGAAACTCTGGCCTAACTTTAATGATGAAACTAGTTTGACAGGATTTTGCCCACTGTTTCTTTGTCAGTCACATAACAAGCAAGATTAAAAAAATATATATTTATAAAGGACTTGGAAAAAGTAGACGTTCTCATGTAGAATGTGCTGATTCTTTTAAAAGTTGCAATACTCTAATTTCAGAGACAGTTTTGACAAGGGAAGAAATCTTGATTCACTGCTTTGCTAACTCATCCTCAACAGCTCTGATATGTGGCTAAATAAGTGACTGTTCTTGATCATTTCTCTTTTTTTTTATAAAAACCCCCCCGGGGGGTTTAAAAAAATTTTTTTTTTTTTTTTTTTTTTTGCTCTGTAGTCAAATTGTCAAAACACTTGCAAGGAAGTTGTCAGATTTTCTACCCGCTATCAAGAAGGGTGAGATGTCATGCTCTAGTGAGTGTTACAGTAAGTTCAAAATTTTTCACAGCATTCACATAGGTTACTGTCTTAGTACGTGATGTTGTAACAAATTAGTGGCTACTTATAATTGCATAGTTGGCACTACTTTGGGCAGTATTCGCACTCAAATGTCCGAAACAAAAAAGAGCATAAATCTCAGATCTTCCTGCCTTAGAACCACAGGTTTCTAATCCTTGAGGAAAATAATCTATGACAGCTGCTATTTACATTGACACTTAAAAAGAATGCCCATAGGAAGCCATGAGTATCCAGCCAAAAATCAACTTACAACAAACACCCAACAGCGTAAACTGAAAGGCTGTGTCTACACATGTAAATTAAGTCGACTTAAGCTTGCTTAAGTCGACTTAATTTACCCTTCATCTACACTACAGTTTGCTTAAGTCGACTTAAGCAGCTTAATGAAAATTAAGTCGACTTTATTAAACCTAGAATTACTTCGATTTAAGGCTTAATTCGACTTTTTAAAGTCGAATTAAGCCAGTGTAGATGTGGCGTAGCCCTAAATCGACTTAGGGCTACCCCAGGACTACACCAATGCCCTCCTTGCTGGGGGGGAGCACAGAGGGAGCCTGGCATGCCCCCCCAATGGGCAGGGCAGAGCCCTGTGTGACGCTGTCCGGATTTAGGGAACCATTTATGATATTATTTTCTATTAATATCTCATAAATGCTATAATCCATAAGAACTATGTCATGTTTGGTATCAATAGAAAGGTAGTAATTTGCTGGGAATGATTATATAGTTTATGTCTAGGAATTGTATTTGTATTAGAAGTTAGGAATATGGTTGTTATATCTATACTTTAACTTGTGTGATTCTGGGGAAACTCCCCAGACAGGATGTCTACAACCATTTTGTCCTTAATGTTAAGGAAGCTCCCAGGTACAATGGGCCCAGGGAGAAACCTGATGTTTCTGAACCTGAAGTTAAAGTATAGATATAACAACCATATTCCCAACTTCTAATACAAATACAATTCCTAGACATAAACTAAATAATCATTATATATATAAAATGATATATATATATAATCATTCCCAGCAAATTACTACCTTTCTATTGATACCAAACATGACATAGTTCCTATGGATTATAGCATTTATGAGATATTAATAGAAAATAATATCATAAATGGTTCCCTAAATCCGGACAGCATCACACCCTGCCCCTATGCTCTGCCAGGGTCCCTGTCCCCCTTTGCCCCATTGTACACAAGGGGTGCCCCCCTGCCACCGTGGACCTGCCCAAGGTCCCCCTAAGCCCTAGAAGTTTACCTAGGTGTCCAGTGTGGATGCTCTAGGTCGACCACCAACAGCCAATAGTTTTCAAAAATCAAAAGCAGCTAACGTTGACTGCATCTACACTGGTAAATTAAGTCGACTTAAGCAAGCTTAAGTCGACTTAATTTACACTGCATCTACACTACACTTTCCTTAAGTCGACTTAAGCAAGCTGCTTAAGTCGACTTAACGAAAATAAAGCCGACAATTAAAATTAAGTTGACTTTATAAAACCACCTTCCTAGTAAACCTAGGGCTTAAGTCGACTCCCTAGAGTTGACTTAAGCCAGTGTAGCTGTGGGGTAGCCGTAAGTCGACTTAGGGCTACCTCAGGGCTACACCAATGCCCTTCCTGCCGGGAGGAGGCACAGGGGGAGCCTGGCATGCCCCCCCCACAGGGCAGGGCAGAGCCCTGCCCACCCTGCCCCTATCCCCTGCCAGGGTCCCTGTCCCCCTTTGCCCCAATGTACCTAGGGGGCAAAGGCTGAGCCCCCTGCCATTGGGCAAGGGGTGCCCCCTCTGCCCCCATGGACCTGCCCTAGGTCCCCTACCCCCACAAAGTCGACCTAGGCGTCCAGTGTGGATGCTCTAGGTCAACTTTCTAAGTTCCCCTTTAAGTCGACTTTATTTTTAAGTGGAGACGCACTAAGTCGACTTAACTAAGTCAACTTAAAGTCGACTTAGTTAAAGTTGACTTAAATTACTCAGTGTAGACATAGCCATTTTGCCTCAGCAAATTTTTGCCCAAATCTTCCCTCAAAACCTTGTCAGACAAATATATTTTGTAATGTGCCCACACTATTAGCTTCAGACAGAACTTGAACCTTTTCCTTTCTTCTTCACCCTATTTCTCTTATTGTCCCCTTTAGATAAATTTAGAAATGTAGTACTCTATGGGAAACACAGGAACTTTCTTATAGTACTCTATCTATGTTTATTTAGTCTATTCGCTCTAAAGGACAGTATTTTTTGGACATCAGTAAATAAAGCCATATCACACCATCACCAAAAAGGATATGGACTACATTCTTTGTTATTAGAGGCATATATTTACATATAGCCATATTAAAATGTATATTCTTTCTTGCACCCAGTTTACCAAGTGACCCAGATTGCTTTCAATCGGTTTCCTGTCCTCTTCATTATTTACCAGTCCCCCAGTTTTTCTGTGGCATCTGCAAACTTTATCAGTAAAATTTTTATTTTTTCTTCCAGGTTATTGATAAAAAGATTAAATAGTGTAAGGCCAAGAAACTAGCCCTATGAGACTCAAATGGAAAAAAATAATCTGCTCCACGATGATTCCCCATCTGAGATAACATTGAGTTCTATCAGCTAGCAGTTTTTTTTATTCTGTTTTGTGTGTTTATTTTGTTTTATATATTAATTTTGTATCATTATAGCCTTTAAAAAAAATCAAAATGCGTGTGGTGAAAAGTCAAGTGCCTTACAGAAGTCTAGGTGTATCACATTAACACTATTACTTTCATCAACCAAACTTGTAAACTCATTAAAATATATATCACATGACTTTGATAGTATCCATTTCCACACTCCCTTGATTTACAATAATTACATTACTCTCCTTTAATTCTTTCTTCCAGCGTTCTGTAACTTTCCTACTGCTCCAAGACTTATTGACAATTGACAATAGTGATCCAGCAAGCTCCTCAACCATTCTTTTAAAACATGTCAATACAAGTTATCTGGACCTACTGATCTTAAAATGTCTAACTTATACAGAAGCAACTAACTATCCTTCAGAGATACCAGAGGAATGGAAGAGTGTTATGACCATGTGAAGAGACAATGTTTTTCCAAAACATAGAACAGAAATATTTATTGAACACATCTACCTTTTCTGCATTATTATTGATACTCCACCAGTTTCATCTATTAGTGGATAAATACCATTATCAGAATTGGTTTTGTTCCTAATATATTTTAAAAAGCTCCTTATTGTTCGTAACTCTGCTGGCTACAGATTCCTCCTGGTGTCCCTTTGCTTTCCTTATAAATTTTCTACTATTCTTAGCATCTGATTTATATTCATTACTATCAACTTCCCTGTTTTCTGTTTGTTACTATATATTTATAGCTGCCTTCACTTCTTCTCAACATGAGGTCTTTTTTAAACCCAGCATAATCTTTTGTTTTCCTGGATTACGGCTTTTGGAACCCCACAAATTAAATTCTAGATTTTTAAATTATTCCTAATTATCATTCACATTTTTCTAATTAAATTCTTCTTTCCAGCTAACTTGGCTCTTAATAGTTTTCAGTTTTGTGAAACTGGCCCTACAAAGCACCAATCATATATATATATATTACTGGTCTGGACTTTTTGTGCTTGCGTATTAGTAATGTGATCAAGTCACATTACTTTATAGTTCTGTGATCAATCTCCTCTTTTAGGGACCAGGTCTAATAAAGAATTCCCCTGTGTTGGCTGCAACACTTTGAGTTAGGAAATCGTCATCTAGAATAATTGGAAATTCCAAGGATGTTTCAGTACTGGCAGCATTAGACTTCTAGCATGTGTCACTGACATGGAAGTCCCCTATGACCATGGAGTGTTTTTTCCTACCCAATACAGACAGGCACATAAGGACATTGTCATTTTGTTCCATAACGTGATTTGGTGGGCTGCAGCAGATACCAGCTAATACCCCATTTCTTAACTTATTTCATGTACTGTGCATCAGGATTAATGTTATCTGAATAAAATCCCTACATATAGGAATTTTAATAAAGACTACATACATGGTAGGGAATTTAACTTTTTCTTTTAGTACTTTTGTAAGAACTATGATTCAGTGGCTCGTCAATAGTTCAATGAACTTTAAGTGTGATTCTATTCCTAAGAGGTGTGTACCATTTCATAGTTATTGTCTCAATGACTTCCACATTGTTTACTATGATTACAAAAATTAATTACAAGTGGCCAGCAAAAAAACAGAAATGACTGTCTTGTCTTTTATTACTACCAGCACTGCAACCTCATCCTGGGATCTGAAAACACAAACATCACCAATGGTAGAATATTCTGCAAACTAAATTCTGTTCTGAGTAGTTACAAACTAAATTCTGTTCTGACTAGTTACACCAGTGCAATGTGTAAGGTCTGATTCTCTTCTGCCTGACACTTTATGTAGCCACGTACAGATGGGGACATTAATAGCATGTTTGCACTCACTTGGTACTAACTTCAAAGAAATGACACAGCCAAAAACAATCTAGCAAAGAGGGCCTTAACAAGGAGCAGGAAAATGGCATCTGAAAGTAAAGAGTTACAGTTAACTAATAAGAATAGACCACCAAATTCCCCACCCTCCTGAACAATTACAAATCTCCCTAAGCCTTATCTTCCTCCCTCATACCTTCCCTGGTAGATGGCACTCTGGGGATGAGTTCGAGATGAGTACTGAAGTGCAGTTCAACTTAAGGAAAAATGGTCTTCTTACAGCTCCTCAATGAAACAGGGTCCTCTCCTGCCCCTCAACCCCCCCATACCTGCAGTCCAGTGAAGATCTTGGCTTCAGCAGACAGCACAGGTTGGATTGCTGCTACTGTGAACACTGATCTTTGCTGGGGTGGAATTTCCTGACCCATGCTCTACATCTGACAGCAGTTCAAAGACTCCCTTGGTGGAGAATGGGAGTTAATCAGAGCTGTTTTGCTTTCCTGTCAGCTCCAACCTAGAAACTCAAAACTGAAATTAAACCTAATCTCTTTGTCAGGTTCTCCCCACCCACTGAGGACTGGAATAGCCCTGCCTCATCACTGGCCCTGCAAACTGCTTTTCCACATCATCCCATGCAGAAGCCACACCAGAAGTTTCCAGTCCATTCTGTCCCCCACACCGATGACTCTAAGGGAAATGGTATCAGAGGGCTTTTTTAGAGGTTCAGTTCAGAGCTCCAGAAACTGGCAAACTGCAGTTGAGGGTTACTGCCATTTTATAGAGGTAGGGCAGGACAACCAGAAATGGGAGCAGACGGGAATCTAGGATAGGACAGGTGCCAGGAGTATGTAAATGCATGGATAAGGAAGCAGGAGAAGTCCATAGTCACAGCCAGCCAAGGATTCCTCTCATTGCTCAGAAAATTTCCTCTTATTTCCTGGTTTATATAGTACTCCTCAGCCAATAGAGTGAAAGGATGGATGTTTTCCCAATCAGAAGCTATAGGTGGGGCCATCCACAAGACAGCACTTCCCTGACCCTTCCTTAGTTATCCCGGGGAACTCCTGGATGACAACTGTGCCTTGAGCACTACCTGGGTACACATGGGACCCGGTTATGGGTCTGTAGTCCTTTACAAGTAATAGAAGAACAGCAGGTCATTGTGTGCACTGTTATGATGAATCTATGGAATAGTTTATATCCAAGAAAATGTCAGAAAGACAGAGACACAGAAGAATCCATGCTTTTTGAATGTCTTTATAGGAAACTCCAAGTATCAGCTCAAACTAGCTAAGCTAACATTCTAATGGTCTAACTCTATTGCTATGGCAACAAGTTAACTGGGTGACAACAGGTGAGCTGGGTCACAGTGAGGGTTACAAGTGATGGTACAGCAAATACACAATATGCACATGCTCAAAAATAAAAAAAGGTGCTATTCTATCTGTCTTTGCTGATGTGAAAAGCCATGCACACACACTGCCATTGAGTTCAATGGAATTATTCATGAGATTAATACTTGCAAGATAAGATCGTAAGAGGGAAGAAATTTCTCCTCCTTTCTTGCTTTCATGCTTACTGACCCTTAGTTGTCTCTGTTTCAATTCCACATTTAGCCCAAGGAAGTGGTTGCACAAAATAATGTTCTACAGAGCACGAGACATGAGATGTTATTTATATGACCCTTCATGTGAAATCTCAGGTGAAATGCTAGTTTAATACAGCCAAATACAAGGACATACATCTAGGATCAAAGAATGTAGGGGAAAGAAACTGTATCTTTGAAAGCAATAACTCTGAAGAGGACACAGGGATCATGGTGAATAACCAACTGAATGGGAGGTCCTGTGATGCTGTAGTTAAGAGGGCTAACAATCCTTGGATTAAAACAAAGAAGTGTTGAGTAGGAGTAAGTCTATATGCACATTAGTGAGAGCATTACTGGGCCATACCATGTCCAGTTCTGGTGTTTCCATTAAAAAAAGGATTTAAAAATTGAAATGAGAGCTACAAGAATGATCAGAGGACTGGAAACCTGGCTTAATAACAAACTTAGAAGGTTCCATCTATGTAGTTTATCCAAGAGAAGGTTAAGAGGTGACTTCTTCTTGGCTTATAAATATGTATCTGGGGAGAAGATTTCTGATAGAAGAAGGCTCTTAAATTTAATAAAAAATGGTATTACAAAATCTAGATGCTGGAAGTTGAAGCTAGAAAAATTCAGACTCAAAATAAAATTGCTGTTTTTGTTGTTTTAAAAGTGAGGGTAATTAACCTTTGAAATGATTTATCATGGGTTATGGTAGATTTTTCATCCCATGAAATATTTACATCAAGACTGATGTCTTTCTAAAAACCTTTAGCTCAGCCAGAAGTTGTAGGCTTGATGTGGTAATTACTGAGTGAAATTTTATGTCTCATGCTATGGAGGACGTCAGTTTAGATTAATATAGTGGTCTTTTTTGCCCTCAGAATTTATTAATCTATTTGAATGGATATTTGTGATTGTTCCCCTAGAGTGCTTTTTCCACTGCAGAAAGAAAGCAAATCTGATCTCACAAAGAACTGTATTATGAACCCAGTATTCTCCCAAGAAATGTCATTAAACAAGAAGATATAAATGAATGTAGAGATATCAGAAATCCTTATGTTTAGGCTAGAAATCTAAGTGCACAAGTCCAGCCATTCTCACTCTTTATATAACTCAATCTCCTCTCCCCAGTGTCTCTAATTACTTTTATAAAATGACAAAAGACAAAGTATGCATTACTTTTGGGGTTAGTTATGGATTATAGGTTATTAATTTATATTACTATTATTCACAACCACTTTCCACCACGGGGAGCTTCTTGCCCTAAACCCACTGCAATTAGCCCTACAGAATGGAGGAAACAATCAAACAGTAGATGAAGTAACTCCAGCATCGTCCCTTTTTTGCTGCTGGGAATAGGGAGGGTAGCTAAGGAAATGGGGAGGGACCCTGAGCCATATTTGCCCCAAACTGAGCTTTCTGCTCATTGGCAGTAGCTAAGGATATATATCTGTATATAAAGAAATTGATCAAGATTCATTAATTTCTACACTGGTGCATGATAAGATGTATAGATGAGAAACAATTATAGTTTTCCCCCAAGTAAAAATTCTAAAACCTAAACCCATTGTTAGATTCTTAAATACATGAAGGAATCAATTAAAACCTGTAGGAATATTCACTCTTTCCAATGAAAGTAATTTAACTAGAGAATTAGCAAGGATGACATAATTTTTTAAAACAAAATCAAACTAATTAAAAAGAGCAATGTATGGTCTAATCCCTAGAGATGCAGATCACATTAGTACCTGCTTTGTGTCAATGGCAGGTAAAGGTGCTCAGCCTCAATCCACAAGCTCTCAGTACTTTAGAAGTTCAGGCTCTTGGTTGACTCCTGAACAGCAGTGTGCTGCAAGAATTCACTGTGCTATGAGTAGGTGCCATGAGAGAGTTTCTGAATGTTGCCCTCCTGAGTTATTAGTTTCACTTCCTTCTTTTCCAGATATATAGCAGAGTGATTGCCCAGCAGTTAGTATTCAACACCAGTTTTCTCAGAAAGGTCTTGGCTAGTGGGCTGATTTATCACATTCAGTTAAATTGCTGCCCAAAAGCTACTAGTGAAAATGAAAGCAATTACAACTGTGTGCTGGCACTGCTTACAAAACAGGATGCAGTTTTCTTAAGATGCTACTAAAAAAAAGTTTGAGTGGTCTCCATGTTTCTTTCCAGTCACATACAAAGTAGCTTAACAAAAGTGACCTATTGGCTGCATTATGGTTTTTACTCCAGCAGTGGAACTCCAGAAGGAATTCTTATTTATTCTTCTGTGTGAACACATTTTGCAATGAGAGCTTCACTTTCTTTTTTTCTCTTTTCCAAACCAAATGTGATATGCTCTTCTAATTTCCACTCCAGCCCACTTTATTGGAAGAGTCTAGAGCCATTGTCAATATTAGCCTGATGCAATC
The DNA here is from genome assembly GCA_007922175.1 of Pelusios castaneus. Classification (NCBI taxonomy): domain Eukaryota; kingdom Metazoa; phylum Chordata; order Testudines; family Pelomedusidae; genus Pelusios; species Pelusios castaneus. The sequence continues at coordinate 12,122,678 of ML685756.1, read as the reverse complement.
CTTGAGGAAAGTTATGATGGAAATTCCTCATGGTTCCCAAGACATCATTGTGTTGGAGAAGAGAGACTTGCTGGCTTGCAGAAGTAGTGCAGGGAATAGATGGCCTATAATGATGCACGCCCAACACCAGAACACTGCTTCACACACACACACACACACACACACATACACACACACACATACGTACGTGCATCAGGGCAGAATGTTGCCCAGATCAACATTTCCAGCACCCCTGTGTAAACCTCTGTGCACAATTCAGCCCACAAACTAATTTTTGAAGTCTCAACAAACCAGCCCTTCCAATGGCCCTATTTTCAGTCTCCTTTCTTAGCTACTCCTGGAGCCTTCTCCCTAACTCTAGTATTGACCCTGGGCCCCAGATCACATCTTCCTGAGAGGTCTGGTTTTTTTCTGAAGACTGCAGCTGAAACCCGTTCATAGTAATCCCTCTGCTCTCTGTTGTTCCTGCCTTCAAGCTCCCATTTCTCTCTTTTAGGAGGTCTAAATGTCCATTCAGTTATTATTTACTGCCTGTGAATGAAAATCAGCTAATTAATTATAGCACTGGTGCAACTGATATAATTAATTCTTAACTCTTCCTACCCCAGGATGAGATTTTGCCCTCTTCACATAGCCCCAAATGTTCTAAATGTAATGGTATATAAAAACCACACACTGGACTGGAAGGACACCCGGGGCCCAGTTGACCCCATCTCTCCAGTTCAGAAGCAGGAAGAGGGCAGATATATCCTGCATGAACCACCTGTGCTCCCCACTAGGTCACCTAACTTACCAAGGGTTCTATTATGCTGAGATTTGCAAGGAAATCCCATGAAATATAGGGCAAACACGCTAAAGGCCAGAAACTTCCAAAATATATACAACATGGGTTTGCTGGGGAATTTTACCATACAAAGCAGCTATTCTTAAACCAACACTCCTGTCAATAATTCAGTAGTTGCAAGGAAAGGTTTCTGCTATTATGCTTTGCAGGAAGGAAATGATATTGCATTCACTCATTCCCGCTTTCCTTTCCTCCACCCTGAACTGACCTACCTCTTCTTGAGGTAAGATTACAACTTCTTGTTCTTAAAAAAAGGCTGTATAAAGAAGACTGACTAGACAGGGAACTATGGCTGTGGCTGGGAAAACCCAAGTGGAAACTGTCAGTGGGAAACAGCTGGAAGGTAGAGTTGGTGTTTGAAATTTTTAATCTGTTGGGAGTGAGTGGTTTATTCATGCACTCAACAAAGCTCCAGTTTGGGGAATAGAAGAGAGACTGAAAGGAAGTTTATCTGTCTTTAACTCTTAGAGCACTAAAGTAAACCCTCAGAAAGCATAATCCAATCTACAAAAATCAGATCATCTGTAAAATATGCCAAGGCAGTTAATAATGCTTTGAAATTCAACACGTTTGGATTTGGCCGTACCAAATCTCAGAATATCACACCAAAGTCACGACTATTTATATCTAGAAGATGTAAACAAAATATTGCCAAAAGCAATAACCTAATTCTAGAAATTATCAAATGTGAATCTGCATAACATAGAAATTCCATTGGGAGTTCTACAAATCACTGACTCTGATGATTACTGGAGGGTGGTGATGTCTAATGATTAAAAGCAGTGGGCTAGGAAGAAGGAAAGTTGATACTGGCTTTGTGCCTCACTTTTCTCATCTGAAAAAGGGATAAATTCATAAAACAGTTTGAAACCTTCAGATTAAGGGCAAATATGTGTAAAATATCACTAATAAACCATATGTTTGTGCTCATGTATTACAGAATTGCTCTATTATATTCCATCTATATGTGATGTACTTAATTGCCAACATCTGTGGTTAAATAAGGTATAGGACTAGATCATAAGAAAGGGTGAATGCTTGTATTTAAAGTGTTTATGTAATCAAGTCTTGATTGCAGCTAAATGTATAGGTAACATTCACTAGGTGTATCCATTTAACAGTTTATTAATTTTAAGGATAATAACCATAATATTTTACTATTACCGTATATACTCGAGTATAAGCCGACTTTTTCAGCACCCAAAATGTGCTGAAAAAGTCGTCCTCGGCTTATACTCAGGTCTATACGGTACCCCCAGGGCTGCAGCTTTGCTGCGGCACACCTGGCCCGCGCCCGGGCTCTGGGCTGGCCCTCCCCGCCCTCAGGGTGGGACAGGCAGGCTCAGGCTCGGGTCAGGAGCGCGGGTCTGCCTGCCCCATGCCGCCCGTCTTTGCTGCTGCCGAATGCTCTAGAGAGAGAAAGGGACCCCCCCTCCGGCACTGAGATAGGGTTGCTTCGTGGTGGAACATAGCTCAACCCAGCAGCCAGAGCAAAAGGTATTGACAAATGCACCCCTCACTGGCCCCACACCCCACTATAACACCAACCCCTGCCTCCGCCCACTCACACCCCATCCTATGGATCCCCATCCCGCCTAACCCCAGCACCCAGCGCACACCTCACCCTCCACAATCTACACACCACACCGTAACACCCACACCCTGCACTGCCCCCCCCACATTCCCCCATCCTGCCACCCCCCGGCTCACAATGACATCCTGCCCCCACAGCCCTCCATTTGTGCCCCATCTCCACCCCCTAAACTCAGCCCCCACTACCTGCAGTGCCTCCCTTCCCCCAGCCGGGGGGGCTCAGCCCCCCAAGCTGTGCTGAGTGGGGGTCGTTGCTGCGCCCCATGGACATGCTGCTTACAGGGGGGAAGAGTCACCAGGTCTCCTGTGCCCCTTACATCCAATATTTGCTCCCGGCTGTCAGCCTGCAGCTGCCCCCCCTCTCTTTCTTTCCTTCTTTCTCTTTCTTTGCTTCCTTCCTTTCTCTTCCTTCTCTTCCCTTCTTCTTTTCTTCTTTTTCTTCCTTCTTTCTCTTCCTTTCTCTTCCTTCCTTCTCTCTTTTTTCTTTCTCCCTTCCTTTTTCTTTCCTTCTTTCTCTCCTTTGCTTTCCTTTTTCTTTCCTTCTTTCTCTTCTTTGCCTTCCTTCTTTTTTCTTTCTTCCTCTCTTTCTCTTCCTTTCTTTGTCTTCCTTTTTCTTTCTTTCTCTTCTTGCCTTCCTCTTTCTTCTTTCTCTTCCTTCTTTCCTCTTCTTTCCTTCTCTCTTCCTTCCTTTTTCTCTCTTCCTTCCTTCTCTCTTTTTCTCTCTTCCTTCCTTCCTTCCTTCCTTCCATTTTTAAAAAAAAACTTTTTAAAAATTAATTTTAAATAAAAACCTTTCTAAAATTAAATTTCAATTCAAAATTCATTCAAATTCAATTAAACACAATTAATTAATTCTATTTACAATTACTTTAACTTCAATTAATGCCTATAATTTCTGTCGTGTGAGTTTGCACAAAAATTTTATTCAGAAAAAGTTTTGCACACGGCTTGAAAATTTTGCGCTTTCCAGAAATGTGGCATTAGTAATGCTATGGATGGCAGTGAAGACAGTGCTTTGTATGAGAATGACAGCAGTGATGGTGATGACTGCGAACTCAGTGATGATGACAATGTCTATGCTGATAACCTCACACCAGCTGAAGCTGAAGCTCTGTTTGGACATACAGATGATGAGGAGGAATCCAGTTTTGAAGGATTTTAACTCTTTGTGTTTTAGCTTGGATACTGATTGAGCTAATTGTTGTTCTTGACCCTCTATATTGTTTTTGTTGACCCTCCTCTCCACTGTTTTTCTTTGAAATAAATATTAAAAAACATTTAACCCACTGATGCCTTAATTTAATTAATGTAATTTTATTGGTATTTACGGTATCTTGATTATTGAAACTTACCAGTAGCTGCTGCATTTCCCACCCTAGGCTTATACTTGAGTCAATACGTTTTTCCAGTTTTCGTAGGTAAAATTAGGTACCTCGGCTTATATTCGGGTCGGCTTATACTCGAGTATATTCAGTGTTTGTTGTTTTTTTTAAAACATAGCCAATGTGCAGCAATTCACTATCAAGTGCTCAACCTCCAACAAAACCTCGGTGTAAGCCTAAGACTTAGTCTAATATTGGCTAATTGCCCATCTGGGCAGTCATGGTTGGCCTTTCAATGGGAACAAATATTGTTTTTATCAAACAAATTTTAGCCACAGTAGATGAACCATCATCATGACACATTGGTTTCTTAGTTTAGCCCAGAAAAGACTTGGAGTCTAGGCACCTTATCTTTATCATACTGCACTAAAGCAACCCTGAGAGCAAAGCAGTGTTCAGTGCTATAACTAGAAGGGCCTGCTAGTCTTGGTACGGGAGGGGGGGATGGGGACAATGATGTGACTAAAGTTCCACCATGAATAAGGAAAAATGTAGGACATGGAAGGAAAATAGCACTGCGACTTAACATAATTTCATAACTATTATGGTTAGCAAACTTTTTAACATCCATTAGGGAAAATAAACACAGCATCTGATTCACACTGAACTGAAAGTATCTTGTACCTGGCTAGGAAAGAGAGTTGAAGCAGGTAGCTACCCATGCGTTACACAAACGACCTTGATATAAAGTTCAAAACCCTATTATGTGCTCAGAAAAGAACTAATTCAGTCATACTGCATTCTAGACCATCATACTAAAGATGGGAATAAACTACCGGTAGCTTCTTATTCAAATGGACACATTATGACAACCTTGAAAGAAGGCATTCACATTAATGGGGTTTCATTAAACAATTTAATACAATTTATTTTTACCTAGTGTCCTTCATATGCTGTTTAAAAAAAAAAATCTCTGCAGAGAGTCAACAATAAGCTAAAAGAAAAGAAGGCAGTGAATAAGCGGTGTCTTAAAGGGGAAAGTAAAAAGTTTTAGGTAAACGGAGACAACACAAGTATAAGTAGACAACTCACAGGCAAGAAGAAATGAGGTGAGGTCAGGACTGGGGAGATGATGATGGATGTTTGTGATGTAGATGACTAAGGCCTAGTCTACACTGGGGGGCTAAGTCAATGGGAGAATGCGTATTTCCTGTCGACTTAGTTACCCCTACTTACTGCTCTGTCTTCACTCAGCATTGTCTACTTGAAATGCCCTCCAGTCAATGCAGCTGTATTCCACTTGGAGGGGTGGAGTTACAGAGTCAACCAGAGAGCGCTTCCGGGATCGATTGAGTGTGTCTACCCTGGCCACTTAATTGATCCCGCTGCGTTGATCCGTGAGGATCGATGCAGTTTTTTTCAGTGTAGATAAGACCTAAGAAGTGAGAGAGTCAGAGAGGATTTACTTTACGATGAGGTTTAAAACCAGGAGGTCAATTCTGAATTTGATTCCAAGACAGAGAGGGAGAGTCAATGAGAGTGATGTTGTCCTTTCCTTAGGAGACTGGGCATGGCATTTGGGATTTTCTTGTTTTTCCATTCATTTTGATACTGATGGTGCTGTGCTGCAGGTTTGGGGGCTCTACTATGGCTAACCATACTGGGGTTCACAAAGTCTTTCCTTTCTTCTATGCTTGTGCCTCTGTATTAGCACAATTGGCAGTCAGAATGTTGAATGGAGACACTGTTTTTTATTGGACCCAGTAATATAAATGCTGTTGTCTTTCACAAACTCCCTTTGCTGCTGATACTGCAGTGTTAATTTCCTCAGGAGGACCCGTGCAAGAGTTAGCCAGAATTCAGTCAGGCTCCCCCTGCCTCACAGTGCAGAAGGGTCTCTCTTCAGCAGGGGCCACTGCATATTTTTTTTTTTCAAAGTCTGGAATGTGCCTCAATGGAAGGATGTTAAAATGATTTTGGGGAGAAGCAGGTTTGGCACAGTTATGGTCAACATTGAAACAATAGCTTTGAAGTGTGCACTACCCCATTCTTTTCAATGAGTGTTAACTCAGTTGCCAATAATAATTCTTAAGGGATAATTATTTCGCTTCTTATTACAGCACAAGAAGCAGGGGAAGTACATTATGAAGATTTTTAACATCAATATTGCATTCTCTAAAAAAGACACAATCACAAACTATGCTGGTATCATGGCTGCCTTTTCTTGCAAAAGAGAGCAGCACAAATCAACTATTATAATAAGCAATCCATATTTGACTTTTAAAAGACTTAAAATAATCCGTCTTTTTCACTTGGCTCTGCTTTAGCATTCAAATTTAAAGCAGAAATGGAGAAAAAAGGTGCTGTCTTTAAGAGTTATTCAGCTTTTAAAAGTCCTACCTCACCCGTCTCATGTGAGGGGAAGGGCTACAGGACCTAGACATTTTCAACAGTCATAAGTTTCCTTGAAGAACCTCATGAGTATATTTCACCCCAAGCAGTAGTCTCTCCAGAGAAAGGGTGAAGAGATAATTTAGTCTTGGTACACATTGAGAGAGAGATCCTCAGCCAGTGTCTGTAGATCCACTGATGTACATGAAGGTCTGCCAATTTACACTGCTGAAGATCTGGATTGAAATCCTAGCCCCACGGAGATCATTAGGAAAGCTCCAATTATTTTCTGTATGGTCAGGATTTATTATTTATTTTTTCCTGATTCTGCATTTTTAGCCTCTTTGATGTGAAGGCCACAAGGTTATCAGTTATGGTGGTGGTCATGTGCCCTGGGAACTGGACTCAACATACAACATTTTTTTTTTTAAACCTTAGAAATAATTCCATTTGTTTAAGGGCAGTTTTATTCTAATGTCCCTTGTGATAGCAAAATAAGATAAACTGTTTTCCTATATGCTGATTGTAAAGAAAACCTGAGCAAAACATACTGCTAGACATGTTTTCATAAACTCATCCATGTACTGAACATAATATAGTGAGAGCTGACGTCAGTACTCTGAAGGCTATCACACTTATTTTAAAATATGTTCAATTCACTTTTTTGGCCAATTTTTAATGTTTGGGTTTAGACCTTTATGCATGCCCCCTAGTGTCTATTTTCATAGCATACAACTATTTCGAGCTTTCAAACAAGCTAAAGAAAGACTCTGTTCAGAGTCTAACAGATCAAAGAGATAACTTCCGTGCTAAGAATGTAGATACACTTTGTGCTATGTGGATTGTGTTTTCATGAGAAATATGAAACCAGATTTTGTTCTGATATCCTACATTTACTAGTGCAACACCATATACATGAGAATTATGCTGCTGTAAGGGAAGCATAAATAAAAGCATAATCTTGTTCATTTATTGCTTTTTTATTTAAAAAACTTTATTAGTGAAGCTACTTGTTTAATTGCTTTCCAAACTGATAAATAAAAAGGTGACATCTGGACAAAATGTCTATTGCCAAGTTCTGTGCTCCGTTCGAAATGTGTCTATGCAAAGGAACAACACTACAACCAATGGAGCTAATCCAACTTTCCAATCTGAAAAAATAAAACAGTGCAGATGGAGAACAATTAATAGGGTGTTTATAGGGAGCACATTTTACAGTAAGGGCCTGCTTCTCCTTTCTTTTACTCCAGTATACCTTTGGGACTTAACTTCTGATTTCTATCAGTGTAAGTGAAAGGAAAGCCAGGTCCTTGAATATTAACAGCAAAATAGATGTAAGTGGTTAATTGTGAACAGTGGACTGATCCAGCAGCGGTACTTACTGTGGAATTTCTGCTCACACGGAAAGGAGTTGCACTTCTGCTATCAGTAACAAACTTGGAGCCCATAACAAAATAGAGCTAATTGATACTTAGGGCCTGATTGCCTTGTGGCTTGTGTAATTACTTACACCATCTCTGTGTACAATGCTACCATCAGAGAAAAGTGGGTGGAGAATTCTGATTTTGTAGGGATTAAAACCTGTACACCAGGGATGTAAATCACTGCCTAAGGTAGAAGGCTGGAGAATTGGGTCCCTCAAGTTTACAAATTATCCCTAGTTCCTTCCATCACAACCACATTTGCACCAGCACTAAGGGGACATTGAAATCCTAAAATCATTTTATTTATAGTCACACGGCTTGATTCATGTCCATGGTTGATGTAACACAAATTATGCATGCTTTGGTTAACAATGCTGTATACCAGTTTAAAGTTGAAGTTTGTGTGCTAAGCTGTAATAGCTTGTGCCAATTTTCCCTTTGATTTATAGTTATTTCCCTAACAAGTTATCTTTTTCACATCCTTTCTGGCTACAGAATGAGATGTAATAGTAATCTTTGTGCAATGCCACTTGTAAACTCAATTTATGTAGTAGATTTGCATGTTAAGTGCTTTACTGGTAAGAGCAGCTCTCAAAGACAGCATGTTTATGCCTCCATTTGTTTAAATTCGAATGCTAAGCAGAGCCAAGTGAAAAAACACAGATGATTTTAGATCTCTTTGTTTTAAATAAAGTATGGATTGCTTATTTTAATTGCTGGCTTGTGCCACCCTCTTCTGTGAGGAAAGGCAGCTATTAGAACCAGCATGATGCCAATATAACAGAGCATTTGCCAGTTGTATTGCCTGCCTTGCAGTTGGTAATCTAGATTACATATGATCCTGATTTCTAATGTAGTGATTGTTTTCCCTAAAATTACCCCCAGGTCATCCCTGAAGGGAGACTAACAACATGGAACATATCAGTTTTATATTATAATATAAGTTGTTCGTAATAGACAAGTTCCCTCTTGTAAGCACAAGCAACAGTTTTTTGTGATGAAAACAGCCACTTATGAAGACAAATCATTTATAAAATGATTATGGTTTTGTTTAATTTTAAAATATATTTTGTGTTGGTTGGTTATTTAAGCACAAAGACAAGTGTATTGCATGTTTAATCACAAAGTATACATAAAATGGGCCAAATTTTGCTGTTATGCTAATGTCCATTATGGTAGAATCCAACATTGCCAATCACTCTTCTCTCAGGCCATGTACACATGATCACTTTATCACGCATTAACAGTCATTACCGCACGATAACAGCAACAGCGTACACACGTGCAATAGGGCTCTTGTGCGTCAACAGCCCAGTTGTAGCGCAATACAAAAACCACCTCGACGAGGGTGGTAGCAGTTAACGCGGAACAGCTGTTGCACCTTTCCACTCGTGTGTACGCTTACCGCGCAATGATTGGCCTCCGGAAGTGTCCCAGCATTCCAAAGTCGTCCTCTCTGGTCTCCCCCCCGCCCGGTCTGTGGCCATGACGAAACAGTCCCCGCCCCGTTTCGATTCCCGGGATTTTCGAATTTCTCCTCTGTTTCACTTCCTGTTCTCTTCCTCGTGGAGAGGAGTGCAACTCCGATCTACACTAGCAATGGAGGCCCATCGTGGAAGACGCACACCCCTTTGGAGCACGGCAGAGGTGCTGGACCTGATCAGCATCTGGGGAGAGTCTGCTCTGCAGGCGCAGCTACGCGGCAGCAGGTGAAATTTTGATACATATGGCATAATTTCTCAGGCCATGTCAGCGAGAGGTTATGAGAGAGACACTGTGCAGTGCAGATCAAAGATGAAGGAGCTAAGAATAACCTATCACCGAGCGAAGGAGGCAAACTGCCGGTTGGGATCAGCGCCTGCTACATGCAGGTACTACAAGGAAATCAAAGCCATCCTCAGTGGGGACCCCACAACCAGTGCAAAGAATCCTGTGGACACATCGGCCCCCCCTCCTCCACTGAATGCCAGAGCCGAGCAGGATGAGAACATGATCGATGAGGAGGAGGAGATGGAGGATGACCTGGAGGAGAGCGCAACAGCGCATAACCAGGATCTCTTCTGCACCCCTGTTGAGACGTCCACCCAAGACATGAATTGCAGCATGTCCTCTGAGGCAGCAGGGGGGGGTTCAGGTAAGTTTCTCTTCTGTGCAGCTATGGCTCCTGCTAAAAAATCATTGTCCGGGGCGGGGGTGCTTGCTGTCTCGGTCCCCTCTGTGCATGCTCTTTACTATGCATTCATTAGAAGTGCATCAACACAAGCAGTGATTGTCAAAAAATCATCTGTATTTAGGTCACTAAAGGTTTCCTCGATGTACCTCCAGAGCCTCCTACTCAGGTTAGATGGATAGCGTATGTGTCTACACTCCCGTATAAGGATACTAGGCCTCGCCAGCTGCAAAGCAGAGCACTAGGAACCATGGCAGCACACAAGGCAGCAGCATACAGTCCCGGCTGGCATCCGGTGGCATGTAGGATATGTATTCTAGCTGGCAGAGGCACTCTGAGGAGAGAGATATTGGGTTCCATCTGTGTGCCCTGTGCAGAATGTTAGCCCCCAGTAAGGTTTCTATTAGGACATACCTTGTCCACTTCAGCAAAGCATAGGATATTCACTGCCCTGTACCTTCCAGTGGAATGTGCTACTGGAAGGTTACATTGGTTATCTAGACAACAGAGTCCCGTGGCACTTTTAAAGACTAACAAATTTATTTATCGCATGAGCTTTCGTGGGAGAAAATCCCACTTCGTCAGATACTTTGAAGATATCTTCAAAGTGTCTGACGAAGTGGGATTTTCTCCTACGAAAGCTCATGCGATAAATAAATCTCTTAGTCTTTAAAAGTGCCACAGGACTCTGTTGTCTTTCTACAATAGACTAACACGGCTACCCCTTTGGAATTGGTTATCTAGGCTATGTGTTAACAATAGCTTTATTATTCTTTTTTTTATTAAATTCGACCTTCACAAGGCCGATGTCTACCCCAGCTGACCGCATGAGAAACATTCGGCGGTGTGCTCGAAGAAACAGGGAGGATATGTTTCAGGAGCTGATGAAAATATCAGAGGCATCCGCGAGGGAGAATCGATCCTGGAGAGAGGAATCGCAACAGAGGAGGCAGAAACACAGGGACAAACTGATAAGCGTCATGAAGGAGCAAACAGAACTGCTCAAGAGCATGATTGCTCTGCAGACCCAGGCGATTAATGTACGGGCTCCACTCCAGACACTTCAGCCGTGTCTGCCTCCCACACCCCGTAGTCCTTCAAAGCATTTATTTGAAGGCCACCCATCCCCCTGCAGTCCCTCACAGAGCTACTTTTTAGAGACCCGCAGCTATATCCACCTGTAACCCCTCCAAAAACCCCCAACCACCACTTTTATCTTTTAATAAAAACAGTAACAAAAAATTTGAAGAGTGGCTTTATTTGTACACAGTGAAAATCTCATAAGGTGCACTTGATGCGTCCTTGAAGTGAACTATGGGAAGGCATCATTGAAACACTCCCTGAGTGCCTCCCTTATGCGAGCAGCTCCTTGTTGGGCCCCCCTAATACTCCTAGTGGCTGGCTGTTCGTATGCTGCCTCGAGGCGCTGTGCCTCCATAGCCCACCCCGGGGAAAACTTTTCTCCCCTCTTTTCACAAATGTTACGAAGGACACATCACGCCGCAATTACAACAGGGATGTTGTCCTCGTCCAAGTCCAGCCTCCCATACAAACAGCACCAGCGCCCTTTTAAGCGGCCAAAGGCACACTCCACAGTCATTCTGCAGCGGCTCAATCGGTAATTGAACCGCTCCTTGCTGTGATCCAGGTTCCCAGTGTACGGCTTCATGAGCCATGGCATCAGTGGGTATGCTGGGTCTCCAAGGATGACTATGGGCATCTCCACATCCCCCACAGTAATTTTTTGATCTGGGAAGAAGGTACCCCCTTGCAGCTTCTGGTACAGTCCAGTGTTTCTGAAAATGTGAGCATCATGCACCTTTCCCGACCACCCAGCATTGATGTCCGTAAAACGCCCCTTGTGATCCACGAGTGCTTGCAGCACCATGGAGAAGTAGCCCTTCCTGTTTATGTACTCAGTCGCGAGATGGTCTGGAGCCAAAATCAGGATATGTGTGCCATCTATGGCTCCCCCGCAGTTAGGGAATCCCATGGCAGCAAAGCTGTCCACAATCTCATGAACATTGCCCAACATCACCGTCCTCCGTAGCAGAACGCAATTGATGGCTTGGCACACTTATGAGAGGGCTTATCCGACGGTGGACCTCCCGACTCCAAACGGGTTTGCAACCAACTGGTAGCAGTCAGGAGTCGCCATCTTCCAGACAGCAATCGCAACACGCTTCTCCATGGTTAGGGCTGACCTCATGTTGGTGTCTTTATGTTGGCAGGGGCCAACTCTGAACACAGTTCCAGAAAGGTTTCTTTCCGCATTCAAAAGTTGTGTACCCACTGCTTGTCATCCCACAGCTGCATAACAATGCGATCCCACCACACTGTGCTCGTCTCTCGTGACCAGAAACGGTGTTGCACCTTGTGCAGATGATCGGTGAAGGAGCTGAGCAATGCAGTGCTGTTGCTCTGTAGGGCATCGATCAGCCCCTGCTCCTCGGCATCCTCATCTGATTTGGAGCTCATTGCGTACTGAGCAACCAGCCGAGATGTATTTAGAATGCTGAAGGCGACAGTGGAGATTAGAGCAGGATCCATGCTGTCGCAGTGGTGATTGCTCGCAAGTAGTGCGTCACTGCACTGTTGAAAATAGGCGCGAGTTGCTATTGGCAATGAGGAAGATGCAAGGGGAACACAATGCACCACGGGAAAATGAGAGTTTACCCATGGCGCTTTGCGTTCCTTTCCTTCATCCCAGGATTCCAAGCGCCGATTGAGGGAAAATTGAACTGTGGGATAGGTGCCCAGAATTCATTGCGCTACACCGCGATATTGCAAACAATTCTGTTGTGTTGCAAGGAGTATCGTGTGTACATGCTCTCCCACAATAAAGGTCACGTGTTTTTTATAGCGCGATTGCTATGTTGCGCTTTACTCTGATCGTGTGTACATAGCCTCAGTCTCTAATGATTTCTTTAAAACCCCATTTCCTGGAGTTCTGTGATTATTTGAGAAATTGATTTTTTTTTTAAAGTAAGTTCTAGTGCCAATGGTGGAAGAGAAAAGATTGAAAACAAGAATTCAAAAACCACAAGGTAAATAAACTTAAAATTAATATCTTTTTAAAAACAAATAAATTAATCTTATAATTTATGAATGATTGGGTGTGGTAAAATGAAGCAATTAGCAGCTTCAGTTAGGAATGAAGGCTGAATACTATGCAAACACTGATCTAAAGGTCAGTTCCTGTAGAAATGGGATTCCAAAGTAATTCAGGTTTTTGTTTTCTTTCACATAGTTTAGTCACTATTAACTCCCTAATATACAGTGACAGTTCTGGGCAGGAGACCATTGGCAGGTATGGTGAGTTCCCTGCCACAATTCTTCCAGCCCCATAATATCAGAACTCTATCCCAACCTTTACAAAGAAAAGATTTACAAATTATCTTATGCCTTAACCTCACCTCTCAAGGGCATTTTGAAGTTTAATTAATTAATGCTTATAAACTATCTTAAAATATTTGAATGGAAAGTATTTATATTGGTATTTGGTATTAAAATATGAAAGTAGGGACAGTTGCAATGAAAGCTAAAATAAGAAAAACATGCAGAAATCCAGAGATTCAGGCAATCCTTAAAGCTTTGAATAGAGGTTTCCTTTAGAAAATATTCAGAAAAGAATAAATGGATACAAATCTGACATGAGGAAAGGCAACATTCAAAAACCAGTAGGGGAACACTTCAATCTCCCTGCTTTCTTTCTGAAAGACATTTCTGCTTCAGTACTTAAACAGGTTAATTCTAAATCAATGCTCCAAAGAGAAACTACAGAATTAGAATTCAGATGCGAATTTGAACTATTAACTTGGGTTTGAATAGTGATATGGGTTGGCTTTCTCATTACAAAAAGTGATTTTTAGCTGTCTCAACCTTCCCAGTTTTTTATATGTTGTTCTACACTGTTTGAATCTAAACAACCTGTTTGATTTACTGAAATAGTCAGACTTAATTGTGTCACTCACACTTCACTGGATTTATTTTTCCCTCTCATATTGTAAGTTTTCCATTTTCAAGTGTCTGATGAAGTGGGATTTCTCCCACAAAAGCTTATGAAATAAATACATGTGTTAGTCTTTAAAAGTGCCACAAGACTTCGTTTGTTTTGCTGAACTAGACTAACACGGCTACCACGCTGGAACTTCATAAAAAGTGGTCTCTTTCTCCCCTGATATCTACTCTCCCTTCATGTATGCTGTAATCCTACTGAACAAGGAAAGGCATTGTGGATGTGGTAGATAAATTCATTCTTGGGATACTGGAGGGACGTTGTGGTTATCTTATGATTAAAGTAAAAGGTTAGTATAGGTATAGAAACTGTACAGTAAGACAATCAGAATGCCACAGAGGCTCCTGGAGCTTTTCATAGGTTAAAGAAACAACATTTGAAATCTCTCAGAAAACAAATTATGAATGGTGGCAAAAAAAACCCAAAACCACTCCAGTATGTTTCAAACGGAAGAGAAAGGAACAAGGGTATGTCTACACAAGCAATTTAGATTGACTTAAAGACCTGGGCTTTCATTAAGTCGACTTAATGAAAGTTAAGTCAACTTAATAACTACCACTCATTAGGTCGACTTAAGCCTTAAGTCAACTTCTTAAATCAACTTAAGGATGGTGTGGATGAGGAGTAGCCCTTAAGTGGACTTTATTAAGTCGACTTAATGCCAGTGTGGATGCCTATGTCCAACGTTAAGTCGAATTAATAAAGTTGACTTAAAAGGAGCCACTTTGTTAAGTCGACTTAATAAGGTTGACTTAACTTTTTCTAGTGTAGACATACGCAAGGAGTCTAGCAAAGGAAGAGCTACTGCATCATGGAACAGATGACTGAAAGGAAGGAGTGTACTCTAATTTCTGTTTTTAGGATTCCTACTTATTTGTCAGAGCCTCTGATCTCTATTTCTTCTATCCACCAGCTTGCCTTTTTCAGTTAAAACAATATTTATTTTTGGCAATAATACATTTGTAGAAAGTAGACTGTATAGATTGTCTCACTTATCTGGGCTCTAATAGTTTGACTATGTTTACATATGGAGATTTTTTAGTTTGTGACAGGAAAATAATCATGAGGCTGGTGGAACTGACACCAGAAGAATTCTGCCTCTCTTCTCTTTCAACAGTGGATGGTGACCATCATTGTGGGCAGGGATCTAATGTATTTAATGAAAGCTTGAACATGATACCTAAGCAAGCTTTCATCTCAACATCCTGGATGGGTTGGGGGAAGGAGAAAAGGGGAGAGACAGTTATACTTAATCTGTTTGCCCCACTTAAGACCATCTACTTTCTCTGTACAAGCTCCTTACCAATGAGACATTCTTGACCTGGACTCTCCTGTGGAATCAGGATCTTGCTATCACTTGGGGAAGTGTTCCTTTACTGATCTCACAACTCTTATAAAGGTAAAATCATTGCATCTCTTCTCCAGAGCACTGCACAGGTGCTCTTCAGTGTGGAGCTGCTAATACTGTCTGGTAAGTTCTTTTTACTCCCTAGGGCTTGGCACTCATAGTTATTCCCTTTCAGAACATCTTTCTAGGACCACCCTCCCGAGATTCATGTTCCTTATGAGTTCCTAACAAGCTCCCACTTGGAAGTCACTATCCTCCAGATCTTTATGGCTTCTGGAACTTCCTGATGGATCCCTCATAACTCTTCCTTAGGCCCAGATATTCCATAGGTAGTTAACTGCTGTATGGCCACCTAGACAATTTACTCAAAGGCCAATCTGAGTTGACTCATTCTCACTAGCAGTCTGTCAGAGACAGGATGGATGCATAATCCTCTATATGTGATCTTGTGACAATGACAAACAAATGTGGGCACATGTGAGTTGGTGAAACAGACCTACAGCCCAATAATAAAGGATAGTGTCATATCTTATGATATTGACTCTAAACTTGGGTGGCAGGTGTGAACCTACCTGAACTGTAAGTCATCATTGCTTTTGCATTGCTACCATACTAGAGTGGATGCACTTTCCCAGAACTGAAGGAAGTTAGCACCGTCCACACTGCAATATTAGCATGCAACTTTTTCTTTGTAAAAGCATATATTTTGGCCTTTTAAGAGACAGTATTGTCTTTCCTTAAATGTTGGTTAGAAACTCTAATTCAGGGCTCAACAAAATTGGCTCCCTGCTAGGCGCCAGCAGTTTTATTTTTTGGTCACCAGAAGGCATTCCTCCATTGCATTGCCACAGCAGAGCAAGGAGCCAGGCTACAAACCTGGGTCGCCATGGTCACCTGGTGCCCGAGTTTTGTCAAGCCCGCTCTATTTCTAGCCTTCCATTCTGTAAACTAATGGATTTGTTATGAAGCATCTAAATGTCTGAAAAGAAAACCACCTTAAATTTATCAAACGGCATGTTTTCTCCAAATATATGGTTGCTCTTTTTGATAAAAATAATTTTGTCTATCAGAGTGTCCTAGTTATACCAAAACAAACAAGGAGTCCTGTGGCACTTTTAAAGACTAACAAATGTATTTATTACATGAGCTTTTGAGGGAGAAAAGCCCACTTTGTCAGACTCTTTGAAGATGGAGAACTTATAGAATGGAAGGAAAATAAATGGAGGGAAGTGTAAGACATAAGATCAGGTCAGGCTGTAACAGCGAACCAAAGCAGATGTTAAGATTCAAACACTGGGGAACAGAATAGAGAGGAAGGTGAGGTCAAATCACCTATTGTAATGAGAAAAAATCCATAGTCCCTGTTTAACCCTGAATCAAATTTACATATGAATTCCAGTTCTGTGATTTGTTATTCATTTGTTTGAGTACAGCTATAAATAAGTCATCAGTGGAGTGAGCAGGGAGATTGAAGTGCTCCCCTCTTGGTTTTTGAATGTTGTGATTTCTGATGTCAGACGTGTCCATTTATTCTTTTGCGCAGTTATAGCAATAATTAAAATCATCCAGATTTCTTTCCTATTCCTTATCTTTTTTGCAGATCATGGAAGCACTAGATTACATCCCCAAAAAGCTATAGGTTGTTTTTTTTGAGGGGTGGAGTCGGGGAGTATATTTCTCAGCAGTATTTTTACTGCTGATTATGGTGTAACAGTGACAGCTGCAAAGGAAGATGTGTTCAGTTCTTCTCTACTGGAAGAATGGGACATTTGACCCATAACGGTGAGATTAAGAACAGGCTGAAAAATGGGTAGATTAGTACAATCTATAGGCTTTTTTCTAGCATTAACCAGATGCCAACACTGTCCTACGTGCACAGAAAACTCACCCCTTTCATGCAAATGTTTTTAATCATCAGAGAAGGGCAGGAAGAGTGATTTCTCTTCCACTTTTGCATGCTATATTGTCTTTATAATTTCAATAACACAAACATGATCCAAAGTGACTCCATTCAACATGAACTAGAACAGCATACAGTGTCTTTAGAGTGTTTAAATGTAGGCTAGTGATTGAATAATACATGAGTTCTGTAATGACAGCTCACTGGAAGTGGCATTACTGCAATTTAGAATGGTGGATTTGCATTTCTATTGCTGGTTAAAATAATCTGCTTTGCAGCAGTTCAGGCAACCACACCCCAGGAAATGTATAAATAAAATTTAAAAAGGCAATCAATGGTGGGGAGCTGAAAACATCGAAAGAGCTGCACAGTGGTTAAAGTATAATTTGACGGGCCCCGGAACCCTCCTAATCTTCGGGCCCCCTTCCCGTATTGTCTGGGCCCCCTTCATGCATGTGCGGGCTCCAGCTCAGGTAGGCATTTGCAATCACTTCTCAGTACCACATGCATCAGTTATCGTTCATAAAATTATTTATAATCGTATATGGTATTTATGTCTATAGCAATTATTGTCACAAACTAGCAAACACTGCATAACACAATAAGTATTGTGATTAATAACGGTGGGGCATAGGACCTGCCAGCAGACAGGGCAGGGCGGAACATGCGTTCCATTGGATTTTTCTATTTTTAGGGACCCCAGAATTCTGGCCCCTCAAATTTGTGGGCCCCGGAACTGTGTTCTGGTGCGTTCCCCCTTACTTTAACCCCTGGCAGCTGCACCTTGCCAATGAGGATGGTGAATGTGCGGTAAACTGGGGTATAAATCTATAGTGCAGTATCTTGCAGTGTATTAACTGGCCTTTTGGATGCTACAGACATATACGTTGAAATTCCGTATCTTGTTTTGATCTACTCTTATTTCAAATAGACTCTTGGCATGAGGCAGCAGGGTGCTCATAGACAGTTAGTATGCAAAAGGTTAGAGCATTACATATTTACATCCCAGCTTATCATACATAAACTATCCTTACAGACAAATCTCACCTCTCTAAGCAACCACTTGAAACTTGATAGAATTTTCTTTCACTTTGTCCATATAGGAAAATCTCTTGTAATAGTTTGGTGGTACTAGCTGGTGCTTCCCTTAGTAGTGAGAAAATGGCGGTTTTGCCAGGCAAATCTTTCTGAACTTTCCCATCTGTTCACTTCACTGGGCGTATTGAGTCTGCATTAATATTTCTCCAGTTTATTCTTCAGCGGGAAAGCACACTTAGACATATCACAGCTTTTGAAAACTGTCAACTCTTCTGGAATACTGCCTGAAGTTTGTGCAAAACACTGACATTCTTTTCAGTATGTTCCATTCACCTCTTTTTAATAAACATTGCACTAATTACTTGATTAACAAATATATTTATTACATGAGCTTTTGTGGGGGGAAAAAAAAATCGCAATTCGTCAGACGCTTGAAGATGGGGAACTTATAGAATGGGAGGAAAATAAATGCAGGGAAGTGCATGACATAGGATCAGGTCAGACTGTTACAGCAAGTTAAAGTAGTTGTTTAAATTCAAACAGTGGAGAACAGCATAGAAGAGGGAGATGTGATAAAATCACTGGCTGTAATAAGAAAAGAACCTGAAATCCCTACTTAATCCTAAAGTAACAATGTTAAATCTGCATATGAGTTCAAATTCTACAGTTTCTCTTTGAAGCTTTAATTTTAAATCCATTTGTCTAAGTTGATAATATATTAATAGCCATACTTCATACAGATGAAAGCTTCAAAGAGAAACTGCAGAATTGGAATTCACATTCAGATTTGATACCATTGCCTTAGGGTTAAATAGGGATTTGTGATTCTTTTCTTATTACAACCAATGATTTTACATCACCACCCTCTAATATGCTGTTCTCCACCATTTGAATCTAAACAACTGCTTTGATTTGCTGTAACAGTCTGACCAGATCCTATGACTTACACTTCCCTGCATTTATTTTCCTCCCATTCGGTAAGTTCTCCATTTTCAAGCATCTGATGAAGTGGGATTTTCTCCCACGAAAGCCCATGCAATAAATAAATGTGTTAGTCTTTAAAAGTGCCCCAGGACTTCTTGTTTGTTTTGCTGAACTAGACTGACACTCTTTGGTACTTATTTGATCATTCTGAAAGAAATCCAAATTAGCAACAAAAAGTAGGAGAATAGAAGGTCACAAGGCACAACATGGTGCTCATGGAGCTCAGTCGGTTAACAGAAGATCAGTATCCCATACTTGTAGCTCAAGTTATCAGGGAAGGGGCTAGAAGAACATTTCCTTAGGAAACAGAGCTGGATTCTATTCCTATGGTAAAAAAACTGAGATGAAGCCAGAGCTAGAGAGTTTTCTCTTTCACTCTTTTTCACTCATCATTAATGTTCAGATCTTGTTGATCAAACTTGGTCTTAACAAATCAATTTTCAAGTAAAGTAGAAAAACTGGCTACAATTATAACAATAGGCATTAATGTGTTTTGGGGAGGTTGGAACCCTAAACAATTAACTGGATCTTTGAGCTCTCTTTCAGTACAATTTTTCTCTTCCCTTCCACCCAGCAAAGAGAGAATTAGTTTGCAATGTGGCTTATTGTGCAATCCCTTTCCCTATCAATTTGAAGAGGAAATTTCATTCTCCATACATTTCCTTTTAAGGATATTTTAAAGGTTGTAGCAAAATATTTTGGAAGTCTACATAGATTATTAAAAAAAAATACTAGGTATTAAAAAATCAGTGTTATATATTAGCTGTAATTATATTTGTCCTGCAACTCATTAGTTCTAAACATTAAAAAATCATCAAGCGGTGACTGAGGTGATCTTCTGTTATTAGAATTTAACTGGAAACATGAATTTCATTTCAGTGGCTCAATTAAAAACAACAAAAATTGCACAGAGCATGGATATTTTGCCATTGACTTAGGTGTGGTCAATATAATTAATAGGAGATATCAGTTGGTTACCATCCAGCTGGTATATGCACTCATTCTAAGCAAATATTTAAGCCTTTGAATAGCAACAAAATCATCACTGCTTGATGCAGTTCTGCATCCTCACCATTTTCTCATTGTAACAATTGCCACTGCAAGCTGAAAATATTATATTTCTCCTCCGTAAAACATTTTTTCTGCTGACTATAAACTATATGAAGAATAGCAGGAAATGTAAGATGTTATCAAATATGGTGAGAGAATGAATGAATGAATGAATGAATGAATGAATGATACTGACTTCAAAAATCAAACATTTAAAAAATTTCAATGGCATTATCCTTTTAGAGATTTCCTGTCAGCAGCATTCAACAGACAGTCTACATGGAAAAAAAAGTAGACTTGTAAGCAGATAAACTTGGTGAAATGAGTCAGGTTTTAATATGATTAGCTGCTATTAAGCATACAAATAAATTGGATACATCTCATAGCAACACTTTAAAGTTTTAAAGTCATAGCTATTAAAAGATACTCCCAGTGTCCATCCAAATAGCCACCTCATTTAATGATTAACTTAGAGCTATGTGAAGCTATCAAATATTTATTGAGCAATTATTTGATCACTGGATCCAAAGCAAATATATTAATTTCTGCTAACTATCCTACATTCTTGTTAGGAAGAAATTCTTCAGAGTGAAAGAGCTTTCTGTTCTTTGATGGAAGGTGTCCCTTCTTTTTGAGAACACTAGCAGAAATATAAAAGTTTAGATCAACATAATATTTTGAGCTATATTTTTCCTTTAGGGTTGTGAAAGATGCAAGACTGTGCAAGGATGAAAATTCAAGAGATGACTATATCAAGAAGTATCAGATGCAATGGGCCTAGGGATTACTCATGAATGTATGTATCTATAAATAGTGGATGCAGCTGTGTGAGCTAGGGATTTTATTCTGGCTCTATAGGGAAGGTTTAGTGATCTTCCCCTAGGAACTAAAATCAGTAGGGGTGAGGATTGACTGCACATCCCAAGACAGATGAATAGCTCTGGAGAAGTACTACGCCCAGGGAAGCAGCATTTCTGATTCAGATCAAGTTCAAGAGGCCCAGTAGACAGAGATAGAGTTTTTGGTATAAAGGTTCAGCCTAAACAGAGTGATCAGTATTGAATAAATGTGTCAAAAATATGCCACTGACGTCAAGTTTGAACAAATGATACAACGTTCTATATTGAAATCTGTTAAACTATGCATAGTACCAGACACAAAAGCACGAAACATACATTCATTGCTAATTCTGTGATGCACTTCATAAAGGCCAGTTAAAGCACATCTTGGGCACATCTTACAGACCCAATCAATTGAGAACACTCTCTCTCTTATAATTAGTCAATTTAGCTCAATTCAATCTTTTAACTGAAATTTAGAGATGCAGAGGTAAGCAGAGACAGGGGACGGAACAAGACTGGAAGTATTCTATTCTATTTGGTATTAAATCGCCTATCACTGATAGTTTGAGCATCTTCCAGTGGTGCATTAACCAACATGACTACACATCTGTCATGTGTGGTTTGTTCTTACTTCCTCTCCCCAGAGGGTGAAATGTGTGCAGTGGAGGGTCTTGTTTTGGTTGTGTCCTTTTTAAAAAATATAAATATACTTGTTGCTATATGTTTGTTAGAGAAGGCAACATCAAATGCACCTTCACTTGGAGAGGAAAACAGTGAGGTCTTTGATAGTCCATAGTTCCTGGGGTGGTTCATTCCACAGTCCAGGAATGTTCTGAGAACGCTCTATCTCCTGAACAGATGAATTTTGCACTTATTGTTAAGAGTTCCTTTGTGGAAACATCATCCTTGGCAGTGGCAAAGAGGCACTCGGACACCCTCCAGGGCATCAGCTGCTGCCACAGCAGTCTATAAGCCACAGCATCTGAGTCACTGACGCAAGAGGCTTTAACATCACATATACCCTCTAATCTATGTAGGGAATATAGGTCAGCAGAGCAAAACCAAAATGTTTCCATTTTTCATTAGGTATAGTTCATTGGCTCCTCAAGTATTTCAAGCAATAGACTCCAAACACCTCTACAGACTTCCTGTGAGACCGTGACTAAGTCATTTAATCTCTGTGGGTGCGTGTACACTTGTAAATTAAGTCGATTTAAGCTTGCTTAAGTCAACTTAATTTACCCCGCATCTACACTACAGTTTCCTTAAGTCAACTTAAGCAAGTTGCTTAAGTCGACTTAAGGAAAATAAAGTCGACTTTATTCAACCTCATTTTAATTAGACTTAAGGCTTAAGTCGACTTAAGCCAGTGTAGACCTGGAGTAGCCCTAAATTGACTTAGGGCTACTCCAGGTCTCCCTCACTGCCCTCCCTGCTGGGGGGGGCGCACAGGGGGAGCCTAGCATGGCCCCCACAGGGCAGGGCAGAGCCCTGCCCACCCTGCCCCTATGCCCTGCCAGGGTCCCTGTCCCCCTTTGCCCCATTGTACCAAGGTACAATGGGGTAAAGGCTGAGCCCCCTGTAACTGGGCAAGAGGTGCCCCACCTGCCCCCGTGGACCTGCCCTAGGTCCCCCTAGCCCCTAGAAGTCGACCCAGGCATCCAGTGTGAACGCTCTAATTTGACTTTGTAAATTCCCCCCTAATTTGACTTTAAATTTAGGTGTAGACATGCTAAGTTGACTTAACTTAAAGTGGACTTAGTTAAGTTGACTTAGCTAAAGTCGACCTAAATTTACAAGTGTAGACATAGCCTGTGTGCCTCATTTTCTCATTTAAAAAATGGAGATAAAAGCATTTCTGTACCTCATGAAGTATTTTGAAGATAACTTCATTAGAGATTGGAAGAGCACAGTAGAGCTAGCTGACAAATTAAAGTTTTCTGTCAGAAAATTCAGTTTCTTTCAAAGCAAAATGTTTCATAGGAAGTGTCAATTTCAAAGAAATTTTCAAAATGAAAAGACAAAATGATTTTTTTTGACTTTCTTGTTTCAGTTTGACAAGATAAAAACATTTAGTTGCAATAAAGTAAAAATGTTTCATTTTAACTTTCATTGTGTTTCCTTCCAACTATTAGAGTATACTTTTTATATATGAATAAGAAATAAAAACCCTTATATTAAAGCATTTTAACATTAATGAAACTGAGAGATTCAGCATTATTGAAGTTAAATATTTCAGTGTTTCAGAATCCAAGTTTTTGAGAATTTCCATTTTGTGATAACTATCATAACCTCACTTTCTTGCTGATAATGAAAAAAATTGATATATCCAAGTTTCATATGGCATGAAAATTCTATTTTCTGATGAGGTCTAGGTGCTCATATTCTGCAGTGGGGGATGGAGGCTCAGAAATACTTTAGACAGATAATCACGGGAAGACTGAGAAGCAGTCTTGAAACATTTCTTCGGCACCAACTTAACTAAAGACTTACCTTATATGCCAAGGTGAAAAATAACTGTACCATCATGCACCTAATGCTTTAAAGGAGTCACTTGGCAAAAATAGAACTCTTGACTCTAAAAGGAAGCTCTTAGCCATGAAGAGGACTGGTGCTTATTGGCTGGAAGAGTCTATCTCAATATGGGCCAGGATAAGTTAAAAATCTCATGCAAAGTCAACTCTGGTTTGTCAAGCAGCTCTGTGTTTATTCTGCTTCCTTTTCTCCACCATGACACAAAAAGTCAAGAAGAGATCTAGAGATTATTATTGCTTTTTTAATAAGATGTTTTTAGTCTTATCTTAGTCAAGACTAATGCAAGAGTTTTCAGCAATTATATAAATTTTGTAGATGCATGTGCATTGTTGCTGCTGTGGATGCGTGGAGAGAGAGAGAGAGAGAGAAATGTGAAAGATTATATATATATATATATATATATATATATATATATATATATATATAATCTCCTCTCGCTACCAGCTAGCATGTGAGGGAATTATTGCAAATATTTTAAAAACAGAATAACCATCCAATCGATTCCTAAAAACATAAGTGACTATTACAGTTGTTTAAATGTGAACAGTAATGCAAGGTCATAATATAAAGACTTTATTTTTAATCTGGTTCCTGCATTTGCAAAGACTATTATACCACTAGATAGACTCTTTCTCATAATAATGGTAAATATTATCTCATAAATTTGTAATATAACATTTTAATCTCATAAGGCTTTTCTATACCAGCTGTAAAAACTAGAAATATATTTTTTAACTACCAATTTTATCCTCTGCCAAAACAATTATATTATAAGCAGCTGTTAATTTACAAAACCCATAAACTGTTATAGGAACAAGAAATTTATTGGCACTGATAATACAGAAGATTTGTTTACCTTAGAGCACAAAATGAAACACAAACAAATTATATTACTGCCAGAATGACTTTCTACTGGGAATTAAAATATAATAGGCAACAGGCAAGGGAGAATTTCATAATAGTGAAGGAGGGAAACATGATTTGGACATGGATAGGGATTTCTTTAAGGCCTATAATGAAGTAAATACTACTGGAAACTGTGGTTATGGGAAAATTTAACTTCCAGATATAGACTGGAGGATATGTGCTAGTAGTAATAATAGTAATAACAATAGGGCCAAGATTATCCTGTATGTGATAGCTGATGAATTCCTTCACTAAGAAGATACTAAGTCTAAAAGAGGGGATGCCATCTTAGCTTTGGTGTTAGTGAGTAAAGAGGATCTCATAGAAGAACTCGAAGGGTACAACCTTATTTGAGTGACCATGAATTAATTCATTTCAAATTAAATGGAAAGATAAACAAAAATAAATCTGTGACTGGCTTCTTTTACTTCAAAAGGTCTAACTTTAAAAATTAAGAAAATTAGTAGGGGAAGTGGATTGTACTGAAGAACTCATGGATGTAAACATGGAGGAGACTTGGAATCACTTCAAGTCAAAGCTGCAGAAACTATATGAAGACTACATCCCAAGGAAGGGAAAAATATTCATAGGCAACTGTGGTAAAGTAACCTGGATGAGTAAGCATTTCAGACAGGTGATTAAGAGAAAACAGAGAGCTGATAAGGAGTGGAAGATGGGAGGAATTAGCAAGGAAAGCTACTTCTTGGAGGTCAAAACATGCAGAAATAGAGTGAGAAAG
This sequence comes from Pelusios castaneus, assembly GCA_007922175.1. Classification (NCBI taxonomy): domain Eukaryota; kingdom Metazoa; phylum Chordata; order Testudines; family Pelomedusidae; genus Pelusios; species Pelusios castaneus. Next base: position 12,097,574 of record ML685756.1, on the reverse strand, counting down.
GCCAAAATCCAAGCAGATTTGGACCTTTCAAACAGAATTAAAACCAATAGTAAAAGGTTCCATAGCCATAAAAATTGGAAGAAAACAAAGAAGGAAGAAGTGGGACCGCTAAACACTGAGAATGGGGTGGAGGTTAAAGATAATCTAGGCATGGCCAAGTATCTAAATACGTATTTTGCCTCTATTTTTAACGAGTGTAATGACGAGCTCAGGGATAGTGGTAGGGAGGCTAAAGAGAAGGAGGATCTGGAGGTAGAAATCACCCTATCCAAGATAGAAGCCAAACTCAAACTGCTTAATGGGACTAAATTAGGGGGCCCGGTTAATCTCCATCCAAGAATATTTAAGGAACTTGCACATGAAATTGCAAGCCCATTAGCAAGGATTGTTAATGTATCTGTAAACTCAGGGGTTCTACTGTCCAACTGGAGAATTGCTAACAAGAAAGGGAAAAAAAAGTGATCTGGATAACTATCGCCATATTAGTTGGACCTAGGTAGCATGTAAGGTCTTGGGAAGAGTTTTGAAAAAGAAAATAGCTAAAGATATCATGCAATTTACAGTAATTGGGATAACATTGAAAAAATGGATTTACAAAAGCTAGATCCTGTGGAAATCAGCCTGCTCTCCTTTTTTGAGAAGATAACAGATTTTTTTGGACAAAGGGAATGCAGAGGATCTAGTTTACCTAGATTTCAGCAAGGCATTCAATACAGTTGTATATGTGGAATTATTAGTTAAATTGGAAAAGATGTGAATTAATAGGAGAATAGAAAGATGGATAAGGAACTGGTTAAAGGGGACACTGCAATGGGTCATACTGAAAAGTGAACTGTCTGGCTCCTCAGGGATTGATCTTGGAACCAATCTTATTTAACTTTCTTATTACTGACCTTGGTACAGAAAGTGGGAATGTGCTAATAAAGTTTGCAGATGACAAAATTGGGAGGTGTTGATAACAAGAGAAAGATTAGAATATCACACAGAAAGATCTGGATGACCTTATAAGCTGAAGTAATAGAAATAGGATGAAATGTAATAATGTAAAGTGCAAAGTCATTCATTAGGGACTAATAAGAATTTTTCCTAAAAGTTGGACATGCATCAATTGGAAGTGACAGAGGAGAAGAAGGACGTAGGTGTACAAGATGACTATGAGCTGCCAATGTGATTTGGCCATGAAAATAATTAATGCGGTCCTAGGACGCATCAGACAAGGTATATCTAGTAGAGATAGGGAGGTATCAGTACCGCTATACAAGGCACTGATGGGGCCTCTTCTGTAATATTGTATGCAGTTCTGGTCCCCCATGTTTAGGAAAAATGAATTCAAATGAACAGTTGCAGAGAATGGCTACAAGGATGATCTGCTGAATGCAAAACCTGCCTTATGAGACAAGACAAAGAGCCTGGCTTTTTTTTATTTATTTTTTTTTTTGCCTAACAAAAGAAAGTTGAGGAGAGATATGATTGCTCTCTATAAATATATCAGAGGGATAAATACCAAGGAGGGAAAGGAATTATTTGAGTTCAGTGCCAAGGTGGACACAAGAACAAATGTATATAAACCGTTTATGAGGAAGTGTAGATTTGAAATTAGACCCAGATTTCTAACCACCAGAGAAGTAAAGTTTTGGAATAGCCTTCCAAGGGGAGCTGTGGGGGCAAGAAACTTAGCTGGCTTCAAAACTGAGCTTGTAAATTTATGGAAGAGATGGTAGATAGAACAACCTAGTTTGGCAATTGGCTGATCTTTGGTTCCTGGTGGTAGATATGCCAATGGCCTGTGATGAGATGTTAGATGGGGTGGGTTCTGAGTTATTACAGAGAATTCTTTCTTTGGCGTCTGGCTGATGGGTCTTGCCCACATGCTCAGGGTTTATCTGATCGCCATGATTTGGGTTGGGAAGGAATTTTCCCGAGGACAGATTGGCAAAGCTCTGGGGGATTTTCGCCATCCTCTGTAGCATGGGGTACAGCTCACTTGCTGGTGTAAATGTCTCTGTACCTTAAAGTCTTTAAACCATGATTTGAAGACTTTAATAGCACAGTAATAGGTTGAGGTTTATTACAAGAGTGCATAGATGTGGTTTTGCGGCCTTCATTGTGCAGAAGGTCAGACTAGATGATCACATTGGTCCCTTCTGACCTTAAAGTCAAAGGCTCTGTCTACACTTAGAAAGTTAAGTCAACTTTAGTAAGTCAACTTTATTAAGTCGACTTTAAGTCAACCTTATCAAGTCAACGTAGAGAGTCTACACTAGACTCTTAAGTCGACTTGGGGGTGGTGGGGTGTTGGAGGGGTGCATTGTGGGAAGTGTGGCAGCAGAGAAGGTCTCCCCTCCCCTGGCCACTCCTTCAAAACAGGAAATAAGCTCAGCCCCTTCCCATTGTGCCTGACAACTTCGAGCCTGAGTAGGTTCATGGATCTGCCTCTTCTTCTTTTCTCTACTTAAACTGATTTCGTAGTAGAAGTTTATGCTCAAGATGTTCGGCTGTCAGATGTTGGTAGAGCCAGTCTCTGGTTGAGACCAGGCAGGGTCCCAATCCTGGTTGAAGTTGTTTCAAGATGGAGAGTCCGAGGCAAAAAGCCCAAATCATTTGACTTGGGGTGGGGGAAGGGGTTTGGAGGGGTGCTTCGTGGGAAGTGTGGCAGCATGGCAGAAAAGAAGGTTTCCCCTCCTCCGGCCATGCCCTCAAAACAGGAAGTGGGCTTAGCCTCTTCCCACTGTGCTTGGAAACTTGGACCCTGAGCAGGTCATGGATCTGCCTCTTCTTCTGTGCTTTGTCAGCCAGCAGAACACCACCTGCCAGCTAGTGGTAAGGCTTCTTCAGCTGTGGAACAGACCTGTCTGTACAGCCTCCCCCCCCACCCTGATGCCCCAGCAAGCTGCCACGGTCACTGCATTGCACTCCGTGCTTCATCACCTCCGGGCACAGTAGGCCCACAGTGACTGGTGGGAGCAGATCATCTGCACCACCTGGGATGACATCCTGTGGCTGCTGAGCTTTAGGATGAGCAAGCGGACCTTCCTCGAGCTTGCCCACAAGCTCACCCTGGTTTTGCAGCACTTGAACACCTGACTCAGACACACCCTGCCTGCAGACAAGCGACTGGCCGTCGCCATATGGAAGCTGGCAACCCCGGACTCCGACCGCTCTGTAGGCCAGCAATTTGGTATGGGGACGGCCACCCTGGGGACTGCCCTCATGCAGGTTTTCAGGGCAATGAACCGGGTCCTGTTAGCCCGCCTCATCACCCCGGACAACCTTCACAAACTTGTTGCTGGCCTCAGCCAACTCAGCTTCCCCAACTGTGGGAGCATTGTGGATGCCACCCATACCTCCATCCAAGCCCTGGAACACTGTGCCAGGGAATATGTCAACCACCGGGGTACTACTCCGTGATCCTGCAGACCCTCGTAGACCACTGTGGAATCTTCCAGAACATAGATGTGGGCTGGCCGAGGAAGGTGCACAACACACAGATCCTATGCAACCTGTACAGGCGCATGCAGGCGGGCACCTTCTTCCCTGACCACATCATCACCATCTGGGACATGCAGGTGCCAGTCCTGATCCTCAGAGATGCCACCTACCTCTTGCTCCCCTGGCTGAGGATGCCATACACAGGCCGCATGGATGCCAGCAGGGACCTCTTCAATCAGAGGCTCAACTGGTGCCGCAGAGTTATCGAGTGTGCCTTTGGCCATCTTAAGGCCCACTGGAGGGCTCTCCTGACCTGCCTGCAGCTCCATGAGAGCAACCTCTCAGAGGTCATCAGCACATGCTGTTGCCTGCACAACTTCTGTGAGATGCGGAGGGAAGGGTTCCCCGGCATCTGGGAAGCTGAGGCCAACTGGCTCACTATGCAGTACGAGCAGCGCGATGACACCCTGTCCCAGACTCAGCGGGATGTGCTGAGGGCCCACTTTGATAGCAAGGAGCACTGAGGGGTGGGCCTGCTACCAGGCCCCTTCACCTTCCCCTTCCCCACCCGCCTATGCCTGCCCCCCCACGCATCCATCTTCCCCTGTCCCCACACCAATAAAAAGCACGACACACTGTATAACAGTGTTCAGGGTGTTTATTATGAGGCAGAAATGCTCACCCCTCCGCAGCCCCTGCTCAACCCTCCTGTGGGCATCTTCCTGCTGGGCTCTGGCCTCCCCCTGCTCCAGCACCACAGTCTCGTCCCCCAAGCCCTCCTCCTGGTCATTATGGAGGGAGTGGGGCTCGGCAGAGTTGATGGTGTGGGCTGGCAGGCTGCCGCTCTCCTGGCCCAGAAAGGCATCCAGCTGCTGGTAATACCGGCAGCTGGTGGGGGTTGCCCCTGTCCGGAGCATCTCCTTCCTGGCCTTTTGGTAGCCCTGGAGGAGGTCCTTGATCTTGACCCTGACCTGCTGGGTATCCTTGGCAGCCAGGGCCTAGGAGATGGAGGCATACTCCTCCCGATTGCGATGGCTGCCTGCAATTGAGAGCTGACTGCCTCATCCCCCCCAAATGGCCAGCAGGTCAAGGATTTTCTGATGGCTCCAGGATTGGGCACACCTGCGGCGCTGGCTCTGCCCTGCCCTGTTCCCAAGCAGCAGGTCTGGCCAGCTCTAGGGAGCAGAGTTGTCAGGGGTGAGTCCTGTCCTGTGGTTGGCCAGGGCAGGTTCTTCCTGTCCCAGGAACTCTGGGAGGGAGGTCAGGGAGGAAGGTCTGGAGGCCATGGAGGTCAATTTAGGACTACTCTGCATCTACACTGGCTTAAGTCGACTTAAGTGTTAGGTTGACCTAAATGGAGGTGTTATTAGGTCAACTTAACTTTTCCTTAAGTCGACTTAAGCAGTTCCTTAAGTCGACTTAAGAAAAGCCCAGTGTGGATGCAAGGTAGTTTGAGCTGACTTAAGCCTCTTTAGGTCGACTTAATTTGTAAGTGTAGACATACCCAATGAGTCTATGATTTCCACATAGGCCTTTTCTATTCCAAACGATGACCCCCCCTGCCCAAACATCTAGATAGCCAAAAATAAAAGTATGTGTGTTTGTGTACACAGAAGCCATACCAAAGCTCTATATATTCCTTCACAGACGCACACAACTAAAAATAACAATTACCCACAAACCAAAGTTAAAAAGATATTTTCAACTATCAAAGCCTATACTGATCAAAACGTAACACCACTTACTACATCTTATTATCATTTTAAATATAATTCACCACCAAAAATTTTACAATAAAATAATAAAGTATATCTACTGCATTTAAAAACTCCCAAGACAACAAATTGCATTTAAGTACTAGTAAATATTCTAAATTGTGCGTCTGCAGTAGAAATGTGCATCTACTATTTGTATACTACTCTGGGCCGAAGATAACTCTGAAATAAACTAGATCTGGTTGGAAATTTTCAGTGGAACCCTTTTCCATTAGCAAATGCCAATTTGTTGAAAGCTAAAAGTTTTATGAAAATGAATCTCTTTCAATGAAATTTTATTTGGGAAAAATGAGCAAATATTTTGTTGAAGCCAATTTGACATTCTCAAAGCAGGAGATTTATGATTTTTTTTTTCCTTTTAAAACATTTTTTCACAGATTTTATATATTTTTTTAAAATGGAAACCTCAGAAGGGAACATTTTGATACTATTAAAACAAAATATTTTTGATCAACCCACCCCAAAATGATTTTTTCCCCAGAATTTTAGTTTAGTGGGGAATGACAATACAATTTTATTTTAATTATTGTGGAATTTCCAGTGAAGAGGACAACCAACGAACCAACAGCCATCCTGTTACATTCAGCCCTCATTTTAAGCCTATGAAAATATGAACATGTATTGTAGAAAAGAACCTAGCTCCATATTCCATCATTCTAGCACACTGACCTTGTCTGGTATTATTTTAAAAGCCTTGATCTGCCAAACATTAATATCCATTGAATTGCATGTGCTACCGTAGTATGTGAAGTTATCAAATACTGTTGTAAATGCTATTAAAACATGTTAAAAGGTGGGCAACTCCCACAAACAGTTTTCCAGGTACAATAACGGAACAGTCAGCCAGCATTAACGGCTCGCTCTCTCACCCGTTCAAGGACAAATTCCACTAACAGGAATTGTTTACAGTGAAGGCTTCTCTGTAGGAAGGTCATTTGAAATGGGGCTTGATTGACCAATGAGAATGACCCACAGATCTTAAACCCAGATTGTTCTAGCAAGCTGAAACAGACTGCATCAGTAGGAGTATTGCCCGCAGATCGAAGGATGTGATAATTCCCCTCTATTCGACACTGGTCAGGCCGCATCTGCAATACTGTGTCCAGTTTTGGGCTCCCCACTACAGAAAGGATGTGGACAAATTAGAAAGAGTCCAGCGGAGGGCAACAAAAATGATTAGGGGGCTGGGGCACATGACTTATGAGGAGAGACTGAAGGATCTAGGCTTATTTAGTCTACAGAAGAGAAGACTGAGGGGAGATTTGATAGCAACCTTCAACTACTTGAAGGGTTGCTCCAAAGAGGAGGGAGCTAGGCTGTTCTTGAGGGTAACAGAGGACAGAACAAGGAGCAATGGTTCCAAATTACAGCTGGGGAGGTCAAGGTTGGATATTAGGAAAAACTTTCTCACTAGGAGGGTGGTGAAGCATTGTGTGGCATATGAAGGCACGGACTCCAGCTGATGCAAGCACGAAATCACTTTATTAGCAGCTTACAGCCATTCTTATACCCTACAGATAGTATACTTGGTAATTTTCCACATTCCCAGGTTCACATCTAAATCAACAAGGTTTCAGTTCTTGGCCTGATCACAACTTCTTATCATGCAGCTGTGCTGAGTTCTTATTTACCAAACTGGTTCCTTGCTCAGACTGATTCCTTGGTTTCCCACGCCGCAGCTATTTTTCTGACCTTGCATCCTTGCTCTATAGTTACCTTTTAACCATTACTTCTCCCGAGTGCTGTACAACACATGGATCCGAGTGCTGCACAGCACATGGGCCTGGACCAACAACACTGCTAGTGGTGGGTCTCCACGACCATCAACACTGCTAGTGGTGGGTCTCCACAGCATTGGAATGGGCTATCTAGGGAGGTGGTAGAATCTCTGTCTTTGGAGATTTTTAAGGCTAGGTTAGACAAAACCCTGGCTGGGGTGATTTAGTGGGAGTGGTCCTGCTTTTTAGCAGGGGGTTGGACTAGATGACCTCGTGAGGTTCCTTCCAACCCTATGATTCTATGACCCTAAGATCATCACTTGGCTCCATTACCATTCAACTGTACACCTGCAAGAGTCATCTGGAAGACAAAAGAACTTTGAACAAGGGGGGAGGGTAAGTCCCAGGCAGTGAAGGCTTCCCATGCTGCATTTAAGAAACTGCTTATACCAGCTAAGGAGGGTGAGACATTGCTAATTCTAAATCTTATTAGTGGGTAAAACAGACTGCAGTCTTACGTTTATTTCATTTGGTAACTACTTTTTTCTTACACTTGCCATGTATAATCACTTAACTTTTTTTCTGTAGTTAATAAACTTGTTTAATGTTTTATCTCAACCTCTGCATTTTTGAGTGAATCTTTTAGACAAACTGCTCAGTAACAAAAGCAGGTGCACATTCCTTCCACTCTGAGGGAAGGGTGGACTAGATAAAAATGTCCACTGGTCAGGCTCCTTGACTATAGTAAGATGGTGTAGTCCTGTGGTCTGAGAAGCCAGCTAGAGATTTTCTGTTGTTGATTGGAAAGTATTCATTTGTGTTCATGAGGTGAGCTGAATAAAGGATATCTTTAATTTTATGAAGAGGAAAGAGAACCCACGCATTGAACTATGCATTTACACTAGATCACAACATCTTAAACCAAAAGGTTAGTATTACTCCAGCATGTTCTTTAAAGTTAGAAAGACATCGTTCCACTTCGGGCATGAAATGCTTTCAAAAACTCCAAGGAATCTGTAAAACCATTTCAAATTAGGATATTATCATCCGATCAGTAATCTCTCCAACAAATAAAGTGCATTAATTCTTTCATATTCATAAATGCCATTAATTAATTGAAATGTTTGAAAAGTACAAATCACAGACTTTTTTCCACAACTAAGCTTTAATTAAACATGAGAATATCTTTCAACCATGGAGTTAGGGTGAATAATTAACTTTAAGCAAAAAAAAATGGCTAATAATTTACACCTTATCTGTTTTTCCATATCGTAAAATCAATAGAAGTCAGACTGAGAAGAGAATGTTAAAAAGTTTCAAGTTCTGGAGGATTTAGTAAGTATTACTGAGTATGCATAATAAATGAGACAACTGTCTCAGAGCACTCCTTTTATCACATTAGTTCCACAAACCAGTTTATCCTAGTGTATTGTTCACATGCAGAAATTTCTCATTTGTTTATAATTGTCTAATCAACTGAAACTTAATTGCATTAAGGACTTTTGATGAAGCTTTAGAAGCTGCATAAACATTAATAATTTGGAACCATAATTAATAGTACGGAAATAAAAAATAATTAAACTTTGTAAAGAACAGAGAGCTGTTTTTGATTTGCATAGTAGGCTATTTCTTGATGTGGACATAGTGGTAAAATGAGGACAGATGCATGTAATTAAGCAGCAGGTTTCAACTTTTATTAACTTTAACAAAGAAGAAGGATGCTATCCCTCCCGCCCCCAAATAACCCACACTCTTGCATATCAGGCATTTAATTGGTTCCAGAGCAGCGGTTCCAGAGCTCTTTATCATAAAACCCATGACATGCAGTAGGCTTTCGATTTACTCACCAGGACTCAGCTATTTGATTCCTATCACCTTTCCATAGCGATGGGGACAGAGGACATGGAACTCAGCCCATCAGGCCCATAATGTCTCACCTCAGCCTTTGAAGGTCTCATGCTATAATAAAAACTCAAGTGCCAATAGCAAAAATTCCAGGTCTTTTTCTCTGGAAACCATTCATGTTATTCTCCTAACCACAGTGGAAACAAGCCACAACTCTACCGTAGAACCTTATTAAGTACTGAGCGTGTGACTACTCAATTCATTGTGGATTGAAAGTGCTGTATGTCAGTTTGGGTTAACATACCTAATTCAGGTGAGGGAGTGAGCTATTGGAATGAAGCCCAAATAGGTTTCACAGTGCTAGGCTAAATCCTGGGAGCTGCAGAATGCTGGCCAATCAACTCCCTTCTCCCCCAGCTGGCCAATGGATGCTAGAGATTCCCAGGAAGGACCTATTTATTGTCCTTTGGCAAGTGTCTCCCTCCCTTAGTGCTGAGACTATCCCCATTCACTGTTGGCCTCATCAAGTTCCCTCACCCATTAATGTGGCTGGGACTGTGTGTACTACTGTACAATATTCTTTAATCATTTCTGATTATTTGCTTTCACAATAACAAGTTACAAGAATAAGAAAGTTACTAGGAGGAGGAATTTGGTAGCCATTATCCTTAGAAAATTATTTGACATTTAAATAGATGTAATAATCAATAAAATAAATAAATAAGCTACCTTGCAAAGTAAAATATTTTGGCAAGTGAAGAAAGGCAGAAGACCCTCAGAAGAGATGCTGATAAAAATAACACATCTTCCTCGCTACAATGTTTTTTAATCCTGTAAAATATGTTTCTATGATGGGTCCAATTGTAAATCCTTCTACGTCAATAGAATCACAGCAGCATAGAACTGGTGAAAGTGAGGGATGACTTAAAAAGGACAAAAATACACGTTAGCTGAGATTAGTACTTCCTGGTCTCTAACGAACTCAACAGGAATGTGTTGGGAGGTGAGAGAGAAAAAAAGCCTATCACATTATTCTATGTAGTTGGGCCTGAAAAGCATCAAACAGAACCACATGAAGCATAGTGCTCACTGATATCGTGCATAAATGCATCCAAGGTGCTAAGTTCAGTTTCCAAATATTTCCAGTGATCAGGAGAATATTCATGTTTGAGTAACTTTCCCCCATTCTATAGACAAGAACGATTTGCAAAGTTGGAATCCCGATATGGACTCTCCCCACCAACCCCCTTACCTTGATACAAGAGCGTTCAGAAAGGCTAACTTCTAACATACCATTATTTCCTTCAATGCTAACTACTTTGTGAATAGCCTCACCTGACTTTTAGAATTCTGTATTGCTGCCTCTCCTTACCCCTTCATTTTCCTTTGTAATTCCACTATCCCAGTTCAGCTGTGGCCCTAACTAGTGACTATTGACAAGGTATTTCTAAATCACCTGGAATGAAGTAGTATTAATAATACTTTAAGAAAAACACTTCTTACAAGATTTCCTACAGAATTTCTACAGAACAATAATTTTGTCAAAGGTTAGCTAATATATAATTTATAAGCATAAGCAAATTCATTTTGCCTAATTTCAATTTTTGTATATTGTTCTTTGCAGGGTGGTAGTCCCAGTACTTAATTTGTACTATGCCTTGCCAGGGCTGAGCCCCAGCATCTCTGGGTTTGGCAGTTCATGTCCCTAGTACCTCTGGAATTGCAGCATCAGTTACAAAAGTAAAAAAAAACTTGCTTGAGGTTTGGCATCTCTTCCATTATAAATTAATCACTGAGTAGTGCCTAGGAGTCCTGATCACAGATCCAGATCCCATTGTCCTAGGTGCTATATAAAAAACACATATCAAAAAGGTTGTTTTGCCCCATGCATCTTGAGAGCTTATTATGTAAGTATGAGGCAAGAGACAACAAGTGAATGTGGACAGACAAGAACTAGGAAACAATACAAGACAAGAACAAGAAGACACAGATATACTCCTCTGTGCTGCTTGTTTTGGATTTACACCACTGAGGAAACTGATGCTTTATGTTTGCTTCTCATTAACTTTAAGGGTTTTAGGATCAGAACCAATGTATGCACCATTTATTTTTTATTAGCATATAATGATTACATATATATCTGCTTTCCTTTAAATATAAGTATATGTTGCATGGTGGGATTTTGATAGAGAAGTGTTGCCTGGTAAGCTGTGATAAAGTCTTACTTGTCCCTAAGCCAATTTGAAAAGCACTGACTTCCATTGCAAATCTTAGCTTGAGATCATCAATCTCTTTTGTTTTTCCATATAACTCTGCCTTCTTGATCTCTAACTTTCACCAAGAGCTAGAAACTCAAGCATCCGAGACACAGAACCAACCAAAATAGCATACTGATGAACAGAAAGATCCTTTGAATGTATGCATAGTTTTATCAAGTTTTAGTAGAAATTATTGTAAAAACTGTTTCCACTGATAACTAAATATTAATCAGTATATTTGCCACACACTTCATTCACAGAGGTTTTTGTTTTCCATGACATCATTCATCCCCTGATTTAAGAAGCAATGCACTTCTGTAAATTAACCATGCACATTGCTTTTCGGCCCTAAAGTTCTGCAATGTGGCAGTAGACAAGCTGTCAATCAACTCATCGGACAATGCACAGATTACAGAAAGTGGAGTCAAAGAACATTATTAAAAAAAGGTTGCATGCATTTCTTCAAATTAATCTCCCCACACATCCACCCACATGAAGCCATATGTTACCAGCACATTCAAAACCACATTTACTACATGATTTTTTTTTTAGAACATCAGATAAATAGAAAGCTATATAGTTGACCTATGCTCATGTACCTACTATGCCATGTATGAAGTTGGCAGTACAACACATTGCTAAGAAGGAGGTGTATTAATGTAGCTGTCCAGGATTCTTCTTATAGTTTTGTATGTATGTATGTTCATGGGTATTTCTAAGCAACCAGAAAAGTGCTAGGTGTTTCATAAGAAAAAATAGACCACACCCTCTGCCTGACAGACTTTGCAATCTAAGACCTTGCTCCTAAAATTGTCTGTGTGCATTCATGAGCTAATCCCCTTTAAAAGGAAATGTGACTCCACATGGGCTCAACCATGTGTATAGTTTTGTATTATTGTTTAAAAAACCCTAAAATAAGTATACATATTAATGAAAAATATTTAGTATACATTTGAAATCGAAAATGCCACACTGCTATCTCTATAGCTTTATAGCACCAAAGAGTTGTAATATTAGGTCATTGCTAAACCTGGCCAGAAAAGAGCTAAGTATATTTCATGGAGAGTTTTAAAGGATGAAGAGTTTTTGTTTGTTTGTTTTAAATATTATGTAAAAAATGTTAGTCCCTTCCCCCAAATAAAAACTTTCTAAGTGGATTTTTTGAAGAAAAAAAACCAAACCAAACCAAACCAAAACATTTCATTGGGATGGGATGGAAACCCTTTCATACACACACACACATAGAGAGAGAGAAGGAGAAATATAGAGTGAAGGAATGTGGGTTTTCAATGAAGAAAATGAAGATTTTCAAGACAAAAGCATTTTAACCAAAAAGAAAATATTCATCTCACTGTAATAAAAAAGGCTTTTTCCATCAAAAGAAGTTTAGATGACAAATTTTCAACTGGCACTAGTCATTGCTCAAAGCACAGACAGTGTCCAGTCAGCCACATTTGAAATTGTGAGCAGGAATCTCAAATTTGGTGTGCTAGTAAAGTGATTTTTAGTTTCAATTTAGATCCATCATCAAATCCTGCAGTATAGTTCTAAACACCATCTCTCAAAAGCATTCAGAGAGAGAGAGAGAGGTATCTAGAATTAAAAATGCGACTGAAATACGGAAGAAGAATAACATGGTCCCTGTAAATAGTGCATAGTATTTGGGGGCTAGATAAAAGCAGGATTTAAGATTTAATATTAAATGAGCTACAGGAGATGTAATAGGCACTCTAGGCAAGATAGTTTTAAGAGGAAGTCACAATAAATCATTTTTTGCCATTAATCTTGGATGGATTGAGCACCTATTATATAAAGAATCAGGGATATAGCAGAACACAGAACCATAATACTACAATTCCATATTGCAGCATGAAGCACGAACTGAAAGTAGGACTTTGAAAGCTAATGTGTGTGTCAGTTATTGCTAAAATTGAATTTAAAAGCCCTTTAAGGCAAAAGTAAGTTTGCAGTCAAACCAACAGTGGCAAAAGCCCTTCCCATATGAAAAAAGGAAAGATTAATTGAATGGCATATTAACATTACCAGACTCATTTCACAAGACAACAGGATTATGGGTGACAATTTGTTGCCTGATCTCCCCGGTGGAGGATGGTAAGAAGGATATTTGTAGGCCACCTGCCATTTCACAGAAAGGACTTGCTTTGTGTACAGAAATAATATTTCCCATCATGAACCTTCTTTTAAAAAGCATTAAAATAAGATAAAAATGTAGCCACAAAGTTTGTTTGCATTTTAAAAAACTCTGCTGGGAGCAATCAGTAAGCAATAGACCCCAAAGTACTTTTAAAGTTGCCAAGTCCAACATTTTATCAATGCCTCTGAATCATTGACACCACACACACACACACACACACACACACACACACACACACACACACACAGTTTTTTGAACCTTGTGTTACTATTTCATAAGTCTAGTGCAGGGGTCAGCAACCAGATTGCTTAAGTCGACTTAAGGAAAATAAAGTCGACTTAATGAAAATTAAGTCGACTTTATTAAACCTACATTAAATTAGATTTAAGGCTTAATTCGACTTTTTAAAGTCGAATTAAGCCAGTGTGGACGTGGGGTAGCCCTAAGTCGACTTTAAGCTCCCCTTTAAATAGACTTTAATTTTAAGTGTAGACTCACTAAGTCGACTTAGTTAAAGTCGACTTAAAATTACAAATGTAGACATAGCCTCAGAGTGGCTCCTCTTGGTGGTATGCCTAGGAACAGGGGTTCCCAGGCACGCCACAGAAAGGAGCTGCCTGGAGCAGTGCCTCTTGGTGGTTCCCAGGTATGCCACAGAAAGGAGCTGCCTGGAATGGCTCCTTTTGGTGGCAGCATACTGCAGAGAGAGCTACCATGGGCAGCTTCTTTATGTGGGATCCCCTGTGCCCTAGCTGCCCCCAAAAGAAGCTGCCCTGCGTGGCTTTTGATGGCAGGAGCGACAGTTTCTGTGGTGTCGCAGAGGGTGCTGAGTGCCACTCCAAATGGGCTCGAGTGCCGCACTCGGCATGCGTGCTGGGGGTTGCCTACCCCTGGTCTAGTGTTTCTTTGATGTAGCTTCAAGTGTGATTGAATTTGCCAACAATGCCAAAATACAGGATGACAGAATCAAACTGCAAAATTGAACTGTAGAGATTAGATATGAAGTTATTCAGAACTAATACAAGTAATATCCTGCTTCCAGAGAGAGGGGATGGGCAGAATAGGCACCAAAGGACTCGGAAGTTAATAAAGCAACTGTATTCATTCCACAAAATTGACATTATTACATCCTCTCTTCCCTGCATTAACATTACTTTATCTTCATGCAACCAAGCACAGTAATAGTAATTGCCAAAGAGTAGAGATTTTGGAGTGGGGAAGTAAAGGTGAAGAAGTGTGCCCAAAAGGGCATCCAGTTGAAGATGACATGCTCACTACCAAACATCATTCTAGATTATATCTACTGACTGTGTTTTGTCTTAACCACTTAGACTGTTATTGCGAGCATCCCCTGTTTTAGGAACTGCAGGCTTTCAATAGAGATGTGTCAGGCCTAGCCAATAAATATTCCAACTGTGACTAAATGGGAAAAATGAGAGATAGTACAAACTCTAGTAATCCCAGCACCCAGTAGCTGCTGCTGTTGACTGATCTTCTGTCTTTTCTAAAGAACTCATGTAGTATAAAGCCATAGTCAACTTCATACCTTTAGGCCACAGAAATCTAACAAAAATCAATACTAATTTTATCTTCTGCACAATTATTAGGGGTTATTAAATGGTTACATTTCACCTAAACAGTCATTTCAGAGTAAAATTATAAAAGTAATTTCATTTTAAAAATCAAAATCAACCAAAGAATCCCTTACCCCAGGAAATAATGGACCTGAGTTCTAACCCATACCACCTGTTCACTAAGTAAATAAAATTAACTATTATCCTATACTTAGCATAGTAATTTATACCTGTGAAGTGGGAGTAAATTGCAGCTCCATATTTAGAAGGATTTTAAATCCATCTCACACAGATGCAAAGGATAACATAAGACATGAGAATTACACCTGGTGGAGTTATAGCAGTATATACTGTAAAAGGCAAGAAGCAAGTCAATCTTATATATCTTTCTGGGTCCGAGTGTGCAAGTGGTCAAGATTAAGACTGGTCCACATGTAATTTTCCAGTATTATAAAATAGGAGAAAGCTAAAAGTAGAAGCTTGGATCAACTTGGGACAAAGTACAGGTGATTATTTCCACAAAAGGGAAGACTGGGGGTGGAAATAGTAAGCAATCAGAATTTTTGGTCAGGAAAGAGACTGTCCACAAGAGTTTTTGAGTATTTACATATCCATCTCAGAAACAATGAATATTTTGTCATCCACTTAACATTAAAATCTCTCTAGACTAACAGAGACAAGATGGACGAGGTAATATCTTTTATTGCACCAATTTCATTGGTGAAAGAGACAAGTTTTCAGGCTCCACAAAGCTCTTCTTCAGGTCTTATTCTTCTCACAATCAGTTATGGAACTGGCTGCTAGAATTTCCAATCTGCTTTTAGTTTTATGAATTTGTAAAGACACAGATACACACATACAGTAGAAATTTCTTTTATATCCCTCCAGTGACTCATTACTATCCTTCATCTGTCAAGGCCAGATCAATAAACCCTCCAAATATTTGCACCTGTGCAAGGTGAATGTCAAACATTTCAGTTCCTATCCGGTAGTGCTTGAGACCCATTTACCCTAATTTTGCACAGGTGTATGAATCTGATCCAAAAATCATCTGATCTGATGAATCTGATCCAAAAGTCCAATGAAACGATTGGACTTATCAGACCCTGAATGCCTACACAAGATATAAAGAGTTCACTCCCCACCATTCGGGGAAAGGTCCAGGGTATACTTTTATGTTTTCATTTCTTTATTATATTCAGGGTCACATTTGTCTGCACATTAACTTCTTAGCATGACACTGAGTTTTTGCTTTAATTCTTCCATGGAAAAAGTTGTGCAGCATCTTCTTGGTGATATTTTGCCACAATCTTCATTAGTCCTACCCTTGCATTAAAGGACTGCTTGGCACAAGCCTGGTACATTCTGTCCCCCTAAATATGGTTTCTCAGTCAGAAAACTGCCAAAATACATGGCCAGTATTTTATTTTTTAATGTCCTTTGTTAGCATCTTTTGTAGTTGTTTTTGTGAACATCAGAGTGGTGAGACCAAAGTCAGATGGTTTAGCTTGGTGGTTCTCAACCTGTGGCCCTGGGGCCAAAATGACCCCTGTGGGCTTTCAAAGTGGCCTGCTGCTCCCCTTCTCCTGACTGCAGAAGGGACCCACTGCCTAGGGACCCAAGTGGAGCGCATTTCAGCAGGGCTACAAGGCAGATGCAGACTCTTTGCTGCAGCCAAGGGGATGGGAGATCAGTGCTCCCTCCCCCTGGCTGTAGCAGGAAGTATGGCAAAGCACTTTGTATGGTCCATAGGAGCTGGGGTCCTTGCTGGAGCCACAGGGAGGGGAGCACTGATCTTCTGTCTCTCTGGCTGCAGAAGGGAATTGCTGCCTAAGTGGAGTGCACAGGGCTACAGGATGCTGTGGTTTTCCTGCTGTAGCCAGAGAGAGGAGAGAGCAGTGAGGAGGCACACTGCTTTTCACAGGGAGGCCTGCTGATGGAGGCAGGTGGCCGGCCATTCATGACTGTAAAAATGATATCTGTGGCCCTCAAGTCAAAAAGGTTGTGAACCACTGGTTTAGCTTTTCAAATGTTTACTCAGTATAAGGATAATTATATATTTTAAAGGACTCTGGAGAGTGAAAACAAATGTCCATCCGATCCAAGCCAAACATATAGCCATATAATTTCTGAGATACCAATATTCTCAGATTCAGCACATTTCTACTAGAGGCAAGTAGGGGGTAGGTTTATTATCTGGAACTATTCATTCACTCAGGTCCCAATTTTATATCTATAGCACCCATATCATGTTATTTCTGGGAAAGAAATTTCAGTTCAGATTTTGTAGACCTGATTGAAAAAAAAAAATTAAAGGTCACCTCAAGGTTTGGCATACTTAGTGGACTCTGTAAGATGAAAATCAGTTTCTGAAACTGCAGTGTTTTCCACAAATATATTTACTTGCTTTGAAATTCTAATGAGCCACCTACAGTACAGTTGGGAACTAGCAGCAGTATATTATACAGGACTGTTTCATGAGTGAGTTTGACAGATAATCTAGTACCAGCAGCTGAAAAACTTTGGAGGGGAAGCGGAATGAGCATTTTTGATATACCATTGCATAGGGAGTTTCTGGTTTTGTCTGCCATGCATTTTGTTTTTGCTGCTCAGAGGTTTATTAGGTTATACATCATTCTCGCTGCCTATTCTCTGCCTTGCTTTCTCTGTTTTCTTGATGGAGGGAAGAGAGAGAAGAATTAAAATGGTATAGTTTATTTAGACATTTTAATCACCATCTTTCTTTGCCCTACATATACATAAAGTGGTGGACTATTCTTTTCAACTTGGACAAAAATTAAAGGATGGCATACTTTTGGGCTCAGATTCCACTAGTGGGTCTGTGCAGTTCAGCTCCACATGGATACTGGTCTCTGCATATACAGATCCAGAGTCTTTCTGAGTATGTGGTTCAAATGATTTGTCCAAAAATTCACAAAACAGAATGGTGTCATGATTGGTATCATAATCCCGAAGTCCTCTGGCTCTCATTCATTATCCATCTAACTGCACTGTTCCTATCCCTCTTCTCTCTCCTTCACCAGAAATGGTTTGTACTCAAAACAGGGCAGATTTAAATCAGCAAAATACTCCACATGTTCACTGCAACATAACCAGACTGCATGTTCCAACAGCATTTCTAGATGTTGTGATTTTAAAATGTGCATTGGACATAATTACATACACGTCCCACCCATTTGAACAACCTATATTTTCCTAAACAAACAAGGAGTCCTGTGGCACTTTTAAAGACTAACAAATTTATTTATTGCATGAGCTTTCATGGGAGAAAACCCCACTTCATCAGATGATTTGAAGTGGGATTTTCTCCCACGAAATCTCATGTGATAAATAAATGAGTTAGTCTTTTAAAGTGCCAAAGGACTCCTTGTTTGTTTGGCTGACCTACACTAACATGACCACCCCTTTGGAACTATATTTTTCTATAGGTTCTCCAGATTCTCTGTTACTTCCCAGGCAATGGCAGATATCATCATTATTTTAATTACAGTAGTACCTTGGGCTATGTCTACACTAGAAAAGTTAAGTCAACTTTTGTTAATTTGACTTTTGTTAAGTCGACTTTAATAAGGTCAACTTTAAGTCGACTTAAAATCAACCTTATTAAAGTCGACTTAACAAGTAGCAGCACTTTAAGTAGACTTAGTCCACTTTGTTAAGTTGACCTACCTGCCCTTAGGTCGACTGAACAAAGTGGACTTATGCATCCACACTGGGCTTAGGTCAACCTAAGGAAGGGTTAGGTCGACCTAAGGAGTGGTAGTTATTAAATCAACTTAAACTTTTATTAACTCGGCTTAAGGAATTTCTTAAGTCAACTTAATGAAAGCCTAGTATGGACGTAGCTTAATTTAAGTCGACTTAAGCCTCCTTAAGTCTGTTAAGGTGCTGTTATGAGCACCCCATAAAGTGGCCGCCACCTCCCTTGTGATATAAAGTCATAAGATGCTGTTTACCAGATACTTCCCCCAGGTCACATAGAGATTGTTCACTAGATATGCTCCCTAGGTCATGTAGAGAAACTGTTTATCAGATGCTCTCCCCAGGCCACGTACCAGATACTCCCCCCAGGTCACGTACAGAAACTGTTTAGGCTTGTGACCATCAACATGCTTTATTCGGACCCTGATTCACTCTAAGCCAGCTCCCAAAGGGGTGGGTCATCCCCCTCGCCCATGTGAGGGCATCTGGAGGGCAAGTCAATCATGGCTGCTCTGCCCCCCCCCCCCAGGGGTGTAGAAGGCTCTGACCCGGAACCTAGAGAGCTGGTGAAAATTCCTTTGCCCAAATAAGGACACGAGGAACCGGGCAGCCCCTTGCCCCAAAATTCCTGCTGCAGCGAAATCTGGCCAATCACAGCCCTCGGCAGGAAGCAGTGGCCTAGGCCATAAAAGCTACCATGCCGCATGGAGCAAAGTGGGAGTCTCCACGAGTTAACTGCCAGGCCTGATCACCCTGCAGTAGGAGTTCCCCCGAGAGTGCCGGCCCGAGTCGATTTCAACCTCCACCTTAAGACGTCATGCTGTTGTTAATCACCTGCCTGATAGTCTCAGTATGTATGTGACCCCGAGTTATCCCCCACGTTTACTTCTCATGATTGTTTCCCTTCCCTTTAAATGTATATAGTTGAATGTGAATAATTCTTCTACCTCAGTTTTAACGCAAGGTATTACAATTGGTGTAGGTTTGGGGATTATTGTTATGCTTATTGTTTTATGTATTGGATTCTGTCTTGTTATACTTTGTCTCTGAATTATCAAAAGAGGCCAAGAGGAGGGTTTATTCTGAACATTTATCTCTGTGTAACTCATGGTATGTTAAACTGTGAAGTAATCCCCTGGGGCTATCTTGTTATCTGTAAAGCTGACTTCTGAGTTAGTTCAGCCAGCAGCACAACTGTTAACCCTTTGCGTCCCAAAGAGGGAGACTAATAAAGTTTATTATTTTTGGCCACCACTAAGTTTCCAGGAGCCTTCCTTCTCCCATCCTTTACCTACTGCGGACAAAGTCGACTTAAATTGCCAGTGTAGACATAGCCTTGGAGCCTAAATCATGGAACAGGAGTCCATTGTGCTAGCTGCTGTGCAAACACAATGCAAAAAGACAGTCCTCCCCGAAAACGCTTACAGTGTATACTTGTTGCTGAATTAACAGGCAGCAGAACAAAGGATTAACTGCCAAAGAAATGTGAGCTCTTACTCTTTTCCCACTCTGGATGCAGTAAACTCTGGGGCACTGGATTTTCTTTTGGGGGGACCAGCATGGCACTGGGCTTTCAGTCCTGTGGTTACTACCCTCAAAACCTTTAGGGCCAATGAGGCTTGCTACAGACACCTAGGCTATGTCTACATTGGCAAATTAGTTCGAATTAAAGAGGCTTAATTCAAACTAACTAAAGCCATGGCTACACTAGGCTTTAGTTGGTTCAAATTAAGGGCTTCCTTAATTCAAACTAATAAGTTCGAATAGGGCTTCAGAAGTAAGGCATTAATTCGAACTAACTAATTTGAATTAGCCAATGTGGCCATTTTAATTCGAACTAATTTCTTAGTTCGAACTAACTGGCCATTGAAATGAATAGGGATCGCTAATTTGAACTAAGCAAGTGCCATGAATGGCACTTGCTTAGTTTGAACTAACTTTTTCTAGTTCAAATTAAGCTAATTCGAACTAACTAAAATTAGTTCGAATTAGTTAGTTTGCACTAATTAATTCGAACTGATTTTAGCCAGTGTAGACATACTAGTGTCCAGCAATGATTGGTTAACATGCAGCAATAGTATTGTATTTCACAAGGCAATTATTAAATTACTTTGTTCTACTGTAATAGCCAACGATTAAGCTTTCATAATACTGACATTACATGGTTTATTTATCTAGCACTTACACTTATTAAATTATTGGGTGGGAGAATCTTAATAGAAGCAAAATTATGCAATTATCTTTCAAGGTTAAAAACTATCTCCTGCTGTGAAGCAGACAAGATGACATGAAAATTAGTGAAGAGAGAAGCTTTAAAATCCAAGAGGCTTTAGAAAATGAAAGGATAGTTTCATGGCCAGTTATAACAATATGTTGAATGCTACTCAAAGAATTTAACTGAAAGATGGTATGCTAGAACTTGAATTCTCCCAAGAACACCTCAATAGTATAGGTATAGTGAGCTAAACAAACTCTGGGAAATAACCAGTAAAACATGTCTTTGTAGAAAGAGGCCAGAAAAAGAAAGTCATCTTGGTGGAGGCATTCATTCTTGACTTAGTTTGTTAACCCCTTGCAAAATATTCTTGGTATAGGGTAAAATGCTCATGAAGTATGGGCCCAAGTATGAGGTAGATCCCTTTTTGAAGGGAATGCCACGACAGGAACTACAGCATTACTTGGTGGTAGAACCACTGCTCAAAAAACTAAGACATAGCACCAAGCCCTATTGCTTACTGCTTACAATAAAGTATGTATCTGTTGTTACAATGAGTTCTGATGGAGCTTTGAACTACACATGTGAATGACAAGTATGCAGACCTACCCTTATTTAGTCTAACCAAAGGAAGGCTGAGAGGAGATATGATTGTTCTCTATAAATACATCAGAGAAATAAATACCAGGGATGGCGAGGAATTATTTAAGTTCAGCCCCAGTGTGGAAACAAGAACAAATGAATATAAAATGGCCATCAGGAAGTTTAGACCTGAAATTAGACACAGGTTTCTAATCATCAGAGGAGTGACGTTCTGGAATAGCCTTCCAAGGGAAGCTGTGAGGGCAAAAGAACTAGCTGGCTTGAAAAGTGGAGGGGATGGCATAATGGGACAACCTGGTTTGGCATTTGACCGATCTTTGACTGCTGGTGGAGGATATGCCAGTGTCCAGAGATGGGACATTAGATTGAGCAGGTTCTGAGTTATTTCAGATAATTCTTTCTTGGGTTCCTGTCTGGCGAATCTTAAACTCTGAGCATGTGTGTAACTGATTGCCATATTTGGGATTGGAAGGGAATTTTCCATCAGGGTGGATTGGCAAAGGCTCTGGGTTTTGTTTATTTGTTTGTTTTGTTTTCTTTGTTTTTTGCTTTCCTCTGTAGCATGGGGCACAGCTCACTTGCTGGTGGATTCTCTGTACCTTCAAGTCTTTAAACCATGATTTGAGGACTTTAATAACTCAGTCATAAGTTTGAGATTTCTTACAGGAGTGGGTGGGTGAGATTCTGTGGCCTGCCTTATGCAGGAAGTCAAACTAGGATATCATACTGGTCCCTTCTGACCTCAGAATCTATGAATCGTGAAGATAGGCTCTTCTCAATGGTAGTAGATGATAGGACTAAGAGCAGTGGTTTCAAGTTGCACTGGGAGAGGTCTAGGCTGGATATTAGGAAAAACTTTTTAAGGTGTCACTTGACAAAGCCTTGGCTCAGATGATTTAGTTGGGTTTGGGTCTGCTTTGAGCAGGAGGTTGGAGTAGATGACCTCCTGAGATCTCTTCCATCCCATATCTTCTATGAGTCTAACTCAATCCCTGTGAATAAGCAAATATCACATTCAAGGAAACAGCCCCACCAAGTGGAAATGTTGCTGATAACTGAATGGTTTATGAGCTCTATTAAGTAGCTCCTTCATTACAGAGCTGCCCAAAGTTTTTCCCAAGGCACTACTATAGAACATTTAGCCTAACAGCCATTTACTACATGAACAAGAAAAAGTGATTGAACAAAAGTGAGGGATTGCTCCAGGAAAAAAATGGAAGACCAAATGGACTTTTATAAAAGTACAGGGTAAAACTCTAAAGTCAGCAGGAGTTTTGCCTGTATGAGGGATTTGGAATTTGGCCAACAGGCAGTGTAAGTATAAGCTGCCAGGAAAACCATTATTAGATAATTGGAATGGAAAAGAAATACTGTACAAAGCAGACATGAGGGCTAAAATATAACCAGGCAATGACACATGGAATCTTGCTTTTAAGGCTCATACAAGATGGTGTCCCTGAAATGTGCAGTTAGTGTGGCTCACCCCTATTGTATGCATAAGTTTTCAAATAAAGATACAGTTAAATGTATTTTGTCTTTAATTGTGATTCTCTCTGTAGCTAGAAGAGTGAGCATGGCATATTCATGGCATTTTTGAAAGGCAGGATGATGTCTGCTCTATTAAACAATTTGACATGTTTTCTACAGACCCAAGCACTTCTCATTTGGCATAGTAATATATATATATCTGATAATAAAGCATTATCTGGCAAAAGAAAAAGCAGATGAACTGGGTTCAGTGCAGTGGGGTGGGTGGGGGTGGAGATAGGAAATCAATCTCAACTATGAATGATCCTATAGTAATTTAAAATCATAACTTGATACCCTTCAACTAGGTTGTGGAGTGGCTGTAGCATTGTACCCTTAATCAGAACCTTTACCTGTCCAAAATGTGTATGCTTTCATAAGGAAACAAACAAAAAAAAAACCACACCCACAGGAAAGCTACCCATCTGCATCTAGTTTTAAAAAAATGTCACTTTTATTTTTTGTTTGGCTGTTTTGGGGTTGAACTAGCCTTAGCAGAAGCTCTTCACAGCTTCCTTGAATAATAGCATCAATTAAAAAGGTTCAAGTTGCTTTAATTATAGCTTTATGCATGGCAGTATCAAAGAATTCGTAAAAAAAACCCATGTTCTCTTCTCTTAAATCCTTTCTTGCAGCTATACTGAATTTTTAATCGTGTGGCTGCCTATTGTGGCTGTGCTTGAGCAGCACTCTTTTTTTTAAATGCACATGTGCATGCTCTAAAATGCATCTCTCTTTTATGAAGGAAATGGAAAAACTAATAAATTTTCAGAGCTCTTAGCAGCCTGTAATCAACTGCCTCTCTTCCAAAGGCAAGTTGGATAATGAATTAAGTACTAATGAATCCCCCACATTTTTTTTCCTGCTTGAGGCAGGCTGCCTACAGAATGTTCAGAAATATCTCAGAAAACAGCTAAGAGGTGCAAGGTTCTAGGGCATACATTTTTTTTTTTTTAAAACAAGGGCCATTACATCAATCTGAATAGCTCATTTGTTTTCCCTGTCACAGTCTTATAGAAAGGAGCCTATTATTATAAAAGGAGGTCGCTCATGTCATATATTATATTCTGGTCATTTAATCTGATGGCAAGTTAATGCTTGCAAAAGTTGTTAAGGCTTACAACATTTTTCTTCTTTCATAAATGTTGTTCACCGTAGTCTGTACAAGAAAGTTAATTGTCCAGTAAGGTGGTTATATTGGCCTAACAGCACTGCTTTTCAAGTGTGAAAATGACAGTCTCCAAGGAATATGTTTAAGCCACAAAATTTTGACCCCTAGTCTTCTTTCTCATCAGTTATGCTATACTTGTCCAGTCTTCTACAAAGGAAACAGCAATATGATTTACAGTACTGGTGTGATATGATTAGAGAGCAGATTAACTTGACTTTCATCTTCAAATCCCTGAGGAATAACAATTTAATATCAAAACAACTAGATTGACTGCCATATATCACAAAAATATGACAGCAATCGGGACCCATTCTCTCTTCTGCTCATGTATATTCTTTGACTTTTTCTTAATTTTGAAGATTTTTTGGTCCTACTTTTAATGACAAAAATAAACTAAAAATAGTCACGCTCTTTTAGACCAAATGTTCTGCTCTGGGCATGACAGGTGAAAAGGTGCTAAGGAGTTCTGCAGATGAAAAATACTATTTTTTGAACATAAGATGTGTATTTGGAAATATATAGCCATGCAGAAATATTAGTAGTTAGATATGCCATAGACCTGGCTTGCACAAGCCTGATTTTATTTATTTGTATGTATTTGTGCATTACATCTTGCAGTGCTTTGCATCCTCTCCTCTTCCATAAACACAGGTTGCCCTGACATCATCTTGTTTGTAAACAGCACCTAGTAGTTAGTTACCATGTTTTAAACCTTCCACCAATATTTAGCAGTGCCTCCCACCTTTATACTGTACCTCAACTTTCTAACCTCTTCTCCAAAATTCAAGAAAATGAATATCACTCATTTTTGTAAAAATTAGAACAAAACCAAACAGCTCTACACGTTCACAACTAGTCCTCCAAACACCCCCAACCTTCAGAGCCAGGCATCACATTTCAAATAACTAATGGAAAAATGTTTTATCTTTAGGTTTGAAAATGAACTAAAGAAAAAAACCCTAAAAGTATGAATGTTAAAGTCCTGATTTCTTCAGATACGTACACATGAGTAATTTTACATATGTAAGTAGACCTTGAGCTTAACAGGAGTATACATGAAGTTTCTTGTGTGTGTATGTATATGATCAGGATTTAAGGGAGGATCATTGATGTCTGTATGCTTTCTGCATTTCACATTGGACAATGAAAAAAGACTGGTCAGTTTCAGGTTTGTTTTTAGTCACTCTCTTTTTCTGGTTCTCACTATCATAATATTGTTAACTATTATGTTACATCCTGCAATGTTTTAGAACCTATTTAAATATTTTTTTCCTCTAAAATTCTCTATTTAAATCTGTTTTTCAAGGATATTCTCTAAGCTGTATATACAGCATAGCTATAAAATAGACATTATTCCTTAATTCATCTCTCTGCAACTGTATGTTATCAGGGTCTCAGTGCAATATATGATACTGTTTCATAACTTGTGTACAGTAATTTAGGGCACAACAGAATGGAGGGCAATGCACATTTTTCACATGGTACATACGGTATATTATAGACTCACCACCAGTCATATTTTCAATAGGAGCCGTACAACTAAAGCTTTTTACAGCCAATGGAAAGTGTATTTCAGAATATCTGCCTCAACTCTAAATGTCTGTGTATGTGTTAAGGGGCGAGCCGGGGTGCGGCACATAGGCGTCAACCCCACTCTGCGGGCCCCCCCCCCCCCTTTGTAGGGTCCTGGGCTGCCCGCGAAGCTCGGAACAGCCGGGCCTAGTGGCCACAAAGTCAATACACTGCCTTTGGGTCAGGGCAATCAGGCCCAGCGGCCACAGAGT
>ML685756.1:12020976-12071592 GCA_007922175.1 Pelusios castaneus | reverse complement strand
CACCGCCCTTGGGTCAGGGCAATCAGGCCCAGCGGCCACAGAGCCCAGACACCGCCCTTGGGTCAGGGCAATCAGGCCCAGCGGCCACAGAGCCCATACATCGCCCTTGGGTCAGGGCAATCAGGCCCAGCGGCCACAGAGCCCATACACCGCCCTTGGGTCAGGGCAATCAGGCCCACAGGCCTCCGAGGGCAGTGCCCGGGTAGGGGGGCTCAGGCCCGCCCGCTCCACTGAGCCCCAGCCCAGGGCCCTATGGGTGTCCGGGGTTGCGGCTCTCTGCCAGCGGGGATCCGCTGAAACACGCTGGCTCTGCCCCGACCCCGTGACGCGGGCCCCTGGGCTACTTCCTACCCAGGTGACTGATGATCCTCCTGAGTGGTCCTGGTCTGAGGCTCTTTCGGGGCTTCCCGGGTTACCGTCCGCAGGTGGGTCTCTGGGCTCCAGTCACGAGATGGCCGCTCCTGGTATCGCCACACCGCGTCAGCGTCTCCCTCTTGGGCTGCCTGGCGCTCCTTCCCTTCCTCGGCAGGAGCTTCGAGTAGAGGTCCTCCCTCCTTGCCGGTCAGCCCCAACTGAGCTGAGCTGCTCTCTTTTATGCAGGGAGAGCAGTCTGAGCATGCCCAGCAGGGCTCAAAGGGTGGGGCCTCCCCCGCCCACAGTGTTTGTTGGGCTTCTTCAGTGCGGGGTGGAGCCACCCCATCACAGTATGCTTTAAAGTTAACTTTAAAAGATAACTGCAGTGTACACTAGATAAAAATGAACATTAAATGCTTAGCTGAACTGTCAGAGTCACCCACGCAGGGAAATAGTCAATATTTTAATGAATAACCAGTAATTGGCATTGAAGACAGACATTGATTTATTACCACTGTATGAGTTTGGTATCTTTTTCTAGATTTATGGGCAAGAGAGATAATAGTCATGGTGGGCCAGATTCCAATATCTTCTGCCAGTTTAGTAATACCTTACTTGATGAGATGTCTCTGACTTCAGTAGGATTATTTGTAGAGAAAGGAAGTCTTTAATATGAATACAGCTATTAAAGTTTGACCATGATGAAGGTAACTCTTCTGAAACTATAAGATCACTAACAGAGATGGGACAAGACAGAACCTCTTGTCTAAATGTTGGCAGTTAGGGTAAAATGCATTATGGATCCAAAAGAACTCTGGTTTTGATTTTACAAAACAAAACTTTTCGGAACTTCTCTAGTGAATGTAAAGAGAGTGGCATTTTTAATATTAAGAAGGTCTCAGACCAATAGCTAACCACCATCCACTTAGTGCTTCTCCATTTTGTATACATTTTAATTCCACTGATATTTCCTGTTGTAAAACTTGATTTAGAATCTGCTATTTTTCTGCTTATGTCAGTTGTGACATTTCATACCAGGAACAGAAAATAAGCCTTTCTATTTTCTGTTCTGTGTTTTCCTTAGATGACTTATTTTCTTAAAAAATAAAGTTATAAAAGCAGCAAATATTTGTATGTATACCCACTATGGTTTAGTCCTTTTAACAGAGCCATATATTTTGAATGGAGGTATTTGAAGAGGCTTTATAACAAGAGTGAAATGCCGACTCTATTGAAGACAATAGGAGTTATGCCATTAATTTGAATCTGCATCCCAAATCCATAACAGGAACAATATAGTTATCAACAATAGCATTTTTGGCCAGGATAGTGCTTTTTTTTCCTGAAGAGCTACTCTCAGACAGAAAGCTAAAATTATGACCATAACAGACACTGAAAATACTGAACTTCAGATGATACAACAGTAATGCAAAAGCATAACTATTGGGACACACACATACACATATTTACAGGCTACTGAAATGGTCAAATAGCCCAACATTACCAGTAAAAATCCATATCTGCTGAGATGTACATCTCCCACTGGATGTGGCTGGGAATTATTCTATTTGCATATCTGCCCTTTGTAACTGGATGCAATCAATTAGCTCCTAAATGATGACATCATTTGTACACTCATGGGCATTATTTGTTCATTGTTACTATTAGCCACGCAGAGCAAGAGGCAGTAAGGTGTTAATGTATGTCTAAGAGTGTCCTAAATTTTGAACTATTGATTGAACCCTGACTATATCTCTGTAATAGACCTGAAAGGGGAAGAAAGACTAAGGATGATTGGGATTTGGGCTGACTTGGTTCAGTCCTTGAGTCTGCCTCAAGGTCTTTGTGGGTCATTAACCCTGGACAAGTCATTTAATCTTTCTGGGCTTTGACTCCACATTTTGAGCTGATCATACTTACTTTAAATCGACAAAGGGTGGGAGGAAATTCTTTGGGGCAGCACTGCCTGCAAGGGTATGTCGATCCCTAGCAGTGAGTCTCAGAGACCAGCTCAAATAAATCAGGCTCATGGTTTGGGGCTAAAAATAGCCATTTAGATATTTGTTCTGGTTCTGAGACCCAGCAAGGAGAGAGGATCTCAGAGCCCGGGCAGCAGCCCAAGTGAGCACATCTACACTGATAGCACAAGCCCACATCAGCTAACCTGGACTCGGAAACTCGCTACCTCTCTTTCTTTGTACAGTGTAGATGTACCTTTAATATGACTTAATGGAGCTCAGATTTCAGTTGGAGCCTCTTGATGCTAATGCATAATAATAATAATAAATTCTACCTATAAGCTAGAGTGAATGTTCCTGAAACTATATATTTCCTTGTCTGCACCATTTGTTCCAGTTTCTCACCATTTTACAAAAATGAAAAATATTTGTCCCAATCTTTGAACTAAACATGTCCAAATGGATTGGACATCTGAAGATGTTACTGTGCTTTTGAACTGGGGAAACTAACTTGAGGACTATCATCCCTGACTAGGCCTGCTAACTTGCTTTCCTCACAAAGATGCTAGCTATCTTGAGTCTCCCTTCCCTCCTAACCTGCTAAAATCCTGCTGACTTCACCTCCCTGACAATCTATCAAGCTCATTTCCTGTGCAGGCAACATAGTTCTTCCAACTTTTTTCCTTGAAATTTGGATCATCCTATTCAACAGCCAGTCCCAGAAAACCCATCCTGAAAAGAGAGACTCAGAATTCCAAATCAGACCTGTTAACTGCCTGGCAGACAGATATCCACTGGAAATCTTAAAACGTGTGCAGAGAAGAAGGCTGCATCCTCAAGATTGAAAGCACTCACTGCTGTGCCAGGGTTTTGCAGACATTTTAGAATACTAGGCTGTGACATATCTATCAGTATGCCTATGCTCACAAACAGTGAGGCATGCTACAGATAAATTCACAGCCTTAATTTTGAATTTAGCTTTTGTATGTTTGCTTTTGTCCCAATTTTAAGCATAAAAAGTGTTTGTATTTAAGGAACTTGCTCTCAGTTCTGTTTTGCTTATGAAGACCCCTTTTAATGTAATGTTGGCTTATTAAGTTACTAGTTTTACTTCCTCACAGCTAGTGCCAATTGTTGAACAAGAACTGGCTGGAGCCCCAGGGGCTTTTCACATATGATGTGCAGTTGATTTTGTGATTTAGTTAAGCAATAAGAGACAACAAGGCAAGTGTTAGTGTGAGATAACATATGCTTTGTGAGCACTGTAAGAAAGATGAAGCCCAGAGCTTTGAGCAACTTTGACTGAGTGTTATCATATGCTAACACAAACTTTGATATAGCTTATTGGATTATGAAACAAATAAAACTGTTGTTTCTTATTTATTAAAGGAGGACATTCTCTAACTAATGAAAAGTTCAGTAATAAAGTTTTGGGGCGAGTATTTCTCATTAGACTAGGAAAATATGACAAACATTTATGCTCTCCATTTTTATGCTATATGTTGCATTTTAATTCCATAATTTTCTTTTCGAAGCACGTGGAATCTCACATAATTTTTCATGCTGCCACAGTTAGAACTTTGAAATGAACAATGTTATATGCATTAATGTCCAGAGATGAAAAATGTTAAATTTCATGTTGGAATTGAAAACTAAGTTATAAAGTTATTTTTAATTATTTTGGACAATAGCTGTTAATATGATTTAAAACTGGGCTTCACATTTTATACTGTTGTAGCTCAGAAATAAAATGCGACTTTTGAAGAGACTAAATAGGGGAACAAGATACAACTCCCTCTATATTCATGCACTCACTAAAGAATATCATACTGTAAGAACAGAGTTCTAGAATTCATTAATCATGATGAACAGGCAAGGCCATTATTGTCATGTTTAAGCAGAGTCTTATGTGTTGTGGTATACTGATTAAGAATAAGTGTTAGAATAAGAGCTGACTGAAAAATAAGAACTCTGTTTTGAGAAAATTTCAAGGTTTTAAAATGTGTTTTCATTAAATATAAGAATGCAGTGAGCATTTCCAAATTTTTAATGCAAAAACATAAGCATGTAAAACTCCAGAATGCCCAATATCCTAGTGGTCAGGGCATTTATCTGGATGGCAGAGTTGGGTTCAAGTCTCTGTCAGAAACAGGCAGAGTAGGGAGCTGAATCTGAGTTTACTACATTGTAGGTGAGACTGCTAACTTAGGGTGCGTCTACACTTACAAGTTAGGTCGACTTGTCGACCTAACTTGTAAGTGTAGATGCACCCTAAGTCAGCACTCTTACCTACTTCACCTAAGGAGGCTTAAGTCGACCTAAACTACTCCGCGTCCACACTGGGCTTTCCTTAAGTAGACATAAGCATTCCCTTAAGTTGACTTAACACTTCGTTTTAGGTCGATTTAACGGTTAAGTCGACCTTATTAGGCTGACTTAAGCCAGTGTGGACAGAGATTAGCGCTTAAGTCAACCTTATTAAATCGACTTAATAAAGGTGACTTAACTTTTCTAGTGTAGACATAGCCTTACAGATTACTGACTCCTGATCAGCAAGGCTCTCGCTATTGGCTCAAACAGGTATGCTTCCAAAAAAAAGTTTCACTTTTAAGGAACTGGTATTTTCCAAACTTAAGATGTTTTGTTAATTCACTTATAAATGCACTTATATTTAACCTGATATATGTTTGTATTTATTTTCACACATGTAATCAAGGCTGCTCAGAGGAAAGTGACTGTCTTTGAACCTTTTAGGCCCTTTCCCAATCTTTGCAGAGACAACTGCAGCTCTGAGAAATAGAAGCAATTCTCTTTGACTTCAGTAGGAGTTGCAATTGTTTATGTCAAGGATGAATTTATTCCACAGAATGCTGAAATCAATGCAAATTACCACTGCCAGACCAGTTTACACTGCCAATTAAGTCATTACTAACTTGGCCTAGAGTCGCAATCCATAAAGTCATATCCACACTACAATTTTTGACAGAAGTTGAAGAAGAGAACAACAAACTATTCTGTATTGTTTTATTTTCCACAGGCAAAATATCAGTTAAGTCAAGCAGCTGCGGTTGTCTCTAGTAGAATTTACATTTTATAAAAGAAACTTGTAATGTCTACAAAAAGTTAATATAGTGCTTTAATCATTTAAAAAAAACAAACAAACTACGTATCTACACCGCTAATACCCAATATATGAGCCTGAATTACTCAATTTCTTGGGGGGTAGGAGGAGGACTGCTACTGGAACTTCCCAAGCATGAATAGGGGTGATTTTAAATAAAGACCACCACCACCATCTGTTCCTGATTTTCAACACTTTCTTTTACATTTTGGATGAGATTTAAGTTCTATGATGACCACAATTCTTGGTTCTCAGGTTGTCCCAGCCATCAAGTAGCTTAGCCCAATATAGGGGCTACTCTAATTCATGATAGCAAGCTATCATTACTATGGACTTCCCTGTCATAGGCATACAGGCCCCACACTAGCAAGGAGATGGTTAAGGAGGATATGACAGGTTAACATCACTAGACCTGCCCAACAAGCACCTCCTGGTGGCATTTCTGGGGATTAGTTCAAGTGGTCCCAGTCAAGTGGTCGGAGCTCCGTCTCTCACAATCCAGCCTTCGGTCCTCCAACTGAGTCCCACAGGCTACCTAGGCTGTCTGCTGAGTGCCTTAGTCCATTCACCCCCCTTTCTGGGGGAAAAGTCCTACTCCCTGGTCCTGGCCCCTACTTTATGTCCTCAGTGTCCAGAGAGTCCTTCCAGTCCAATAACAGACCATTTCACTGGGCTGCTTTCACCACAGCGCCTCAGTCCAGTCCATATTCTCACCTCTGGGCCTCTCCCCACACCTGGTCCAGTTGTCCCACCAGAACCTCTGCAGCCATGGAGGCCCCTCACCTCCTGGACCACACTCTGGACCTCCACTGCCTTCTGCACCTTCAGAACCTCCAGTCACCTGGTTAGCTATCAGTGGTATGCAGTGAGCTCTCCAGGGTGCTGACTTCCTCAGCCAGCCCGCCAGGACAACCTTCCCCTCTGAGCTTCCCAGGCAAACTGCCCTAATTGGTGCCTGTAGCTCCCTTTTATACTGCCTGCTGGTCCCTGATTGGCTCCTAGCCTACTCACAGTCCATTGGCTGAAACTCCCTGGCCCTTATTAACCCCCTAAAGACCAGAGTGGAGCAACTGCCACATCACAGAAGATCTCAGGTGCAGGGAAGGGAATCAGAAAGAGAAGGCCAAGCTCAGGTTGAAGCTGGCCTGGAAGGAGAGCAGACCTCTGCTTTTCCCTTAGGAGAAGAGTTTCTGTCAAGAGTCAAACAGCTTGCTTCCAGAATGAGCCTTCCAGTGAAAGGTATAACCAGGTAGATCCAGGAGACTGACCAAAAGACTTACTGCATGTGGACAAGCTATGAATAGATGACTAGGGTCCTGCTGGAGATAACACATGTTCCGGGGTTTGAGTTTATGGCCTTTCTTTATTTTTGGATAAATACCCTGGAAAGGGTGGAATAGTTAGCAGGCTAAAACACTATGGCACCAGACCCAATGAGAGCTCACAACCAACCACCCAAGCCCCTGCAACTGGGTAAATAATTTCCTGATGAGCTACACCAGGGCACCACAGAGGTTCTCGTTATATTTCTGTTGAGCTCTACTTGAGATCTGTCCTCCAAACAGGCCTGCTGAAAGCAGCTTATATTCCCTTTGTGCCCTCATTAACTGGGACTGGGAATCTGGCCCTTAGTGCCAGTGCCCTATTAGTGGGCATTTATGTTGCATTCTACTAAGCTTGAAAATTGCACCATATGCATGGGAAGTTGCAGTTCAACAATCCAATGGAGTCTTCATTTAATAGACCAATTCCAATTTCCACAGGAGGAATATGCTTTAATATCTTTCTTTTACACATCACTAAAGGCACATGAAGAACTAATTTTTATAGTGAAAAAACCCACTGTTAATTTTTTGTGAAATATTTCAGGGTCTAGGACTGATTCTCTACTGCCTTGGATTGATGTGTAATAATTTACATTTGGGCAAAGAGAATCAAGAGTGTTTTTAAAATGCTACCGAGTAAGAACATTTTTTTCACAGATATAAATGATTACACAACATTAAAGGCCGGGTGAAGTGGGGGATGGGGAGGGGAATCCCCTAACTCATGGGAGGATCAGATAAACAGACATGATACTCACTTTCTCTCTAAGGCCTTTCCAATTTTGGCTGTAGTAGACATTTTGTGGAATTACAGTAATGAATTGCAATTAACATGCTTTAACCTGCTGTCTAAAATCCATATATATTAATACTATCACATTTTTACCAATTCAATTGCAGTGTTTGTTTTTTTATTCCCTGCATTCCATTAGATCCTAAAACATTCCTCTGTTCATATCCAGAAATGAATGTAAGTCTCTGATCTGTAGTCACACAATGTTCTAGGAAGCTAAATTTATTTTACACAGAAGAAATTGTTACAAGTGACCTCTGTCATTGTAATTTGATGCTGTTGTCTTTACAGGTAATAAGCTGTGGCTGATGAGATGGGAGAAAACCTGGAGGATCTATTTTCCCAATGGGAGATAATAACCATAATCAGCAACCTGCAGAAGAATCACCCACAGCGAGCTTTTGAAAGGAAGCATTAAAGGCAGAAAACATGCAGCAACCCAAAACCTTTTCAAATGCAAATATGCAAGCACATGGCAGAGCTGAAAGCCACCCTGAAACCCAAAAACTGCAGCAGTTCTCAAACTTCATTGCACTACAACCCTCTTCTGCCAAGTACAAATACTACATGATCCTGGGAAGGGGGACTGGAGCCTCAGCTCCACCCCCCTGGGCTGTGGGTCAAAGCTGAAGCCCAATCTCACCACTCTGGGCCTGGGGATCAAAGTCTGGTGGCTTCAGCCCTTTGCAGAGGGGCTGTAACTTGAACTCTGCTGCCTAGTGCTGAAGTACTCAGGCTACAGGCTCAGCCCTGAGCTGTGGGACCCGGGCTTTGGATTCAGTCCCAGGTCTGTCTAACACAAGCCCCGTTGACCTCATTAAAATGAGATCATGACTCCTCTTGGGGTCCCAAATTCCGAAGGGTAGCTGTGTTAGTCTAGTTCAGCAAAACAAACAAGGAGTCCTGTGGCACTTCTAAAGACTAACAAATTTATTTATCGCATGAGCTTTCATGGGATAAAATCCCACTTCATCAGACCAAAACATTTGATGAAGTGGGATTTTTCTCCCACGAAAGCTCATGCGATAAATAAATTTGTTAGTCTTTAAAAGTGCCACAGGATTCCTTGTTTGTCTTAGGATTCCAGCCCACAGTTTGAGAAATGCTATTATAGAGAAATGTTACAGGGCAGGCACCATTGAAGCAGTCATTGCATGTCAACCTTTAAAATGGCAAAGGAGTTTAAATACACACTGAAGACACCTAAAAGGTTTAATTGACTAACTCTCTGGAGACTTAAAATGATGCAAAAATGGATTTCAGAGGAAATAAAATAGACATGTGCTAAGACATCTAGACCAACCACCTTCTAATAGCTCATACTATGGTCATCTCTTCCTCAGAATAATGCAGAGAACTCCACAGGAAAGGTACTAATAAGATACTGCTCCTACACAGCAGTTATCATTAACAAAACTATGTCCTGTGCACTTTGCTGGAGAAGTTAGGGGAATATAGGTCACCACATATATGCATTTTATGAGCCTTTCCTCAGATTCAAATATTCTGGCCACGCATGACCAATAGTTTCCCCAAACCTAATAAGAACTAACAAACAGCTTTAATAAATGCTGATCAATACCTTATCAATCTAGGTACTTGTATGGTTCTCATTGTCATAGTATCTGATCACCTCATAGGCTAAGTCTACACTTGTGAATTTAAGTCGACTTAATGTGTCCACACTTAAAAATAAAGTCGACTTAAAGGGGAATTTAGAAAGTCGACCGAGATCGTCCATACTGGATGCTCTAGGTCGACTTTTTGGGGCAAGAGGGACCTAGAGCAGGTCCATGGGGGTAGGGGGTGGCACCTCTTGCCCAATGCCAGGGGACTCAGCCTTTGCCCCATTGTACCTAGGTACAATGAGGAAAAGGGGGTCAGGGACCTTGGCAGGGCATAGGGGCAGGGTGGGAAGGGCTCTGCCCTGCCAGGTGGAGGGGCATTCCAGGCTACCCTTATGCCCCCCCCCCCCCCGGCAGGGAGGGCATTGGTGTAGCCCTGGGGTAGCCCTAAGTCGACTTAGGGCTACCCCATGGCTACACTGGCTTAAGTCGACTCTAGGGAGTCGACTTAAGCCTTAGGTCTACTAGAAAGCAGGTTTTATAAAGTCAAATTAATTTTAATTAAGTCAACTTTATTTTCCTTAAATCGACTTAAGCAAGCTGCTTAAGTCGACTTAAGAAAACTGTAGAGTAGATGCAGGGTAAATTAAGTCGATTTAAGCAAACTTAAGTCGACTTAATTTACCAGTGTAGACGCACCTGCTGATATTAATGAATTAAACATCACAGAAACTGTTATCTGATTACCCTCATTACAGATAAGTGAAGGAAGTACAGAGTTTAAATGAAAACAACAAGAATCCTGTGGCACCTTAAAGACTAAAAAATTTCTTTGGGCATAAGCTTGCAAGGGCTGCATGAACATTACAATGGGGAGGGCAAATGCTATTGAAGTTAATCAGTTGGGGAAGATGAGGCCCATTCACAACAGTTGATTAGAAGGTGAGAATGTGTGAAGAGGGGCAATTATCTTTTGTAATGAGATAACCATTCCACGTCCCTATTCAGACCCAGTCTGATAGTGTCAAATTTGCATATGGGTTCCAGCTCTGAAGTTTCACACTGAAGTCTATTTTTTAAGTTCTTTTGAGGAAGTATGGCAACTTTCAAGACTGCTACTGAGTGTCCAGGCGTGGTGACCAAGAATGATGAAGCTCTGCAGAATATCAATGCTCTAGAAAATGAACTTGCCAGTTTAAGGGCACAAATAGCCAAAATTGTAATCTTGCAGGAACAGCAAAATCTGACAGCAGCTGGATTAAGTCCTACTGCATCAGCTCCTGCACCAGCACCACCTCCGCCTCCACCACCACCACCACCACCTCCTCCTCCACCTCTTCCTCCTTCTGGGCTACATCGGACCATTTTTATGTCCGATTTGTGTCCATTTAATCTTTTATGCAGAGACAGTCCAGTTTGGCCAATATACACTGCAGAGGGGCATTGCTGGCACATGATGGCAAATATCACATTAGTAGATGTGAAGGTGAATGAGCTCCTGATGGTATGTCTGATGTGGTTAGGACCTGTGATGGTGTCAATAGCATTAATGTGTGGGCAGAGTTGGCAATGGGGGTTGCTGCATGGATAGGTTCCTAAGCTAGTGTTCTTGTACCGTGTACAGTGACTAGTGAGCATTTGCTTCATCTTGGGGTCTGTCTGTAAACAGGGATTATCCAGCCTCCCAAGACAGAGTTTAAGTGACTTGCTCAAGATCACACAGGCTGTCTGTGGTAGAGAGACATGGATAGAATTCAAAGCCCCTAGAGACCCAGTCTAGTATTTTAATTATAGGGCCTAAGTCCTCTCTCCTACTTTCTCAAAAGTTCAAATCAATTAAATGCAATGCAGATACAATATGAACAACAGGTGACTAGGAAATCTTTCATCATACAATGGCTCAGATTAACAACAAATCTGAAAACTAGGAGAACATAAAATAGGAGAGATGAAACAAGTCACTATTTAGACCACACAATCCCAAGGAAAGAGAGGCTTGAGAAAGCTTACCATTTGCAATATATGGAAGAAATAAAACAGGTAACATAACTGAACTTCACTCTTGCCATGCCACATGCATAGAGAAATTCTATGTGCCCGGGTACATACACTTAACTTATATATGTTACATAAATGAAAAGTAACTGCATTGATTCAGTGGAGATATCTGGTC
Source organism: Pelusios castaneus (assembly GCA_007922175.1). Classification (NCBI taxonomy): domain Eukaryota; kingdom Metazoa; phylum Chordata; order Testudines; family Pelomedusidae; genus Pelusios; species Pelusios castaneus. The sequence continues at coordinate 12,060,303 of ML685756.1, read as the reverse complement.
TAAAACCAATGTAAGGGCAGAGCCAAAATCTGTGCCAAACTCTGCATAACCTGTTTGTTTACAATATTTACCGATATAGCTATACATATAATTGCTTGTATGTTGTACCAGCATATCTAATTGTATATTTAATTTACATCTACCCACATATACCACTTTGAAACACAAACTGTTAAAACAAGCAAATAATTATGAGGGTATAATTAATGATACAATTGATAAATTATACACACTGGGATTAGAACTAGATTTGTGCAAATAACCAATTTTTTTTTTTTAGTTTGACGAATGAACTGAAAAAAATGTTTCAAAAGGAATGAAAAATGTTTTATTTGACCTGATATGAATAATTATGTTTACAATTATCTATTGAGAAGTTCAAATATTTTATTGTAAAAGATTTTCACAAAAGTTTTAGTTTATTACAAAGGTTTTATGGGATTATTTTAAAAACCAAAACAATTCAGCAAATTTGATACAAAATTTTAAATTGTTTCAGTCAATTCAAATCTGCATTTTTCCATGATTTTTTCCACCCCTCTTCTCAAGAGCCATTATGGCACTAAGGACTCTGGAAAAAATCAAAATGTATATCCAGGTCTGTACATGAGGGGACAACTATGGGGAGCATATTCTGTTAATCATAATCATCAATATACTGTAAATTCCTTGTATGTTGATAATGGAATCTCTTGTTCTAAGCCTTCTAACACTAAATTTTTAGCCAGTGTAATTATTGCCAGAAAGTGGGTTGAATGGATCCAGCAGGGACCTAAAATGGCCTTTGGTAAAATGGCTACAAGAAAAACAAAGAGACAAACCAAAAGCATTGAAGTGACTATTAATATCCTAATCATGGAGCCTGTAATTTAGAACAACTGCTTGCTTTCTCATCAGCATAGATTATATATATATATATATATATATATATATATATACAAATCAAACAATACTGAAAATTTCAAGTACTCACATTTCAGTTTCAAGCACCTGAATTCCAGAAACAGGAAAATAGAGGACAAAATTAGAGCTACAATAGTAAATGCCTGGTTCAAACGGTGAGAGATAAGTGGCATGGTATGTCAGAGGAAGGTAACAGTAAGATGAAAAGAGAAAGTGCATAAAACTAGATAGATCATCATTTTCATATGTGGTGATGAATGTTGGGCAACAAAGAAGAAACATGAGCAAATGATCTGTTCCACAGAAATGTTACTGTTCAGATGGATGAGTGATGTAAGCAAGAAAGACCATGTGAAGAATGTGCAGGCTAGAGGCATGCTTAAAGTAGAACGTTTAAACAAAAAAAGTGAGGGCGTGCAGGCTCAAGTAAAGTGCAATTCCAACAACTATGTGCCTAATAGATGAAGTCCAACAGATGAAGAGTGAGGGAAAAAGACAGATGTTGGCCACGGAAGTGGCGGTGGGATTTTATACAGGAAGACATATTAGTATGTGATGCGATAGAGGGCATGAAATTAAACATGGAGGGAGAGGACTTCTAAAGTGGAACCCCATCTGATGGGATTAATGTAAGGAAGATTCTGCTCAGCCAGAAAAGAAATAATTTATAATTTAATGATGCAGTAAACCTGTTGAACAGCTAGAAAAGAACGCATACACCGTTTTAACACCAAATGCACAGGACAATTTATGAAGTAATTCATTTTATCTGGAAAGCCAAAGGATAAAAACTCAGAATATGTCTGATAAATAGTCATTTGATCAGCTAGAAATAATCTGCTGTAGCAGCTTCAACCAGTCTAGTATCTCAGATATGTCATTCTCTTATGCAAAACATTTGATGATGACAGTCAGTAAGATTGTTAATGTTACATGAACAGTGCTTAGTCATCTAGATGTTGATATTTTGGATAGAAAATGCTATCTGTCAGGAAATTCTTTAAGGGATTTTTATAGGTGGTACAACATGGATGTGTCTGTTAGCTAACAACATAGAAACATAAGAATTTATGGACTATGACAACAATTAGACCAAAAGCCCATCCCATTTTGTGTCCTGTCTCAAAGAGTGTCTGGTACCCAAAGGTTCTGAAATAAAGTCCAAGGAACCATTACTGGACAATTATGGAATATTTTGCTAATAGGAGAAATTTCTTCCTAACCCTTACCAGTTAGTGGTGGCTTATGCTCTCCAGCAGAAGGATTTATGTCCTATTCGATAGTTTCCATAAGTTTTAGCAAGACAAAATATATTGCCCAATTCACCATTTTAGTCTGGTATAACTCATTTGAGGTCAATCTAGTACTGACAGCAGCGGAGTTATACTAGCCTAAAACTGAAGGAATATGATCATGAATCAGGCTCTTAATACATGAAGTTACAGAACCCTTGCAGTTTTCTAGTTTCCTTTTTACATAACATTCTGTGGCACAGAATACCCAATGTTTCACTGCTATGAATCAGTTGATCAGAAACAGCAAATCTGAAAATTCCTAAGGTTAAATTCTCTTTGACTTAATATGAATCATTTGCAGGAGCTGCCGGTGAGTCTTTTATTCATTATTTGCCAGACGGATGCATTCCACTGAGAAACAATGAGATCTAGCATCTGGTCTACATAAGCAGGCACCTGTCCTAAACTAGGACAGATACTGTCATTTTTGATTCTGAAATGAGGGAATACTACTGTGCATAGTATGGGACACATTAAATATAATATAATAATATAATATTAATATAGGACACATTAAAACGCCACTATAGATTTGCAGTGCCTGACTTAAGTACTTAGCCCTGCAGGAGAGTCCACAACACTTGAGTTAGGCCACAGCTTTCCAATATGATACATGGGGAGAGACAGAAGCCTGAGAAAAGGATCCACAGAAGCCATCATGCTAGACAAAGAGCTGCCTAATTTAGCCAATAACAAATGCTGAGAAAAGGAGTGGGACCTAAAACCCGTAACTCTTGAATAATAAGATTCCCATCTCCCCTCATGATCCACAGTCAGGACACCGCTCAGTTTCAAGATCCTAAGCAATTTCATGCCTAACTCTATATAAAACAGTTGCATTCAATAAGATAAAGATTTGGGGTTTTATTCCCTTTAAAAAAAGAAAAAAGAAAAAAGGAAAAAGAAAAATAGATTAATCTATTAAAGCAATATTGTATTTAGTATTTGTTTTCATTATAATTAGAGCTGGACAAAAAAGTTTCTAGGGAAACATTCTCTCCACTCCACCAGATAATACCATTTATTTAAGCAAACTTTCCACGAGAACATGTTGATTTAGACAAAATTTCAGTTAAAAAATAAAAATGAAACGAAAATATAATAACAGTGTCAAAATGTTTTGTTTTGACAGTTTTCAGATTTTGCTTAAATAGGAAAGTTTTAGATGACTTTTCATTAGAAATTGTTATATTGTTAAAAATAAAGTCCAAGTTGAAACAAAATCCAAACTACATTTATTCTTGGGGTTTGTTTGTTTGTTTGTTTTAATTGTTCCTGGGGAAATTTTGAAATTCAGTATATTCCTCTGAGTCAGAACAAAAACAAAAATTTTGAAATCATGGAATTTCCTTGACAAAGAAATGCTGGTTTCCCCCAGTCCTAAAATTACATTTTAAAAAATTGCAAACCACAGCAGTATTTTCTCAAACTATAATAGATAGCATAATTATTATTGCACTAGATATTCTTACAATAACATCTCTCACCAAAGTATGAGCCTTATCTTTGCCATGTGCTTAAGAATCAGTTTAATCATAAAAGCGGGTTATCAAAGGTTATGTACTGTGTACGTAGATATTTGTGAAAATGAATGATCTGATGCTTGTTCACACTCTAAGGTGGGGTGTCAAACATGCAGTGCACAGGCCAGTTAATTTTTGTGGCCCATGCACTCTGAGCACCACTGGCCTGAGCTCTCCCAGCCCCCACTGTGCTTTCAGCCAGACAGCGCCCTACCACTGACCTTCCCCAGTGCTATGTGCCAGTCCATCCCACCCCCAGAGCACCACCAGTCTTAGAGTGCTGCCTGCCATGCGATGCCCCAGCCCTAGCTCCCCGTAGCACTGAGCCGTCCTGCCCCCGAGGTCAAAGCTGTCTCACCTTGGAGTGAAGTGTGGTAAAGCTCATCTATAAAAGCTGGCGGGCCTCCAGTATTAAGCGGATATGGAAAATGAGTAAGTGAAAGCTGCACCATTGTGCTGCCCTTTTAATATTATTTTTAATTTTTATTTGTTTCATGGTGCAGCTCACCAGGTGTACTATTTTGTCCTAAATGGCCAGATAACTTTGATACCCCTGCTCTAAGGATTATTATTAGACAAGGAAAATATTATTTAAAGAGTTCTAACTATTTTTGGTAACCTGGAAAAAGAATAAGACAGGGACATGGAACTTCTAAATTGTTATACAGAGATGTGCAGGATACTGTGGGTACATGGGTTATTCATAAATTATTGTATTAATAAATATTATATGCATGTTCATGTTCCTGGCTTGCTGTGTGGGTTTCCCGTGGAATCTGAAATCACTGGGGGTTGGTAATTAATCCACATTGCAAATGCTAGTCATGCAATGCCAAGCTATTGAAGCTTCACCCCCTAGAAGAAGGAGCATTGACTGGTCTGAGTCAGGACAGAGGCACTGTAGAACAAAGAACTGATTCTAAACTGTTTATGCTTTTATTATATTTTTCTCCTTTTGTCCTAAATAAATGTACTCTGCTTTGTGAAAGTTGACTGCTCACTGGTAAATGCCATCATGATTGCAAAGGAAAGGTTACTGTGGTCTAAAGGGAAAGGAACAAAAATTTCTGTACCAAAAAAGATGATCTGAGTCCCAAAGTGTCAGCAACTGAATAGTGAACAGTCTTACCTAATGGTTGGAGCAAGAGTCTAACCTACGTTTAGAGCTAGATAGAGATAAGGAAGGCCTGAGAAAGAAGCCAATGGAATTAGAATCCAAAGCCTATGCCAAGGGTTAACCAGAGTTGCAGTCAGAAGGCAAAGCCAAGGGTCTGAATTGAGAGTTGAAAGGAAGCTGGTGGATACATCAGGAGTCAGTACAGGTTGGAGCCCAGGATAGAGACAGCAGCAGCAGAGCCCAGGACGAAGCACAGTTGCCTATTAGGAATGCACTGAACAGCCAACAGACTGCTGTTGCTACAAAGATTAAAGTATCATCCTGATGATTCTCACAACAAATCATATAGCAAAGACAAACAACTTCTATCAGTATCAGCTATGATCATTGGTTTCCCAGGGGACTGGCTCATCCGCAAGCTGGCCCTGACCTCAGGAGTGCACCTGAGAAGGCTGTAAGGCTATGTCTACACTGGCAATTTAAGTCGACATAAGGAAGCTTAAATTGAGTTAAATTAAGCCGCGTCCACACCTGGTTTTCATTAAGTCAATTTAAGCTGTTCATAGAATCATAGAATCATAGAATAAGAGGGTTGGAAGGGACCTCACGAGGTCATCTAGTCCAACCCCCTGCTAAAAAGCAGGACCACTCCCCCTAAATTATCCCAGCCAGGGTTTTGTCTAACTGAGCCTTAAAACTTTTGGGGTGAAATCCTAGTAAAGCGAATAGGAGTTCTTCCTTTGACTTCAGTGGCACCAGGATTTCAACCCTGGCTTTACATGGCTGGTTGAAGTTATTGGAAGTTATTCCTACCCGCTGAGCCCGTTGATCTAACCAGTTTTCGATCCACCTTATGGTCCACTCGTCCAACCCATACTTCCTTAACTTGCCGACGAGAATGCTGTGGAAAACCGTATCAAAAGCCTTGCTAAAGTCAAGGTATATCACGTCAACGGCTCTTCCCGCATCCACAAATCCAGTCATCTCATCATAGAAGTCGACTTAATTACTACCACTCTTTAGGTCGACTTAACAATTAAGTTGATTTGTTAAGTCGACCTAAAGACAGTGTGGCCGCCCTAGGTCAACTTAAGCTTCCTTATGCTGCGCTCCCTGGACAGGGGATCCCCGGAGGGTCCCCTTTCAGCTGGAGCGCTGGTCAGCTGGAGTGCTGGCAATTGCCGGCCCCGGTCAACTTAACTTTTGAAGTGTAAACATAGCCTAAGAGGGCAGAAATGCAGTACACCCTAGAACTTTGACAGTGAATATTTACAGAATCAGTACCATAGTAAGAGTACTGTTTTTATAAATCAACCTTTGTCTTTGACCTTGCCAACACTTATAGGCATGATTATCTTTACTCACATAAATAATGGTAGCGTGTGCATAAATGTTTGCAGGAGCTGGCTCTTAGTAAAGAAATGGTGCTGAGACAGGCCTGTTTCTTGGTGCTTTTTAAATGGTTGAGCTAATCAATATTAGGGACTTTCTGATTTTTAGAATATGCAGTCTCACTGTGAATTTGAAAGGAAAAGAAAAATGAAAAAGAAAATTTGTGCACATGTGCAGCCAGTCATATCCATTTTCAGTAGTTATAGATAGTTCTATCTGAGTCATTCATTTTCTCCATATATATCCCTGTCAATCAAAAAAATGTAAAGTCATTAATAACATTGGGTTTAGTTTTATAAAAAGATCAAAAACATATTCTTCTGCGTTATAGCTTGCCCTGCTTCTGAGAGTCTTCACCTTCAGCCCTATCTGACAAATTGAAGGATATTAATTATTAGCAGTCATGCTATTCAGCTATATGTGCATGGAGCTTTTTCTGGTTGGATGCTTCCAGAGCAGTACTGCAAATATAGCACAAGTCTTGCTTTGATGGTTACTAATATCTTGGATTGTATGTAGCGAACCAAAATTGTCTCAGCTACTCAGGGAAGAAGGGACATTATACAGTTACTGATGCATACATTACAGATTTTTTATTTCATGGATGCAATTTCTTGCAATCAGTTTGGCTATGTTTGTCTGATGCTTTTTCACTGAGTGTCCTGTGAGTATGCAAAGCTTTCTACTCTGTTTGATTACTATTTAACTCTTCTCTGACTGACTCATTAGCTAGCTGTCTAGGCATTTTTAGTGCAACCTTCACCAGAGCATTTAAGCACGCTCACTCAATAGTACATTTTTAACGTTACTTGCAAGAAATAAAAAAGCATGACACTATCAGGATGTAGAAAAGTTCCAATATCTTCAGGACACAGAGGAATAGAATAAACACAGAGAACTCTGAAGTCACCCCAAAGTTGATAGAAAATTGCAACTTTCCTATATTTGAACCAGCTGAGAGAATGTAATAGGTGTGTATAGCAGGACTATAGCTAAGATCTTTCAAAACATCTGTGGAGTAATTTCTATAGAAACCTATTGGTTTTATCCTTTCTTATATTTGATAGGATTTTGCCTTATGGTATGTGTACAAACCATCAGGAAAGGCATTTTTTTTAAAGTCCCTTTGAACCATTCCTTCCTTTTGATCCTGTTCTTTTTCATTTCCCTTACTGCAGGTCAGGACTCTTCATAAAACGACAACTGTCAGGTAGTTGTGTTTATGCTGCAAATTTGAAATACCTCAATTCTTCATCTATAAAATAGGAAATATTAACCCTTTCTCTCATCCTTTGTTTGCCTTGTCTATTAAGGCCTCGATCCTGCAAAGACCTTATATATATGCTTCACTTTACCCACTGCAAATAATCCCAATTCATAATTACATAAAGTGAGGTCTTTTGCAGGATCATGGGGTTTGAGTGAACTCATCAAGGCAGGACCTGTATATTACTATATATTTGTGCAGGGCTGAACATAGATGGTCCCCAATTTCCAGGGAGCCCTCTAGGTACTGTCATATAATCACAGACTGAGTCTCTCAAGTCAGTTTTGAAACAGAATGCAAAGGTCATTTATCATGTTTGTATTTGCGGATGATGAATGTCTTTCTGATGTTCAATGAAAAGAAGAGCGGCAGTGGGGAAATGCAAAAGTCGTGTGGCACCCTAAAGACTAACAAATTTCTTAAGGTATTAAATTTCTTGGGCTGTAACCCCCTTCGTCAGATGGTGGGAAATGAAGTGTGCTGGGGTGAGGACCAAATAAATATTTTAAAACATTCTAGACTGTTAAAGAATCCTCATATGAATTAAAAATGTGAATACTTCAATGTATTTATTAACTCAGTAATAGGTGGAGCTGGCAGGGAAATGGAATTTCAGTTTTGTGAAAAATAAGTTTTTAGAAAAATTTCCTTCCAGAATCATGATTTGGAGAGCAGGAGAGAAAAGTAAACCTTTAAAAATCTTTTAGTATTTCCAAAATGAAATATCCTTCCCACAATTCCGTGGCATGCTGCCCTGCTCCCCACTGTGGGGTACACAGACTGAGTGAGGAAACAGAGACTCAGCATGCTGGGATCCTAACAGTTGGAAAGATGGAGAGGTGGGCACCCAGGCAGCAGAGCAGCTCAGACGAATCATCAGGCAGAGGGGTCGGAAGCTGGCCTAGGGACGTGGCGCTGCCCACCAGTCTTGCAGGAGATGGGAGGAGGAAACGACCTAATTGGCTAGTTATCAGGATGGCTGCAAACCAGACAGGTCAGCTTTATTTCTATCCAAAGTAATAATCATAACCTGGGCGAGAAAACTTTTGGGGTGAAATCCTATTAAAGCGAATAGGAGTTCTTCCTTTGACTTCAGTGGCACCAGGATTTCAACCCTGGCTTTACATGGCTGGTTGAAGTTATTACTGAGTGAACTAGGTGCACTCAAGCTTATTATAATAAATAAGATGTCTTGGTATACACTGCATGCAGTGCTGTTTGCATGAATGACTGCACACAATGTAATACTATATTGGATTGGCACTATGCAAAGCCATTTTGTATTCATGGGAATATACTTTAAGTGTGCATAAAGGCTACATAAATCTAATTCTATATAAACATATACTGAAAGTAGATGAGGTGCCTACTCACATCATTTCTAATTTGTAGCACATTTGTAATGCATCTTCTGAATTAGTTTTAAAGATTATGGAGACTATGATCATCATCAGAGACATATAGCCCATATTCAGTGACACTTCTGAAAGGTGTCCAGTTCCCAAGAGCAAGATTATTAAACTATTTAATATGATGTAGGATACTGCCAGTCCAGAATACTTCATAGATTTGGATGAAAGACCTATGAGTTTGCTTCTTTAATATCTTAACATCATGCTGTTAAACAACATTTTCTCCTGTTATCTAGCCTTATTAACATTACTCCCCTCTGGTCTGCTAATTAGGCATAAATCTATTAAATTAAAATACATTTACTATACTCACTACTGCTGAAAACATGCTTGATCATATTTAAAATTACCATCTTGTTTAGGATTACCAAACTTTTTTTTTTTTTACAATGCAAGTTGTACTGGTGGGCAGTGTGGGGTGTCTATTCTTTACTGCAGACTTTGATACTTCAAGGATTTACAAGCATTTATCAAAAGGAGAAACATCACCTTCAAAATTAAAATCAGTTTTCAAAGTGATGGTGAGATCAGAATTAAAACCAACTATTAGTTCTGAGTGAAGCTTTTAGTACCAAGCATGTATATTGGACTTCAGCAAACTAGGTCTTCTTGTATTCTCATAGTATATGTGGGGGGAGAAAGTGAATGGTGTGTTCCTCTGCATCTGAGTTCACATGACTGAAGATTTTGCTTCCCTGTGCTGCTTTAGAATCCCATTCAGCACACTCTCTCCAAACCTGAGGCCCACCTTTATGGCCAGCTCAGATCTGGGTAAGGAAGAATGTCTTCTGTGATGAGCATGCAGCTCCTACGGTCAATCATGTTTTGCTACAGACCTTGCTGCAAGATCTCAGAATGCAAGCCCTAATGGTATGCAGCATACCTTATTTATCATCACTGGCTTTTAGTGACAATAAAGTCATAATATTACAATTTTTTTTGCACATCAGTTTTGTTGTTGAAATGTATTCTTGCTTTTGGTTTTCTTACAGTGTCCAGAGGTTGGAACAGTTCAGACCTGGAGGAACGGCATCCCTCCAGGCCACTTCAATGGGTCCCACAAAAAGCCAATGCCTTACCTGAAGGCCCAGTCCCCACCTGAGGCTCTACTGGTTATTGAGGAACTGGGGCAGCCAATCAATCACAAAGAAACACTTTGGCTATATCTACACTTACCAAAGTTAGTTCGAATTAGTTGATTCAAACTAACTAATTCAAACTAATTTTCGTTAGTTCGAATTAACTTAATTTGAACTAGCATGGCCCCACTAGAATGCTAGTTCAAACTAAGCAAGTGCCATACATGGCACTTGCTTAGTTCAAATTAGTCAGTTGCATTAAGGTCAATGTGCCGGTTAGTTCGAACTAAGCAGTTAGTTTGAACTAACATGGCCACATTGACTTAATTCGATCTAACTAGTTCGAATAAAGGGTTAGTTCTAAGTAAAACGAGGTTTTACTAATTCTAACTAACTTTTCCTTAATTCAACTTAAGGAACTGCTTAAGTCGAATTAAAGAAACTCAAGTATAGACACAGAGTAAATTAAGTGGACTGAAGCCTGCTTAAGTCAACTTAATTTACCAGTGTAGATGCACCCTTTGAGATCAAGTGGATTGTCATCACATATTTGATGCAGTAGATGTCAGTGATATATTAACACTCATTTTACATAGTGCAGGACCTCACAATGCTTTACAAATATTAATCTTTGAAAAAGCAGGAAATTATTAACTACACTTTAGATATGAAAAATTGAAGGCACAGAGAGACAAAGGAGTTAGACTAAATAACTTGCTCCAAGCTATACAAGAATGAGCTATCCTGCCTCTCAGGCTTGTGCCTTCATCAAGACTCTTCTACTATGTTTCACCTGGTATAGAGGAAGTCAAATGTTTAAGTAGGCTCAAGAAGCCTTTAAAAAATAAATAGATATTTGTTTGATGGGGGTTCACCCAAACAAGTAAAAGCAAAGGCAAAAAAAGACAAAAAACTAAACCAAAACACGCAAACAAACACACAAAACCCCAAACCCAAACAATTCTACTTCCCATCTATCATTACACAAAACATGTGAGGTCTGAGTCGAGCTGTTGGTTAACTGCCTCTAATTTACAGCTGAACCAAAACAGCAGCACTCCTGCTGTCCAGAACATGTTGCCAGAGAAAGCAGGTAATGCTGTACAAACCCCAGAAGCAGGTGTTTAATAAAAGATAAAATGATCTTTGTTCTGCCAGGTTCTGAGCATCAGATTCTTCAACCTTTAGTCCCCAGGTTCCACCACAACCATTTTAATTACTGATAATTAACTGAAGTTCAGCTGAAGCTTGGGCATTTGGACTGCTGATTCATGAAATTTTTAAAAAAAATCAGCATTTTAGGAGGTCAATAAAATGAAATCATGTGCTTTAAGGAAAGCTATTTGACCCACTGCCCCCTTGCCATCCTTATACCAGCTTCACTTCATAAGGCATCAACTTAAAAATACCTCCAGACTCTGATCAAAGTTGCTATATGTCAATGATTTAGGATAACCTTTTCCTCTTGGGGACCATCATTCTCCGTTTTTGGTCCCAATCTTGCAAGACCTTATGCACGTGTAAAAATGTATGTATATGAATAGTACCACTGAAATTTACAGAATGGCCCAACTGTGTAAAGTTATTGCTGCATGATAAGGGGTTCAGAGTGTTAAGTTTCTCAGTACAAAGATGTTTAGCACGATTCTGATCTCTGACTAGTTTTACACCAGAAGGATTCCAGTGACTTACATTAAGTTATTCCAGATATACACCTGTGTGAGATCAGAATTAATCTACATGTTCATGTTGGCACAAAGACAACAAGAAGCATGTTGTTGATGCTTAGAGGGAAAACAACGCATTGTTATATACAGACATTTCTCACGAATTTAGAGCTTTATGACTAATACTTATGTTTATGGTTTTTGTCATGCATGCATTTCACTCTGCTTTACAACAGATAGGTGGGTTTGTGATGACTAGAATGATTACAAGAACTGCCTGCTGAGTGAGAAGGTAGAAGATCTCATGAGATATATATGTAGCCTTATAGATAATGGTTGGAAGGAGCTTATGTACAAGACATAAAGATAACTAAATATTGACAAATTGTATTCATGCTTACACACAGCTGCAAGAAGTCTAAATACTAAGGCCTGGACTATGCTGCTGGCAAAATTTGGTGGTAGTCAATGGGAGTTACGCAAGCTATGCAGAGCAGCTTCTGTAACTCTTGTTGACTTCACTGCCATCTTCATTGAGCTGCACCAACAGGAAATGTGTTCCCGTTGACACAGCATTACACCACTTAAGGGTGTTCCTGACTGAAAGCAGGAACGTCCCAGATAGCCACTGTCTGAAGGTACCTCCCTGAGGGAAAGGAAAGACAGATTCTGATACACCATTGGTGGGAATCATTCTCTACAAACTCAGTTTATTTTATTAATTACCCTTGCTTTTCATTGATGGGCTACCCAAAAGGGGAGGGACTTTAATGTAGCATGGCTAGCAGACCAAATCAAAGGAAGAAGCAGGTCTTCATAGTAAAATAACAGTTGCTGACAGGAGACATCCCAACTCCAGGTGGCACAATTGCATATCTTAATAAACACCTTCTCCTCAGTGTCCAAGGCGATGTCTACACTTACAAAAGCTAGTTCGAATTAGTTAATTCAAACTAACTAATTCTGACTAATTTTAGTTAGTTCAAGTTAACTTAATTTGAACTAGCATGGCCCCACTAGAATGCTAGTTTGAACTAGCCATGGCCATGCAAAGAACTTGCTTAGTTCGAATTAGTCAGTTGCATGAAAGTCAATCTGCCGATTAGTTCGAACTAAGCAGTAGTTCAAACTAATATGGCCACATTGACTTAATTCAAACTAACTATTTTGAATTAAGGGTTAGTTTGAATTAAGCAATCGAATTTATTGAAGGAACAGAATGTCAGCATGCCTCTCTATAGACATTTACAGGTAGGTTCACGGGCAACTTGCATTTAGAAAATGACAAAAAAGCAGGTATGAGGAGGAGGAGAAAGAAGAGGAAGTAGTATTTCCCTTACAATATCACTATGAATAATCTAGAACATTTAATTAAAATCACTGAGGAATGCCTTAGACCCAGATCCTGCAATTTGGCCCTATCCTACAAGAAAGACAGAAACAGTGATCTAAGCTCTTCTGCTTTGATAAGATGGAAAGGACTTGTAACAATCACACAATCTCTTGGTGAAGTTGTAGCATACATAGGAATCATTGCTAAAAATTAAAAATCTTTTCTATAACAAATTGTTAAAAACAAAAGCAGCCCTTTGTGGCATGTTCTGATTCTCAATGAGAAATGCATTTATCAATTTTCTGTTGCAAGGAAATACTTAACCTTAGAACATTTCTCGAAAACCTTCTCCTTTTTTCAAAATCTCAAATAAAAAAATGGATAATCAGATTAACCTAAAAAGAGAAAAGCTACATATGAGAATTTCCCTTCTGGAAAGGAGGTGATTGGGTAAATCAGCACAGAAGTAGGCCTCTCTCTCTCTCTCTCTCTCTCTCTCTCTCTCTCTCTCTCTCTCTGTGTGTGTGGTTTCATTTTTTTTTAGGTACTCAGGGATATTCTAAAATAAAAGAACTTTAAATAAGAGTAATATGCAATGTGACTTGAGTTGCACATAGAAACAGTTTTGAAGAAATAATTTACATTTGATTTAAAAAGTTATGTTTAAAAAAGTTAAATATTTTAAATATCTACAAATTAATCTCTATTTAATAGAGATCATATGAAACAATGTAAAAGGATGAATTTAATATCCATTAAATTGTGGATAAAAATTTTAAATTTTAGAACATACTGATAACAGTGTAGGTAAGTATTTAGATAGTTATTGGATCTTAACTGTTACTACAAACATTGTTTATAGTAATACATTGCTTGTGCTTGTACAACTAAGATTTATTTAGTAACACGCCTGTTTTATGGTTCAATTTTTTTTAAATATACACATGGAAATCAAGTATATAGCTTAATATATTTTAACTAAATGTCATATTTCCAGTACATCTAGATTACAAACATAATATTGGCATTTGTTGCATTTCTTATTTGTTGGATTTGGTTTCTTCTAGCTTTCCAAATGCCTCCTTGACAATGAAAACCAAGGTACTGCTCTAATTTATAAGGACAAGAATTCTCTTCCATCACAGTTTGTTTTTATTTCTCTACTTTAATAAAAGATGCTAATAATTTTAACAAAACACAAGCACTTTACTGTCTGATGGATGCTGCCTCTATTAATTTCAAATGTAGGGCAGAACATCTGCCATGAGGCAAGTAACATATAAAATTTCCCAGTACGCACATACACCAGTCTCCAAGCCTCACTCAGTAAGGTTCACTGATAATCAAATCATTACTAAGCTCAAAAAGTCTCTTAGGCTTGAGTTGAATAATACACTTTCTAATGAAGCATATGAAGACTGACTGTTGAAAAGCCAAATTCCAAAGGGGTAGCCGTGTTAGTCTATTGTAGAAAGACAACAGAGTCTTGCGGCACTTTTAAAGACTAACAGATTTATTAATCGCATGAGCTTTCGTGGGAGAAAATCCCACTTCGTCAGACGCTTTGAAGATAGGAAAGTTACAGAGTGGGAGGAAATTAAATGCAGGGGAGTGTATGACATAGCATCAGGTCAGGCTGTAACAGCAAATCAAAGTAGGTGTTAGGATTCAAAACACTGGGGAACAGCACATAGAGGAGGGGGGAGGTCAATTCACTTGATGTAATGCGAGAAAAATCCATTTCATGTTTTGTTGACCAACAATGATTTCTCTTTCAAAAGCCATCTGAACTTTACCTTTTAAAACCTTTCAAGTGTCTAGATACTTTTCATTAGCCAACTCAGACACTTTGGATCTGCACAAACTGGGACAAATCCTGACCCTGTTACCCTATGTTGCAAAGCTTCCATTGGTATGGTGTACTGCCTAAGGAAGGCAGAAAGCCAAAGGGAATATTCAAGGCATGTGAACCCTTTCACAGCATGGAGCTCTGTAATACAGCAGAACTCAGGGGGCATGAGAGGCAGGGTATATAGGGCATGAGTTTCAGTCAGTATTCACATTCTCTTGCCCTATACCCAGCATGGTGAGGAAGGCAAGGCTACAGTCATCATTGGGATTGTGCCCACGGAAGCTTATGCAATAAATAAATTTGTTAGTCTTTAAAAGGGCCCCAGAATTCCTTGTCTGTTTTGCCGAAATAGGCTAACACAGCTACCCCTCTGGAACTTGCAAATACCCAGAGGCAACCAGTTTCAATACAGAAATAAACTCCCCTGCCAAACACTGGAACCCACTCAAGGTATCATAAAACAGCCACAATCCATAGTCAGGGTGAAAACCACTGAATTTGATTACATGAAATGAGTCAGTATCCCTCATTCCATTCAGGAAAAAAAAAGTCATCCCCATCTAGAACCCAGTTTCCATGATCCCTAACATTTATCCCACACATACAAAGCTAATTCTCTAAGACGCACATACATATTTTATGTAGATATATTTCTAGATCAACCTTCAGCTATTTTCCACTTTGATACAATTACATTCTTTATCTGCAATTAACAGATAAGTAATTCACTTACTCATCACAGACCGAATCCATCTTGTCAGGACTTATACTATAAAAACTGACATTTTATAGGTAGCATTTATAGCATCCTTCCATTTCTTTATTAAACACTTCTATGGCCCACCAGAATAAATGCACATGTAATTATAGATATTTCAAGTCTATGAGTCAGAGGACTCTAGGTTTTCTTTAAAATGTACTACTTTGTGACAAATGTTTGATACTCTTATGATCGTGGAGAGAAAAGAAAATGGATATATATTATTGGGCTTCTCATCCACAGCTACACAGATATCTCCATAAGTATAAATATTTTAAGAATCTCAAAACTCTGCATATCTATAAATGAAACTGAAGTACAAAAACACAACTCCTTGTCCTATTTCAGTATTAGTTTCTTGTTTAAACTTCATGGAACCAGAGAATTTTTAAATATTAATTTGGCTTCAAAGCCTGTGTTCAAGTACAGTTGTGAATGTGTATTCACGTCTTAGAGTAATATTCATACTCTAGATCTCCTTATAAATGCAGTTATAATTTCAGACTTTGCTTGCTTTTAAATAGACGTGCCAATACAACAATATTTCATTTTAACCAAAATCCTAGTTATGAAGTCTTCCATTTTCGATTACAAGAATCAAGAGACAAACTACAAAAATATGGAGTATGTCACATTTTCCAAAACTTTCCCTGTTCACTTTTTATTTATTTGTATTATGGTAGGCTGTCAGGTCCCCAGTCATTAGTCAGGTCCTCATTGTGTTAGGCAACATAAAAAACACTGAACAAGGAAAAAGAAAACACTTAGGTTATGTTTACACTGGCAAGTTAGTTGGAATTAAGGAAGCTTAATTAGAACTAACTTAAGCCTTGGCCACACTAGGCTTTCATTAGTTTGAATTAAGGGCTTCCTTAATTTGAACTAATAAATTTGATTATACCTTTCAAACTAACCATTAATTCTAACTAGTTAGTTCGAATTAAGTCAATGTGGCCATGTTAGTTCAAACTAACTGCTTAGTTCGAACTAACCGGCACATTGACGTTAATGCAACTGACTAATTCGAACTACAATTCCAGTGGGGCCATGCTAGTTCAAATTAAGTTAATTCGAACTAACTAAAATTAGTTTGAATTAATTAGTTTGAATTAAGTAATTTGAACTAACTTTTGTAAGTGTAGACATAGCCTTACAGTCCAAGTATAAGAAAAGAGACAACTGAGACACAAATCAAATTCCTGTTAATTAAAGTAGGAAATACATGACTCGGGTAAAATGGAATGATTATTATTGCTAAGTTATTACATACCAGTTAGGCTCACTGTAGATACCAGGAATGCAATAAGCCATTCTCCATCATAATCAAAATACACAGAGTACATCTTGTACCAATTCTATGCAATGTGAATATACTTCTAGGACCACACAGTACATCAGACACAAGCACAGGCAAAAAAAATGTATTTTAGTTTTGTTGGGATCA
Organism: Pelusios castaneus; assembly: GCA_007922175.1. Taxonomy (NCBI): domain Eukaryota; kingdom Metazoa; phylum Chordata; order Testudines; family Pelomedusidae; genus Pelusios; species Pelusios castaneus. The sequence goes on along the minus strand of ML685756.1, from coordinate 12,043,259 downwards.
GAAGTTTGCACTTTCTTATGGCAGAAAGATTCATAACAACACACAGAAATTCAGGCTAAATATAATAAAATATATCTGTTAAGAGTTTGGTACAGATAAATATTCAAAAGTTCAGATCCTTTCGGGGGCTGTCTCAGTCTCTGTAGTCAGACTCAGCGCAAACAAAAGAGAAAAACAAACAAACAAACAAGCCTTACCCCATGGATTTTGTAACCCAGTCTGGAGCTATCAACAATGATTGTAATATCAGAATACCTTCCTTATGAAATTGGTACCAACAGCACAGGCCTCATCAGACACGCTTACTGTTAAAAAATTATTTTATTTCATTTCCAATCTGAATTTGTCTAGCTTCAACTTCTAGTCAATGTCTCCTGTTATACCTTTTTCTGCTGGATTAAAGAACCTTCTTTTATGAAATGTCTTTTCCTCAGGTAGGTACTTACAAACTGATCAAGTGACCCTTTAACCTTATCTTTGGTAAGCTAAATAGATCAAATTACTTGAGCTTGTGATATGGCATGTTTTCCAGTCCTTTAAATATTCTAGTGGCTCATTTCTAAACCCTCTCCTACAGTGTGTCTACTCTTAGAAATTAAGTCAAATTAAGGAGGCTTACGTCGACTTAATTTACTCTACGTCTGCACTGGGCTTTCCTTAACTTGACTTAAGCTGCTCCTTAAGTCGAATTAAGGAAAGTTAGTTCAAATTAATAACACCTTGTTTTTATTAACTATTAACCAAACTAGCGGTTAAGTCGACTTTAGTAAATCGACTTAAGCCAGTGGAGATGCAGAGTAGTGCCTAGGTGGACCTTTTTAAGTCGACTTAAAACATTAAATCAACTTAATAAGGTCGAAAAGGGGCCACATCTACACTTGAAAAGTTAAGTCCACTTCTGTTAAGTCAACTTAATAAGGTCCACTTTAAGTCGACTTAAAGTTGACCTTATTAAATCACCGTTATAAAGTTGACTTAGCTTTTCAAGTGTATACATAGCCATAGTGGTGCATAGTTAATTTTAATCCAGCTATTTGTAGGTAGAACACATGCCAATTTGTCTGCAGTAATCCAACAGTTAATACACTAATGGGATAAGATAGATATTGGATCATCAATATGTCTCTTGACCTATCTATTGGTCTATTATGTGCTGAAAGAACAGCTCATTTTTTACAACATCCAATAGCCTTATCACATATCTTATTGCTAAAAGTCCTCATTAAACGGAGGTCTTAGTTCACTGTCCCCCTTGGGGAGAAAAAGCAAAATATTCAGATTCCATTCTGTTGACCCGATAAGACCTAGCAAGGGGTGACAAATTAAATATGTGATTTCTTAGAGTAGTAATTGTTTGAATCCTAATGAAGTAGAGCAATCTATATAGCACAGACCATGGAGTGAACTCAGCAACAGACTCATCAAGTGATGGGGGCTGGGGAGAAAAAGACATCATTCAAGATTCATTATCACTTAATGCTTCAGTGTATAGGGCTCTGTTCTAATTAACATTGGAAGGGGTAGCCATTGGTGGCAATTTCAGTAATCAACAAGCATTTATTCCCTACATTTACCTTTGGTTTTTGGTCTGTAGTTACATTATCAGAGCAACTGGTTCCAGGCAAAATTAGTGTTATCCAGGTTAATGCTTTGCATTAGATTTTAAGGCCACTGTAATGTAACACTTCATTGCTACCTCTTTCTTTTGTTTAGTTTATGTTCCAGTGTGGATGACCCAACTTTGTACTCTGTGATCAGTATTTTTTTCTGTAAAGCTGGGAATGTGAGTTGGGTCAATGCCATTCTGAAGAGGGAGAGCGGGAGAAATTTTATGAGCAAGAAGAGGCCACCTCAGACTACCATGACTGTCTTTTTCAGTTTGGTTCTAACTGACAAAGGAACTTCCTTAAAATCCATCTGAATGTAACTGAACACTAAACTCCAAGGTGTTAGTTTAAACACTATAATTTTTCTACCCCTGATATGGCAAAAAAGCTCCCTCAGACAAACATCCTTTCTTGAGACGAGAGAATGAAACTTTCATCACCAGGTACATGCCTAAAAGTACCACGATTACATTTTACTTTGCAACAGGAAAGACTTTTGAGTTATCATTGCAGGAGGCAGAAATGCAGTCACATAAGCAGCTACAAAAAAAGGCAGTCAAAATTCGCAGGAAAATCCCAATAGGAGAAGATGAGAGCAACAAATTAAAAAGGAAAGCAAAACAAAAAACAAATAAACAACCCCCCCAACCCCACAAATAAGTAATAAAATAGTCAGCACAATAATCTTATACAGATTGTGGGTACTAGGCATATACCACCACCAAGGAGATTAATAAATTACTCATCCATTCATATTACAATAGATGTAAGAAATATAACTTGTCAAGGATTATGCAAGCATAAAAACTGACCTTCTAAAAGCAAAGCCTATTTACAGCCTCTATATTCGTTGATAAACAATGAAGAAATTGCATGTTATAGGAACTAATTCAGAGGATTTTTAAGTTTTGCTTTTCCTTGCATGATTAATTACATAAGATAACATAATTACAAAGATAGTATAGAGAGAAAGCTGAAGGCTCTACATGTAGCATAGGTAATTTTCTTAAAGTTTCAGTGTTACATGGGTTTTAGGCAGTAACTCACATTAGTGCAACTTTCAAAATTGAGGCTTATTTATGCTTCCACTCTCTCCACACAGTATCATTGCTTGTAAGGTAAATACAGTAGAAAAAATATAACTGTACTAGTCAATTCAAAATATTACATTCATCTTATAGTTAATAAAAGCACATTATACAATACTAGAAATGAATGGGTCAAGGTCATTGGCTTATAGTAAATTGCCAGCTTAAATGAACCCTGAAATCCAGATAGCAAATTCTTACCATTTGTACAACTGGAAGCGTACTTACAATTTGACAACTGGAAGCGTAGCTAAAATTAGTTTGATGGTCTCAGTCCAGTTCATTGGGTAGGTGTTCCCATCACAAAAGATCAGCGCCAAAGCAAGCACCGGCTACCCCTTATGGGTAGTCTCAGCAAACAGGCCAAGTACTGTGTTGTCATGAATACTTAGCTATCTTGTTTCCATTGGTGGTATGTCAAAAAGAGGAATTAAGCACAATATTGAGGACATGTGGAGAAGAGAGCATACTAGCATTGACCACAATACACGCACACAAACACACCATGGGTAAAGAACTGCAGTCTCAATGTGGTTAAATCACTTCTTCCATCTGCAGTTGATTTAAAAATATATAGTGTGAATTAATATATAGTATTGTATTGTATGTGCCATAATGTATATGGAGACTGCTATTTAACCTCACTCACTTTGAAAAAAATAAAGCCTATGCCTCCAGCATTAATCTAAGTGTCCAATATGAAATATTACAGCTGGCAAGTTTAGAAATCCTCTCTTTGAATATTGTCTGGATTCAGGCAGTTTCAATCAAAAGGTGAGTAGCCAAATGACACCATGTATTTGCTGCCAACAGGGCTGTCCAGAGCTGCCATAAATTAAATACTACTATCCATCATTCTTCTAATCTGTATAGTTTTAGCCCTTAGTGGCAAAGGTTTGATTTGCACATGTACTTTAACACTTCCTTGTGGCTATGTTGTGTCAGGGACATGCACAAAAAAATTGCAAATGGTTTAATAAATGTTGATCCTCCCCCATTAATAATAAGAAGAAAAGCACTGAGAGGCACATAGCAGTTCTGTTCTGCGCTGTTATTCCTGCATGGATTGAGGGCTGTTTGAATTAATTTGCTATCACCGCATGCCACCCACCAGCCAGCAGCAGATTCATCACCAACCTGACGTAGTGGAGGGTAGAATGGAGAGATAATGTAGAGAAAAGATAAACAGGCCCAATGCCAGGCATTTTAATGCATGAAATATCAATTGTACTTGAGGACATTGAGAAAACAATCAGCTCTAAAAATGGTCTGTTGATTTGGGAGCTCATGTTTATACTCGCATTATAGGGAAAATAGTCCAGTGGGTAGGACACTGGACTGGGGCTCAAAAGATGGGGTTAAGGTTCCAGCTCAATCACAAACTTCTTGTGTAAAGACGCACAAGTCATTTATTCTTCCCTGTGCCTCGGTGAGATTAGCAAAGCATGCACAAACTCCCTGACATCCAGTGACTTCCTAATGAATTGACTTGACTGCAGTTATTGAGTGAACACTATGCTTGTGCCACTCAGTATCTCATGATTCAGACAGCTCAATTTTCTGTAGCCCCTATTTTTAGATTCATAAAATTCATGGGATGATGCTAGAAACAAGATGGCTCAAACCATTATTATGGTAGAAGCGCAATTTCAGAAATATACATCAATTGCCTTGGAGGCTGGTTTATGTTTAAAGCGGTATACGTGAACTAAGGCAACAAAGTCCAAGAGACTGAGCATAAAAGATAGAAGCCAGGGCACTAGCCATGGGGGTCCCACTGCCATACCCCTCAAATTTTCAACATGGTATATTGCAGTGGGTAAAAGGGTGTTGCCCTCCCAAATCATAAGCCTTGGGCAGGTGTGGCATGGTGCCAGCCAGGGCTGTGCTCTGCTTAGGGGAGCTGATCATGGTGCTGTGGTGCCAGCCAGAAGCTAGTGATACTGGGAAGGGCAGAGAGGAAGCCAGACTGGATGGCTGCTTCCCAGCAAACTATGTGCAGCTGTTCAAGGTAGGAAACCTGTTTCACCAAGTTCCCAGAGCACCGGGCAGGGAAGAGGTGTGCAGAGAGCTAGGGCCACAACGGAGTGCAGGAATCCACTTCAGCCTTGGCTATAGAAATGCTGCACAGGGTAAGGCAAATGGGATCATGTGCTCCCACAGATTTCTGGGATACCAGTGGTGAGGAGACAGCACTTCTCTGGCAGCTGTGCGCTCTATGGCTATGTTTACACTAGAAAAAGTTAGGTTGACTTTGTTAAGTCAATTTAATAAGGTCGACTTTAAGTCGCCTTATTAAGTCGAGTTAACAAAGTGATTACCCTGAACGTGGACTTAGTAAGTTGACCTAACTGCCCATAAGTCGACTTAATAAAGTCAACTTCAGGGTTAATCCATGTCGACACTGTGCTTAAGTTGACCTAAGGAGTCGACTTAAGAGTTAGGTTGACCTAACCGGCGGTTCTTACTAAGTCGACTTAAGGAATTTCTTAAGTCAACTTAATGAAAGCCCAGTGTGGATGGGGAGTAATTTAGTTCGACTTAAGTTGACCTAAATTGCCAGTGTAGACATACCCTCTAAGTCCGTGCAGCACAGGGAAGTAGAAAACTGCAGTGCAGCTGGCTGCCAGCTAAGCTCTTTCACCCCCTTCTCTACTCCACTTCCCATCAGGGCTGCTTTTCCTTCTCTGCTGCTGGAGCCCCTAAGCTGGTGCCTGCTTTGCGGACTGCCCACTGAGGTGAGTCATGGGGAAGAGGCAACACATGGGGTGGTCACATGTACCCTGAGACCTTTCAGTTGGGGCCCCCATTAGCTACAGTTGAGTGTCACCTTCCCCTGCCCCCTTCTGCAAAAGTCCCAGCACCCGTTAGCCAGGGGCTTCCGAGTTCCACTCCAGGGCCTGCTATTAACTGGCTGTGCTGCCTATCATTTAACCACTTCATTAAATGGTAACCACTGCAGTGTTCATAGCTGTAAAATAAAAATGCTGCTACTTAAGTACCTGACGTGGACTTCTAAATATTAAATAATGTCTGCAAAATATTTTTGAAATATAAAAAATATCAAGTGCTAGTCATCAGTCATCTTAATTATCTCAAACAATAGAAGTAACTGAGTGCCTGAGAAATTCACACCACTGGGAGATGTAGTTAAGCTGACCTCAGTCACCTTACAGACACCAGGATGTCAACAAAAGAATTCCTCCATTGACCTAGCAACCACCTCTTGAGGGCATGGATTTAGTACAGGAATGGAAAAATCCCTTCCTTTGCAGTAGCAAATATCTACATTACAGCAGCACAGCTGCGGTTGTGATGTTGTAGTGCATTTAATGTAGCTACAGTGTAAGACTGTTTCTTTAATCCTTTCGTACACCTTGGCCATTTCTTCTGCTAAATACCCTAAACACTACACAACCAAGGCAAGAGAACATTGCCTTGGCTGCCTTTTATATATGCTTGAGACACACATAAATAGGTGAAAGAGGTCAATTCTTTTTCAGAGCAAGCCATAATTTTGATAAACGCAATCAGTCTCAATGGAGGAGACTCCTGTCTGGACAACCTGAGAATGTTTTCATATCCAATAAAGGTCTTTTACATGTTTTAATGTTTCCTTAAAAGTTTGGTACATATATTAATGCAAGACAGTGGTTTTCCCAAATGATTATTGCATTGTTGAAAGCTGAAATACAGTCAAGTTTTCTTTGACTAACATTATTGAAGCTGCATGATCATGTGGTCTAACTTTTCAAACAACTAGAAAATGGATTTGTATGTCTCTTTTAAGAAGTTATTTATTTAGTATAAATGGCTATATCTACACTTACTAAAGTTAGTTTGAATTAGTTAATTAATTAATGAATTAATTAATTAGTTAATTAGAACTAGCAAAATTTAGTTCGAAGTAAGCAAGTGCCATGAATGTCCTTGCTTAGTTTGAATTAGCGAATTGCATTGAGTTCAAGGGGCCGGTTAGGTCGAACTAAGCAATTAGTTCAAACTAACATGGCCACATCTAACTAGTTCGAATTAATCCTTTGTCCGAATAGCATATTCAAATTTATTAGTTTGAATTAAGGAAGCCCTTAATTCGAACTACTTAAAGCCTAGTGTAGCTATGGCTTTAGTTAGTTCGAATTAAGTTTCCTTAATTCAAACTAGCTCACCAGTGTAGACATAGCCAATGTGATTTACCAAAATAGGATTATGTGGATCAGAATAAATTACTCTGCTCTGGAAAAAAAAATATTGAAAACTTTTCTTCATAACATGTAATGTATCTTCTTGAAACATCTGCTCTCATGTTTTGTGACAAGGTTACAAAGCACATTTTATCCATAATACTTAAGGCTATGATTTTCTCAAATCACAAAAACAAAGGACAGTTAGACTTGGTCAGAACTCCTACAGAAACCTCCGAGAACTGAAACCTTGAAAAGGTTGTCAGAAGCGGTACTGCTGTCTTTCAGATTAGACATAAAACCAAGAGCTTTATCCATTAGAGTCACTAAATGATCCTGTTGTAGGTTTTGCACAATAGCAATGTCAACACCAAAGTCCTAGCTAATGTCCAGCTCGGCTAATTACATACATCCTGCCTAAATTCTTGCTTCTTATGCTAAATAACTGCATGTTAACCAGATGCTCTATTTCACTCTCATGGTGGATGAATTTCAGTGTTCCAGGGAAGCAAGTATAAATAGCTATTAAAAAGTTATCATGGGACCTTTCAAGTTGAAAGACAGAACAGAGGTAACATTTATTATATTTCAGAAGGGTAGCTGTGTTAGTCTATTTCAGCAAAACAAACAAAGAGTCCTGTGGCACTTATAAAGGAAAAACATTTTATTTATTGCATAAGCTTTTGTGGGCATTGTGGAATTGTGCCCATGAAAACTTATGCAATTTATTACCTTGGTACACCATAGCTACTGACAACACCCCTTTTGAAATTAGGGCTGGACAAGAAATAATTTTGTTTTGCGAAAAACTCAGGTTTCAAAAATTGTTTTCAACACTGGAATGAAATCAAGATAAGGTTGCTTTCTTTTTATTTTTAAGGAAACCCTTCCTGGTTCGTCCTCAGAAGAGCCAATATCCCAGTGGTTGACACCCAGGTCCAAGTCTGGTCTGATGTGGAGAATAAATTAGAATCTGGGTCTCTTACACCTTGAAGGAATACTCTAATCTCTGGGCAATGGCTATTCTAGGGTACATTTAGTTGAAAGATTCCCAAATACCTTTATTTAAAATACACGTGATTAATTTAAATTGAAGTACAGAAAAAGTATAGAATAAAGTATTTTAATCTTAGCCTACTGACATCAGGTTTTCATGGTATATGGTATATGAAGCTGCCAGTATCCTATAGGTTTCCCTGGGACAGATTCACTTTGCTCAATTAATTGCTTCCCTTGTTTTTCTTTTCTATATTACTTTTTCACACTTTTTTATTCCTAACACAGATTCACAAAATATGTAGGCCCATGTTTAATTCTAAATCATGCTGATGTCCCTTTGAAGTATATTTATGAATTATTGAAACATAGGGCACAACTGCATCTTTTTCTTTGCTTTTATTTTTGAATAAGAGAAGAAAACAAAGGAAGGAATACCAGAGCTATAAAATGTAAATTTTATTTTCTCCCAGGTTCCTAAAGGTTTCTTCTGTACTCCCAATTTTTCTAACTTCCTTATTATACTTGGTAAAAAAATAAAATTGATTACATAAAATTTTGGATGGCACATGTTTTTAATTTAAAATGGATGTAGATGTTTCCTTTCTTTTTCCTACATCTCTGTCTCAATTGTTATTTTCAATACAAGATGCTGCTGAAGTCAGAAAAGCATGATGATTAGCAAGGTCAAAGAAAAACAAGAATCTCTGAATGAAATCTCCATAGGACTTAAGTTTTAATGTCAATATAGTCAGTAAGCAAGGTTGTTTCCAACATCTGCTAAAACTTAAAACAAGTCTCCTCCTGGTTTTCCTCCAGTACCCAAGCTTAAGGCAAGTTGTTTTAATGAAAAGCACTTAAATTTTGACACACAGTGCAACATTTTTAAATGAAACATTTGGATTTGAACCAACTTTTCATTTTAAAATCAACTTAAAAACCTGATTAAAATAGATTTTAAAAAATAACTTAAACATCATTAAAACTGAAACAAATTATTTTCCAACTTTTCAGTTTGCCAAAAAGCTCAATGCCACTCCAAACTATTCCCCACCTCCCTATGACATTTCCAAATGGGCAGTGAAATAACAACCGCCTTTGTCTCCCTCCCCATACACGTCTTCTATATGAATTTATTAAAAGGAAAAGTAAATTCCCTATATCCTTCTACTGAGGGGCAAGATTTGTATTATTCTGAGGAAAAGCCTATGATCTCCCACTATGAAGCCAGTCAAACAGACTATTTAAAGGCAGGTCTGTTGTAGTAAGTGCCCAGAAGCACCAATTATTTAGGATTTCACATTCTCCAGCATCAGGGGCTTAGTGTGAGAATTGTGAGCACTAAATTCCAAAGAAAGCAGCACATGCTGTATATCCTGATATTTAGGATGAAATTAGAAAATGCTGATGTTTCAGTTCTAACAGTTAAGGAGAGAGACTGTAAGATGGTGACAGTGCCACAGAGGGTGTCTGGTTCAATATACATAGGAATTATCATTAAAAGTGCTATAATGTCTAGACCTACAATGACCTCTCTGCACATTATGTGATGGGGACCATGGTCTGCTCTGTAGGGGAAAGGCGTGCGCCCATTATGGGATCACATTTGCTGCAACAGTTTCAGAGCAGATGAGCACGGGGATGTGCACACATGGCCAGAAGTTCCAGAGGGGATTCATACATTCATGACCAGAAGGGAGGGAGAGGACCTTGCCAAATCAACTTAGAGCATCCACACTGGATGCCTAAGTCAACTTGTAGGGGCTAGATGGACCTGGGAGTGGTCCATGGTGGGAGGGGGGGCACCCCTTTAAAAGTGCCAGTGAGCTCAGCATTTTCCCCATTGTATCAAGGTACATGGGGGCTGAGCAGGACAGAGACAGGGGAAGGGTATAGGAGCAGAGTGGGCAGGGCTGTGTCCTGCCCTGTGCGTGGGCACACCGGGCTCTGGCTGTGCCAGGCACCCTGGCAGGAAGGTCAGTGGGGGAGCCTTGGGGGTCCTTTAAGTCGACTTTAAGTTGACTTAGGGCTACTATGCATCTACACTGGCTTAAGTCAACTTAACAAAGTCAACTTAGTAAGTTGAAGTAAAAGCAGATCTTAGTAAGTTGACTTAAAATTTCCTTCACGTGAAATATTAGTGTTTGAATGGGCATGGGGAGCATTTCTTAGTTTTTTCCTCTCTTTCATTGATACTGCTAAGCCATCCCAGCCAAGAATGACTCATCTTTATAAAGCTATGACAAGCTATTTTTATTGCCTTTGGAATTTAAGAAAGAAAGAAAGAAAGAAAGAAAGAAAACCACCATAGCAAGCGTTAACACAAACAAAATGATCAAGGAAGGATATTCCTGCACCCTCTCCACAGTCTACTAGGATGGTAAGTTCCTTGGGGCAGGAACTATTTTATTGTTTTCTGTTTGCACAGCATCCCAAGGGGACCTCGTCCATGTATAGGGCTGCTTGGCACTATGATAAATAATGAGCCACCCATACTGTGCAAATTAAAATATTCATTTAAAAATGAAGTAAAGGAACAGTTTTGAAAATCAGACATCCAAACTACCATCTTCATCTCAGGCACATTTCTAAAACACAGACTACAGAACGTTAGACTGGAACAATACCTGTGATGGAACCAAGAACAGGACAATATACTTTGGAAGAAGACTAGGCTGTTGGAAAGTTTTTATCCAAGAGGAGAGAGGAAGACACAGAACAGGTTGAATGGAGAGGTGGAAAAAAATTCAGATCTCTAGTTTCAAATGATTCCAGCTGCATATATTGAATGCTGCTTCTATTCAACAATGAAAAGGTGCATTATAAAGATGCCCTTGTGTTGCATGTAAAACGAAATTAGGATATAAGAAAGAAAAGACACCCATAGCAATAGAAGCTTACTGTTCAACACTAAATTCTAATTTTATTTCCAGCCTAAAATTCCTTTATAACAGTCTTGTAAAAATAACTTTTTTGCAACCTCTGTATTACACAGCTACATAAAATACTATTGCAATATATTAAATCACTGCAGTTCCGTAGCTGCAATAAAAAGAACAGGACTCTGAGCTGACACTAAAATGCATTAAAATGTACAGTAACAGTGAGTTTTGTCGGTCCCCCACCATACTGAATAATTTTGAATCAGAAGCAAGAAGAAGTGGATTCCTCAAGTCTGGAGCAGCATAGTGATAGCTTTGACATCACCATCCCATATATTTCTTTTTTAAACTGTCAGAATAATTCCTTTGTGATAGAAGAGAGTAAACAAACATTTCCATTCCCAATGACCACCACCACAAACAAGCCACACAGAAATCTGAGTGAACACCCTCCAAAATGTACTTTGTTTTATTTATTTTCACTTGACAGCTAAGCAGAAAAAATGGATTTTTTTATCCCCTCAAAATTTCAGAATTTCTCACCATCCTGAAATAAAACAATCAAAATCTAAAAAAAAAAAAAAAAAAAAACCCTGCAAATCAAATATCACTATTTCAATAGTTTCGACATGCTTAATTTAGAATAATCATTTGGGATTTTCTCCCATGAAAGCTCATGGTGGATTCTCTATATCTTAAAGTCTTTAAATTATGATTTGAGGACTTTTATAACTCAGTCCTTGGTTAGAGGTTTATTGCAGAAGCGGGTGGGTGAGATTTGTGGCCTGAGATGTGCAGGAGGTCACACTAGATCAGGGGTCTGCAACCTGTGGCTCTGGAGCCGCATGCGGCTCTTTGGCTGCCCCCTTGCGGCTCTGGGCTCCCCCAACCACCGGGGTACCCTGCAGGAGGCCCATGCCTGGCTCTGGGCTTCCCCCAGCCACCAGGGACCCCACGGGCAGCCCATGCCAAGCTCCAGGCTTCCCCCCCCCCTCCGCATAAGGGGACCCTGCAGCAGAAATCCTGGCTCACCTCCCTGCGCCTCCCACCAGGAGGCTAAACCCATTGTGGCTCTCAAAACACTTTGTTATTGAAGGAATTTTCAAAAATGGCTCTTCTTATCTTTTGGGTTGCAGACCCCTGACCTAGATGATCATATTGGTCACTTCTGACCTTAGAGTCTAACGAATTATGTAAGCAGCTAATGAAGCATTCTATCAGTGGCTGGGTAAATATTGTTTTGTCACCCATTCTGAAGTGAAAAGCTGCAATTGCCACTAGATGTATTTTCACACAGCTCATTAAAGTCCTGTCTGTTTTAATTGGAGGATATATTCTAGAACGACTGGGATTGAAGGGGATATGGGTGATATATGTTTTTGTTCACACCATTTGGTAAATCTATTTCACTTTTGCAGGTATGTTTTCATGTTGTGATTTTCCTGCTGTTTAATAGTATGTTTTTTACTTATTCAAGGAATTTAGCTCTTTGTGTTGGAACAGATTGTGTTGTGTTGCGAACAAATCATAATTGAATATCCCATCAATGGAATATGTTTTGAAGGACTTGATCATTCAGTTCCCATTCGTGCTTCATTGTAAAGTGCCTGCTGAGTGCATCTGCTATCATATTTTAGCAGTGAGGTATGTATGAGGCAGAGATGTTGATCCCATGTCCAATACACCAGATCCATAATTTATCACCTTCCTGCACAGTGATTGCTAATGGACTCCTCCTTGTCTGTTTATGCAGAACATACATGCTATGTTGTCTGTCATTATTTTTACTATTCTGTATCTTATGACTGGGAGAAAGTGCATGCATGCATAGGTTGAGATGAAGATGTGTTTCAGCCAGGACCATCGGCCCTGGGCCATATGCAGTAGGTGCTTTCCCCATCCCAGAAGCGATGCCTCTGAAGTGATGAAAATGGAAGGATGAGCCTGGGAGAAGGGTATTCCGGTAATCGTGTTGCTTGGTTGTACACACCATGGAAGTGATTGCTTGATTGTTTTGGAATTGTGATAATTTTTAACAGACTGTGTCTACATGACTTGTATGTTGTAGTGACTTATGCCTGTAGGTAGCCCATGTGAAGTTGGGTGCGTGGTGTAACTGCCATGGTAGCTTAACATGTTTTCATGATTAAAGATTCTAAAATATTTCATTCCAGAGTAGGCACATCAAGCCCTGGCTTCATTATCAAAATTAAAATTTTGATAAATGTATTCTGCTAACTAAAAAATAAATTCCTTCAGAAACCTTACTTCAGTAAGGGATTTTTCTTTAAGTCACTGTCTTCAGCTATCACCTTATTGACAGCTCTTAACCCATGCATGTTTCATCTGAGAGAGGGCTGCATTTTGTTGCATAAGTGGAGTATTAATCAGCAATTACCTTAACTTTTACCCAACACATGGTAACACTTTTGTGATTGGTGTTCCATTCCTCATTCTGAGCACATGCATTAGGAGAAGGTTGCCACTGTCAGTCAGCTGAGCTGAAAAACCAATTCCCGGATTTAAGTATTATTCAACTCCTCAAGGCAATCTCTATAGCTGTAAGGTGCAGCATAAGAGGCTATTTACTTTTAGTAGATGAGACATTCCCAGTAGCATATGAGCATGGCTCCTATATATTTCAAAACACAACACAAACCATATTGACTAATGAAATAAAAATTCTGACAGAACTAAATGAGCATGCACACACATACACGCGTACCCTCTCCCTCTCTTAAAGCAGAGACTATAGAAGAGTCAGGCTCTACACCATGACTTGAAACCTGCCAGTCAAATGTGGTGACTGGAATTCACTTCTTCTATTGGTGCAACAGAAGCCAACACCCTACCTTTCCACCTGCAGGTGTTCCAAATCTAGAAACAGTTAACTCAATGCTTGGACTGATCCAAACTTCTGCAGGAATGCAGAGGAGCCCATCTCTCCAATAACCAGAGACAACAATGCCCTATGTGATACTGCGGTTAGTGTCAGTGATTAATTTGTGCCTGGATTTGGCCAGGCTCAGTCCTGGCATCTGTAGGCTGGGTAAGTCATAGCCCCAGCATTTCTTTGCTTCCTTTATCAGTTATGAATGTAAAAAAAAAAAAGTTTGAGCCCCAGGACACCTCTTCACCTCTTTTACTACAAATTAAGCACTGGTCAGTGTTTACATATTTAAAGAAAACCCAATGCAGATTTCAAAATTTATTCTGTATTTTGGTTTTGGGTTTTTGGGGAAGTGAGGGAGATAACATGTTTCAGAAATATTCCTGGCATTTATATAGGGGAATATCACTAGACTAGCACTCTCTGTAGAATAGGAATTAACTTTTTAAGTGATCTCATCCAGAGGCAGCCTTAGTCTATCTGGGGCCCTAGGCAAAGGCCCATTGCGGGGCCCCCATAGGGCTTCCTTGCACTAGCCCCGGCCGCCCTCATGGCCCCAGCATCCCACTGGGGCCCTGAAACCTCCCCCCGTGGCCCTGGTGCCATGCCAAGGCCCCTGAAAACCTCAAAAAGCCCCCCCTCCATGCTTCCCCCACCCCACCGGTGGCCCCAACCCCGCCATGATACCAGTTCCCCATGGCCAGCTCCCTCAGCAGTGTAGCACCTTGCTGGGGGCACCAAAACCAGCCTTGGTGCCCTACTGGGGCTCCCAATTCCCCCACTGCCATCCCAGAGAGCGAGTGGTCTTCCCCCCTGTTGCTGCAGGGCCCCCCCGCCCCAACCCTCCCACCCCCGCTGCCTTCAGCAGCAAGCCAAAGGCAAGGGGCGAAAGTGCGGAGCGCAGCAGAGCTGGGACTGGTAGGGCAGAGCAGCCAGCCCAGGGCAGGGCAGAAGTGTGGAGCCTGGCCTCTGGGCCAGCCCGCTCTGCCTCCCCCCCCATGCTGATTGACTCTGGGCCCCAACCCTCACAGGGATAGCCCTACACCCCGTTTCCCTCCCCACCCCTCCTGCCGCTGACCCCCACTGCCTGCCATGTGTTCTGTAGGACAGGAGGAGGCAGGCACAGCTTTTGGGGTAGATGAAGGGACCCCTCACTGCTCAGGGCCCTAGGCGGCCACCTGCTTCACCTACCCCAAAAGCTGCCTCTGATCTCATCATTCAGATAGGAAGTCGGTGCAGCTGTTAAGTAACTGCAGTTGTGTAATATGGTACCAACATCTAATCAATATCAAGGAAGTTAGCATTTGCATTTTATGCCAGCTGAAGCTTTCAAGTAGTCTTCCAGGATTCTCTATTTTGAGTGTGTTTCAATTAAGTAATATAGACATTAAAAACAAAGTTTGCAAACTTCCATTGTCTTATGGTCTCAATGCATATTACTGTAGTGTAGGATCTGACTAAAGCCAGATATGGGGAAGTACTAGTGAATCAAAATACTACAGACAAGCATTGGATTGTAAACATAAACGTCTCTTTCCCAAGAGAAAATCCACTAATACTGTTTCTAAAGTATGTTAAATATTAATTACGCTGCCTTGAAAATTTTATTTGCATGAATGGCTATTGAATTTCAAACATTACATTACTAGATCTAGGAAGTGGCGCCTACTTTCTCAAATGGCATGAAAAATAAGAAAAGTGAAGCTAAATGTACAATGGCCACCAACATGTTTGTAGAAAAGGTGATAGAAGAAAACAACTGGGAAAAGCTTTTGGCTTAGATAAAGAAGCTTTTAAATTGCATTTTGGCTCCCATAGCATTGCCTTTTGTGTGTACTGAACATTAAATTGTCCTTTGGTTTTGAATAAGCATTTTGGCAGTATGTCAGGGTAAACTTCAATTTCTAATGATTTATCTTTTCACAGTGAAAATCAGAGGTATGCAGATTTAACAATGCTTACCAAAATGGTGCCAGAGATAGGTTTGTTCTTTTCTACACCTGCACCTAAACTAAGTGAAGCACCAGTCCAAACGAACCTATTAACACCCGATATCAGTAATGGCTAATGTTTGCAATAGAAAGAAGGAACATGTGTCCAGTTTTCTGCTCCTGATTCACATATTCTGGCCTAGTAACTCTGTTCGAATAATCCAAAGTCACGGCTTCCCCACTATATGGTCATCCTTCTTTTAGTCTCTGTAGCAAGTATGGTTCAGTCCAGATTGAATTTGACATCGATTCACTCTGCCTTGTTGAGCTGCTATATATCAAAGAGCTCACTAGTCAAGCTGAGCTGAGACCCAGGTTCACTGAAGTAAATATGCTTCCTGAAAAATTATCAATTTATTGTATGCTAAAACCCATTTAAATACCCTTATTGGCTATGTCTACACTTGAAAAGTTGTCAACTTTATAAAGGCGACTTAATAAGGTAGACTTTAAGTCGACTTAAAGTGGATCTTATTAAGTAGATTTAACAGAAGAGGACTTAACTTTTCAAGTGTAGATGTGGCCCCTTTTCGACCTTGTTAAGTCGACTTAACGTTTTAAGTCAAGTTGAAAAGGTCCACCTAGGCACTACTCTGTGTCTCCACTGGCTTAAGTTGACTTAATAAAGTCGATTTAACCGCTAATTCGAATTAAAACAAGGTGTTATTAATTCAACCTATCTTTTCCTTAATTTGACTTAAGGAGCAGCTTGAGTTGAATTAAGGAAAGTCCAGGGTAGACGTGGAGTAAATTAAGTCAACTTAAGCCTGTTTAAGTCGACTTAATTTTTAAGTGTAGATGCACCCATTGATCGGACTGGATGTCACAAACATCAAACCCATCTAATCCCATCTCAGGGATTATTACAAAATTTAACGTATCATGTCATATCGTTATGGCAAAGGCAATAAAATCCTTTTCTTTTACATTTGTTTTAGATGTTTAAAAATTGATCTGATATCTACATATATATACGGTACTTGGAAACGTTATGTCTGACAGTTCATCCACAGGTTATCAAGCTAACGAAAATTAACAGCCAACTGTATCATTATAGTATTACAATGTAAGTGGATAAATGTGGTACTTAAAACACAAAGCTGTGTGAAATCTGGCAGTTTAAATTCACAGGTGTTCATACAAACTCATATCTAGTTGTCCCTCCCCTGCAAAATGAGTTTCATTTCACTGTTGGCTCTCTTCCCCAGCGCTCCCCGGACAGGGGAACCCGGAGGTTCCCCTGTCTGGGGAGCGCTGTCAGCTCTCTTCCTCAGGGCTCCCTGGACAGGGAAGCCCCGGTGGCCGCTTCTCTTGGGCTCCCCTGTCTGGGAAGTCCAGGCGGCTCCCTTCCCCAGAGCCGCAGCTCTGGGTCAACCTAACAACTGCCTGTGTGGACAAAGGCAGTTGACTTAGAGTGTATAGTATAGACTCTCTAAATCAACTTAACAAGGTCGACTTAAGTCTTAAGTCTTGTTAAGTTGACTTAGGGTTTTTAGGTGTAGACATACCCCTTCAGATTACCACACTATTGCAGAAATTCTAGTGAAGGGATAGTCCTTTCACAATCCCATCCCATTCCCCTCAACTATTAAGTGGCTATAAACAAGAAAGTAGAGAAAAACGGGGACAGAAGGGGTGACTGGCTAAACATTGTCCCTTTCTTTCCTAAGAGAAGAGAAATATATTTTCCCATATGTACTTAATGCTGCAGCTTGCATTTGCCTCTAGTTAATGAGTTCAATCAAAAATAATTCAAGTCATATCAACATACTGATACAAATTAAATCCTGGCCTATTATAATATTAGAATAATATCAACATAAAATAGCTTCTGTGTAGCCAGTAACAATGATGGGCAATTTTATTTTAATTAACTGTCTGTGAAAAAAACTCTCTTAAATTTTATCAAATTAACTGTTCAGACCACAGGGGAGCTAAACAGCTGTTTTAATATGCCATTTTCATGAAAAGAGATTGAACCTGCTGGCTTTTGATTGGTGTTTACTCCTTTTAACATTAAAAATACCAAGGTTAATTCTTCTCACACTGTGTTGTACAATCAGTGCTTTGTATTAATATGGAAAGCACATCAAGGCCACTGCTTGAAAAATACTTTCTAGCCTAATTTCAGCTATGGTCTCTGAAGGAGATAGAGATACAGAGCTGGGTGGCATCAGCATACTGGAAAGGAGTCAGTCAATATCTCCTTACTAAGCCTTTTAACGGCCTTAGTTACACTTTGCTGGATTCTTCTCCCTCATATCCTTTGCACAGTACCCGATATGAAAAATCCACTGAGGCATAAGAGCAACTGCCTGATTCTAGTCTTGAAGAAAATCAAAGCCTGGATTAAGCAGTCAATCTACAACTTAAATCTTTACCTCCACAACAGTAGAGATCATATATGAAAAGCTTCTCCCCCGCCCTAGCCCTTTCCAACATTGCCATAACATCATAGTTCAGTTCTGGTGGCAGAATTCTGCCACCAGCCTTTTCTAACCACCTTTCATTTCACAAAACATCAGTATAAAAGGGTGACTTCTGAGAACAAAACCAGAGAACCAAGGAGTTTTTCAATTAATAGCCTAGGACGAAAACTAATTACATAGTCTACTTAAGAAAAAAAAAAAAAAAGTACACTGACAGAGTGGTCATGGGGCAGGCGGGGGCGGGAATCTTATTCTTGTCATGAATTCTAGGGCCAGAAAGAGCCATTACAATCATTTGCTTTGACCTTCAGTTTAATACAGACCATACAATTTACCCAAAATAATTCCTAGAGTAGATCTTTTAGGAAAAAAAACCCAATATTGATTTAAAAATTGCCAAAGATGGAAAATCCACCCCAACCCTTTGTAAATTGTTCCAAAGGTTAGTTATCCTCACTGGAAAAATATATACCTTATATCCATTCTGAATTTGTCTAGTTTCAACTTCCAGCCATTAGACTGTGTCATACCTTAGTCTGTCAGACTGATATTAAATATTTGTTCCCCATGTGGGTACTTGTAAACTAATCAGGTGACCCTTTAACCTTTCTGTTAAGCAAAATAGATTGAACTTCCTGAATCTATCCGTATAAGGCATGATTTCTCATCTCTTAAATTATTCTTGTGGCTTTTCTCTGTACCCTCTGCAATTTATTAGCATCCTGCTACAAATGTGGATACAAGACACAGCATTACAGCAGCTGTTGCACCAGTGCAAAATACTGTTATAACTCCTAGTCAAGATTCCCTTGCTTATTCATCCAAGAATTTCAGTAGTTCTTTTAGCCAAAGCAACACACGGGGGGGGGGGGGGGGCCAATGTTCATCTGATTATCCAGCATGACTCCCAAATCCTTTTCAGGGCCACTGCATCCTAGAACAGATTCCCCCATCCTGTAACTATGGCTACATTCTTTGTTCCTAATGAATACATTACATTTAGGTATATTAAAACTTATTGTTGCTTGCTCCCAGTTTACAAAGTAATCCAGATAGCGCTGAATCAGTTGCCTGTCCTTTTCACTATTTACCACGTACCTGTCTTATTTGTCATCTGAACTTTATCAGTTATATTTTTATGATATCTTCCAGATATTTGATAAAAATATTGAACAGCATAGAGCCAAGAACCAAATTCTGTCAGACCCCTCGTAACACACACCTGCTTGATAGATTCCTATTTACAATCATAGTTTGTGGCCTATTGGTTAGCCTGCTTTTAATCTATTTAATGTGTACCACGTTAATCTTATATTATTCTGATGTTTTCAATACCAAGTCAACTGCTTTGCAGAAGTCTATGTATATTACAGCAACACTATTTTCTTTATTAATCCATCTGATAAAAACAATCAAAACAAGTTAGTTTGAGAGTATCTATTTTCATTAAATCCATTAATTGGCATTAATTATCTTACTAAGCTTTAATTCTTTATTAATAGTGCCCCAGATTAGCCACTTCATTACCCTGCCTGCGATCTACATCAAGCTGACAGGACTCTAATTATTATCATAATAATAATGATCATCTTATCATATTCACCTTTTTAAAATATTGACACATTAGCTATTTTAATAGAATTTTCCCAGTATTCCAAGAATTATTGAATTATTGGTGGGATTCTCAGTAGTTCTGAAGATAAGGCCACATTTTAAAAACCTAGATATGGATTTAGAAGCCTAACCACGGATATTTATTTTAGAAGTCTTGGTCCAAGTCTCTTTCAGGAGAACACTAAGACCAAACCACTGAACAATGAAGTCACATTTAGAACACTGACATGATTCCAATGACTTGTGAGACATGTTAAACAACAAGAAAGCATTAGCACTGAAAAGCATTTTTCAAAATACTATTTGATACCTAAATCCTTTCTGGATGTTGGACACTTAAGTCCCTTTTAATCTTTGAACATTTTTTCTCTATATAGCTAAGTTTATGAAGATTTTTGTTTTAAAATGAAAAATACATAACTTGATATTTTTATTATCATTGCTACTGTTAAATATTTATCAAAGTAATGGAAATATTTAACTCCCAATTAAATCAACATTAGTTTTTTTCAGCGACTAGAGGATAATTGCTGAACAGATATTAAGGCTAAGGCTGGGTCCTGCAAAATGCAGAAAAAAAAGTCTCTACAGATTAAAACAGTTTATCTTAAGAGAAATCTATCAGCATTTGCTTTAAATAGTATAAAATAAAATCCAGTTTATTATGAAATCCACATAGAGAATCGTTTCACTGAAAAATTCAAGAAAAGTTTAATAGGCCTTGGTCGTGCATAAATACTAATTTTGAACTTTGAGTGAAACATTCCAGAGATTTTAATGTAACCAGTCAGATGATTAAAGTTAAGCATTTGAATAAGCACTTGAAGGATCCACACATTAGAAAAGATACAAATGGCTCATGGCTCTGCCTTTTAAAAAAACAATTATCTTTTGCTGCTTATTAATATATGAAATATTCATATCAGATTGGATCTGGTGACTCTGATTCTACAAGTTTTTCCTTTCATTAAGGTAATTTTCAGGGCTTTTTTTCTGCCGGTATGCACCGGTACTGTGTACCGGAATCTATTTTTCCCTGGCCAGCCCTCTGCCCACCTGGGGACTGGGGTCAGCAGGACAGGGAAAGGAGCTGGTTTCCTTTCCCCTGCTGACCCCAGCCCCCAGCTAGGCAGTCGGGCCAGCAGGAGCCAGGAGCGGTGGTTGTGGGCCAGAATCCAGCCCACTAGGGGCTGGAATCCAGCCTGTGGTGACCTGGGAACTGGGGCCAGGCTGCAGCTTTTTCAAATCTCCCACCCTGAACATGCTCAGAAGTGCAGGCTCAGGGCAGGAGCAGCCTGGGAGCAACTCTGACCACTCCTGCAGCTCCAGACAGGTAATGGGGGAGGGGGCCCAGGCAGGTGAGAGGAGCGGGGAACCAGCAAGGGGTGGGGAAGGGGCTGCGGGGGGCAAGAGGAGAGGGGAAAAGGCCCAGGGGGAGAGAAGAGCAGGGAACTGGTGGGGAGGGGGCAGGAGGCTGAGACTAGCGGGGAGCTGGTGGGCAGGTGGGGAGGTGGGAAGCAGCAGGGGGGAAGGCGGGGCCTGGGAAGGCTGCTTGGGGCTGGCAGTGGTGGAGGGTCCTGACACCCCCCCCCACTGCTTTTGCCAGCATACTGGCAGCTTTATTTTATTTTATTTTATTTATTTATTTTAAAGCACTGGTAATTTTTATTCCCATAGAAATCACTGGGGGGGGGGGGAGGGGAAGCATACATAGAAGTGTGTCTTGTACCATGGAATATGGTACTCTCTTATTTAAAATGCTGAGTGCTATTCTCTATTTTCCAGTTATCAGCCGTATCGTTTTGAAATAAAAGCCATCATTCCTCTTTTCAAACAAACCTGTTACTTGGAAATACACTGCTTAGAACTCGTAAAATAAGATGAATGCTGAACAGGCTTTAAGAGGATTCTGTAAAAAGGTTCTCTGATCTAATTAAAATAAAATCTTTCGGAGCATAGCATTATTTCTTTAGGCAAAATATATATATTTTCTAGGTGGGGCTGGTGGGGCTGCCTATTATAAAGGTTGCCTGACACTTCCTCTTATAAGACTTTTTTCATCTACTTATAACTTTTACTTCAAACTTTAAACATTTGGACTGGAATTTTCCATGCTAGAAGTTGCCTCAGACTCATTTTTTTTTGGAAAAAACTCAGGAAAGATGGGCCAGCCCTTTCCAACAATGTGGCTAGGGGAAAATATGCTATGTGCACATCTAAATATTACAGCCGTCTTTTCTTTAAACAGCTCAAGCATTCCTTACTTTGGAGTTAGGAGCTGAAATTTGGCCTTTATGTCAGTTTTTATTAAGGTCTGTGCACTTTTGCTCCTCCTGCCGCTCAAAATATAGCCAAGTTATAAACCTTTTGGGGGAGGGAGGACAGGACGATATCACAGCTTGTCCATTCCCAATACAAAAATCTTCTTAGCTTTAAGTAGCTAAAATCCAAAACTCCATCCATACCAAGCATGTTCCATCCTCTTAGTTCCTATTGCTGACTGGGCTGTGCTTGTGACATCTCCTGCAGAGCAGTCTTTTCCCTTGCACAGGGCTACAGAGATGAAGATGGACTCTTCCCCTGTCAATCAGACATGCTCCAG
>ML685756.1:12004462-12019621 GCA_007922175.1 Pelusios castaneus | reverse complement strand
CCAGGAAGAGAAGAGAAGAGAAGAGAAGAGAAGAGAAGAGAAGAGAAGAGAAGAGAAGAAACTGGCTGGGCAAGGAAACTAGAAGGTAGAAGGAAAGGTAGACTCAAGTTAGAAGCCAGTACAGAAGTGGGAAGGGAAAGAATGCTAGTGAAGAATGCTAGTGGGGTGTGGGAAGAAGACTAATGTTAGATGAGAAGGTGGTAACAGAAGGGGAAGACTGGGATTAGCTAGACAAGGAGACTGGAACTAAGTGGGTGCAAGAGGAGACATCTGCCAAGGAGCTTGGATGCAGAGAAAACTGACTGGCTGGGCAAAAAGACAGTCAAGGAATAAGTGAGGGGTTATGGGGAGCACTGAGTTTGAATGAGGAACTCAAGGAGGGGGAGAGATCAGATGGGGAAAACAAGGAATGGCTGGGCAAAGAGATTGGGGACATGTTATTGGAGCTGGCTGCACAAGGAGACTGGGTTTGAGTGTGGGACTAAGACAGTAAGCCTAGAGGGAAGGTGAGAAGACTAGAACCAATTAGACAAAAACACTAGAATGAGACTTCTGAAGAGTAGAAACTGAGTAGACAAGGAAATTTCAACTTGAACAAGAAACCAGAGATGGAAGAGAGACAGGACTGTGATGGGGTATATTATTTGGTGCTCACTAAAGCACTCCCTCCTCCAGAACACAGAAAGGAACCCAAGAGTCCAAAAAGTCTCACCATTCCTCTGCTATCAGAAAAGGTATATGAAACCTACTCGTAAAGATCAAGTCACACCCTACTCCAGTGTTTGCCCACATCTGAGATGACAACTTATTTATCTCAGTCCCTCCATTAACTCTCATCTCAAAGGTCTGTGTGATGGATCTGAACAGTGTAGTGATAAATGCTATTAAAAGCCCAGGAGAAAATTATTAATTCTATGTTCAGAGCCAGGTTTGAATTATGTGCAGTAAGAAAGATATTGAGCCTCAATAAATGAGTGATGTCCATCCTGTGCACTAAAATTAGGCAAGATCCTGTGGAACATTGGTCCACCTTTTATGTGGAGAGGGGGTTGCATGATCTGGATAACTTCCTCCTCAGTAGAAGGGGAACCAATCTCCTCTGGGACAGGCTGGCTTGAGTAGTCAGGACGGCATTAAATTAATAACAAAAGGAGAGGGTAAAGAGAAGGTAAGTATGAACACTCATTGAGTAAAATATTGAGATACAGGGAACAAATTTAATCAAGGAACCAAAGGACATGAAAACAAGGAATCATTTAAATGCCTACACAGCAATGCTGGAACCTGGCTAACAAAAATGATAATTGATACATTGATCATTTATGGCAATAAATATGATCTACTTGGTATTACTGAAACCTGGTGGAATGATTCTGATGATCAGAATGTTAATTAAATGGTTATCTATTTACCAAAAATCAATTGGGCAAATGAGATAATTTTTAGCACTATTAAAAAGAGTATTTTGAAGTCTTTTCTCTCTAAAGCATTCATGGAAAAAATTAAGCTTGCTTGAGTACATACAGAGAACTAAACAACACTTTGCAAAATTATTTACTATTTTGCTTATTTTTAAGAGTGGTGCAAACCAAGCCAAAACATTGCCAATCATATCAAGTTTTAGTGTCCATGAAGACTTGATAGCTCTAGAAGCAGAAGTACCCTCTCTCAGAATAGATTATCCATAGGCAGCAACAATACTAATAATTCTGAATCTTATTCACTTGAAATAACTTTCACTGTCTAACTGATACTTTCTGGAGACTCCTGAAGCCCTCTGAGTCAATGGTATAACTCCTATTGATTTCTGTGTTGCTAGAATCTCGCCTTCTGTCATGCTTTTTCGTTGGTGGAAAGGTAGTGGATTTTTTTGTGTTTTTTGTCTCTGCTCTGTTGGTTTTACAGGGCAATAGTATAGATTAACGGCTTGGTAGCAGGACCCGATATGAAGGATTCCTGTTTCATGTACGTGTCTTATTGATGGATTTTTCAAAGTCTGATTCAGTTTTATGCCTAAAATTAGAATCTAACCTTCACTTCCCAATCAATACCAGCAACAAAACCTTAAACAATTAATAACAGCAGAAATCCAGGGAGAGGGTAATCCTTTAAAATGGTAATCCTACCCTAGCTCACATTATCTCAGTTTTGCAAGTTAAAGATCTCACACTCTGTATCTAAGCAAACAACTCCATTTTACAGTTTGTGCTGATGACTAGCACACCAAGTAAACTTCTATTGGTCACATATTAGCTCATCTATTTGTCTCCACATTCTGGAGGAAAAAAAAATCTTCCCTGTGCCAAAGAACAGCTCAAGGTGTATACATCACTTAAGATTTCCTTCAGTAGTCTAAGAGGTACGGACAGGGTGCATAGGCACAGTCAGAGGGGTTTTTTGGTGATGGTACTCAGAGGTACTGAATACCGGAACCTTTTTTCACAGCAATGTGGCCCAGCTCCTGCCACCGCCCCTGGTGGCAACAGGTCCCTGGCCAAGTACTGGCACCTTAAAAAAAAAAAAAAGCACTGGGCACACTGATCTTATGTAGAGGTTCACTTCACCCCTCTTTACATCACTAATATTTCATAGCTAGATCCTGTGGGATATTGGTCTCCGTGGCTATGTCTACACTTACTAAAGTTAGTTCGAATTAGTTAATTCGAACTAACTAATTCGAACTAATTTTAGTTAGTTCGAATTAACATAATTCGAACTAGAAAAATTTAGTTCGAACTAAGCAAGTACCACTCATGGCACTTGCTTAGTTCAAATTAACGAATTCCATTTTGTTCAATGGGCCGGTTAGTTCGAACTAAGCAATTAGTTCAAACTAACATGGCCACATTGGTTAATTCGAACTAACTAGTTTGAATCAACCCTTAGTTCGAATAGCATATTCAAATTTATTAGTTCAAATTAAGGAAGCCCTTAATTCAAACTAATGAAAGCCTAGTGTAGCCATGGCTTTAGTTAGTTTGAATTAAGCTTCCTTAATTTGAACTAACTTGCCAGTGTAGACATAGCCCATGAGCTCTTAAAGTCAAGAGGCATCAAGATTACATAGCTCCTCAGAGGAGATGTTCAGCATCTTAGAGGATTGGGTCCCAATTCCTTATGTTACCTTGATGGCAGAAGTCTCTGTTTGAGAGTTTGGCCCCAAACAAAACCCTGAATAAAAACACAGAGATCTTTGGGAAAAATTCAGATCTGAACTCAACTTTGACTTTTCCTTCTTTCTCTGGTATTAAAATTGTATCTATATCTATATCTATCTTAATATCCCTAAAGTTTGGGATAGTCCCAAATCACATTCCAGCCTTGCAATTTGAGTCCATTTCTGCTCTACATAAAATCCTAATTTAAGGGAAACAGGATCATTTTCTAAGTGAAATACTTCCTAAAACTATTTTACAACCAGCTCAAGGGGCTTTACTTAGCTAGTTAGTTTTCACTTATACACTTCAGCACAATATTAGTCATCTCATCTGCCGGCACCCACTGGAGAAGTGTGGATTCGACAAGACTGCATTTCCTCATGTTACCAGCATATACCAAAAAGCACTAAACAGGCAATGGATCTAATCGTTCCAGATGTTGAGTTCCCTTATCACCCACTGCACGATGAAGTCACTCAGTACCTTTTAGTATCAAATGTCTCACCTGTGGATCACTCAGGATCAATACTCTCTACAATTATACATGTAATCTTTCCCCAGCCAATGATAGAAATAGATAAACATCCTGTGCTACATAGCTTTCCATTTCCTTGTGAAATACCAAGCAGATTATTACTATTGTTTATTAGTATTATTATTACTATTGTTTATTATTGTTTACTAGGATTCCATTGTGCTAGGTAGGACTGGATTAACGGGCCTGCCTGGGCCCCCAACCCAACATCGCTGGGGGGGAGGCAGGGGGAGAGGGCTGGGGCCAGAGGGCACTCCCGGCTTGCCTTGGCCCTGCTCTGGACAGCCCTAATGCTAGGCACTGTTGCTAGACACTGTACAAAACAACTAACAAAGACGACAAGCTCTCTGAGCCTCAGATTCCAATCTGTAAAATGGAGATAATAGTTCAGTGATATTGTGGGGATTGAAGAATATGAGGCATTCGGACACTGGTAATGGGATTCATATCCAACTACCTAAGTCAGACAAACAAGGTGTTCAGCACCACACAGGAGAAGGCCCTTGATGTTGAGCCCCACCAGCTATACATTAAATGTCAAGGCCAAGAAGCAATCATTAGAAAATTAGAGCTACTGACAACTAAATTATTTCGTGGTGATTTTTTTCCCCCTTATGCCTTGAGGAGCTATTAAAAAAGCTCTTAGTCTTTCAGAAAGATTCTAATGGACTGAGTTATCAGGATGTACTGGAAGACTAGTTAGTTATTAATAGCTTCATTTTACTTGTTTGCATAACAAGAGTATTAAGGAAACCTTATTTTGTGCAATTAGCAAAGACTGTAGAAAAATGGGAATAATTAATTTGCTTCACTGCCTACTTTAAATTGTTTACTTTAAAATTGTTCCAAATAAATGAAATATCCTAACAACAAAAGAATCTGGATAAACAGCGACTCTCTATTAACGCTGACAATAGAATCAGTCTTTAAAATAAGCTCACAGAGTATTTCCCTAAGGAGCTATGTAAATACAAAGCTGAAGAAATACCAAAGTTTTTAAAATATATCAGATTTCCAGTGTTTGAGAAACATCCTTTCAAGTATTTTTAAAGAATTAAAATTATGGAAAACAATTTCTTCTTTTCCTTTCCTTTCCCAAGTGTGCATAATTATCAACACTGCACTGTTACAGTGTAAGAGGAGAATCATCTTACAAATTATATCTCAGAGTTCACCAAAGAATCAGTGTGATTTCTTAATTGACTGCATTGATCATTAAACTTGGAATTAAAAAGAAACTGCACTTGGATTCTCTGCACACAGTGACAGCAATTAAATTAATGGCAGGCCAGCTAAATTGAATACTGTGTTACTACATTAGGCAATCTAAACTGCAAGGAATGAAAGCCCTTGGAATGCTAGCTACTACGATAAGAATTTTTTTGCCAGTTTCACTAGTATATTGATTGATTCTGTCTCCCAAGTGTTTTAACTGCCTTAAATATAGTTATTATAGATGAACACATGTGCTCATGTGTGGGGAGGTGTCTGTTTTCTACTTTGCTTTCCATATTATCTAATGGGTATCTTGCTCACTAGGGCTATGTCTACACTTGCTAAAATTAGTTTGAATTAGTTAGTTCAAACTAACTAATTCCAACTAATTTTAGTTAGTTCAAATTAGCTTAATTCGAACTAGAATGGCCACACTGGAAAGTTAGTTCGAACTAAGTTAGTTCGAATTAGCGATCTCCATTCATTTCAATGGCTGGTTCATTCGAACTAGTTAGTTCAAATTAACCCCTTACTTCTGAAGCCCTATTATTAGTTCAAATTTAAGGAAGCCCTTAATTCAAATTAACTAAAGCCTAGTGTAGCCATGTCTTTAGATAGTTCAAATTAAGCCTCCTTAATTTGAACTAACTTGCCAGTATAGACATCGCCTAGGAGAAATAAGAAATTGAAAAATGAAGGCACACAAGGGACCTAGCTGTCCATTAACCTAACTGTCCCGCACCTTGTACATTTACCCCAGTACAAAATATAATCCATCACAAAACGACAATGGTAAACCATTTTGCATTGGTGTAAATAGCTACAGCAGGGAAATGACAAGTTTGGCCCAAAGGTCAGCTAAAGGCAAAACTACCTTCCCACGAAACCCAACCTTCTAAATTATTCCCTAAAAACTCAGAATACATAGATGGACCTCACAGCATGCACTAAAGCCCAAGTCAAACATAGGGTCTCTTGGAGAAGCAGTGAAAGTTATTTCCAACGTCAATATTCCATCTTTGAAGAGATACGATTCCATACCCACATGTTTCTCTCTGGCAACTGTTAATATGAGTGCCACAGCTGAGCCACAACTGTCAGAATTAGAGAAAGGCAGAGCAGGTCTCTAAGGCTATTTCTTCACTGCAAAATGAAGGAGTGATTGTAACTCTGGAATGCATATCATCCTGGCTTTAATCTATCAAACAAGGGTGACAATTGTACAAGATGTGTAGCCACCCAAGTACAAGCTCACCTTGGACCCTGAGTATGTAAGCTGGTGGCTAGCTCATGCCACCACATCTTCACAGCTACTGTTACCTGTGCTAGCTAAGAAAGTTAGCACAAGGATGCCTCCCCAAACAAGAATCACACCTATTCTCAAGTAACCACAGTCTAACCCATTTAGGTCCCACTTCAGCAAGGCACTTACATTTTGACAAAATTTGGATCATATCTATACTATTAAATAGTGCACACACTTTAATATGATACCCAGCCTACTACACAGGGCCAAACCACTAGCAAAATACAAAGTTGCAAGAGTCCTCAATTCTTACTGAATTGAAAGGGTGGTAAGACGACGCAGCACAGTGCAATGAGCTCAGGAACTTTTCTGTAGCTAGAGACACAATTACTCAATGTGTTATTCCAATTAATAGATATAAAGCTTTTCCCCTATCTACCAAGGTTGAAAGCAACGTAAGTTGTCTGTTTCTAATTTAGCCTGGAATGGTGCAGTACACTTCCACAGATCTTCCTGGTAGCAAGACTGTACCCAAAGTAAATATTTCAGTTTATGTATTTCTGCCCTGCTGGTTCTCCATAAAAAAACAGCTCTTGTTTGTTCTGCAGCGTGCCATAGCCTCTTATTTCCAATTCTGTGACATTTTCACAAATTAGCAATTTCTAGGGGCCTAAAAATATGCTGCTTTGGTATCTGGATCAACATTTAATAGAAAGTGTAAAATAAGTATTTTGAAATCATTTGATTTTGCTTTTGTGGCACCATACTCATTTATGGAACTAATTCCTCCAAAGTGCTGCAGTTTTCTAGGCTGCAGTATTTCCTCTACTATCTGCTGTTCATCTCTCCCTTGTAATTGCATGAGTCAATTTCTGATGGAAATGAAACATTTGCCTAGTTGCAAGATTTATTTTTCTTTTAGTTTTGAATTACTCGCTTTTTTCCGCCTGCCGGTAGGTTACTTTCCTAATTATAAAAAAAGAAGCAACATAAAGCAGATATCAGAATATGGTCAAGTGTAATTAAAGAGCTTAACATCATCATTTTGAAATCACGGAGCTCTTATGTTACATTTGTTCAGCTTTGCAAGCAGTGGGATTTAATTAGATTTCACACACAGATTAATATTACTACATTTAACAGTGTCAAAAGTGAAAGCTAATTATTTCTCAAATATTTGTTGTGAATTCAAAGTTTTATTTTTTGAAAAATAAAAGAGATGATTGGCAAAGAAGTTACAGATTTTGATAACATCTCTGCTTCTCTGTTTTTCATGAGAAAGATATAGATCTCAAAATACATTTCATTCAGCCCATTATGGATTTCTTTACTTGCGGGATAAAAATAAAATTTTTGTAGTCTCAAAATATAATGCAGTCTACACCATCTGTGAACAGAGAAATGTTTTAAGTGATCTATGATCCCAAGTCCATTTGTGGGGTTTGTTAACAAGAAGTAAGATAGTACAAGTTTCCTTGGAGTACTTGATCCTCATTAAAATGCAAAACCAGAACATCTTTTAATATAGGGGTTAGTACCCAGATTTAATCCTTCTCTTTTCTCATCTCTGAACATGGAGGACCTTAAATGTAGCTCAACCCACTGTGGTTCCATCACATGCATATGTACAACTGTATGCAGGTGCAGTCAGAATGAGGACAGACGACTCTGAATTTGTACACTGGAGCAGTTATTGTCATTTCTTTTAAGTTGCTGTTCTGTTAAGTCCTGGGATGAAGAGGAGGCCAAATGAGTATGAGATTATAAAAAATTAAACTTCTCCACACAGGAATGTATGTTTCAGGGAAATCCGTGTCATTACTGCTTTGTGGCTAGAATAGCAACTGCAAAGTGCCCTGGGGAAACAAACAAACAAAACAACCTTTCCTCCTGACCTCCACCCACTCTAGCCTAGTGCCTTTTTAACCAATCAGTTCATAAGTTACAACAATTTAGCTCATGCTGCAAAAGAGTATTGGTGGATATCTTAATATTCAATATCCAAAACAAAGCAGTTTATCAAAATGTTAAACTATGGTTTCTGTGATGTATAGCCCCATTTCAAAAGAATAATATGCTGGATATCTCCAAAACAGGAGAAAGATTCACAAGACTATAGCTAAACATCTGCTTACTGATGACAACTGAAAATTTCCCAGATATTCCATGAGAATAGAAAAGCAACTGGAAACACAAATTCAGGAAAAAAGTGCAATTGTGTTAGCTAATTTTATGGTCTCTCACTGTAGAACTAAATGAAGTCTTGACTCTTTGCTCTAATTTTGCTAAAAAAAAAATAATTAAAAAAATCATATTTTTGCAGTGGTTTCTTTTCTAGCACATTGGACCCCAACTAGCAGAGCACTTTCATCCTCTACTGAAGTAAATGAGAAGATGAAACTGTGAAGCACCACACGCATGCACCCACACGAGGCATGCAATGCACTGCAGATTTCAGTTCCGAATATCTACTGTACTCATGTTCTGATGTGAAAGCACCATTTACACAGCAGTTCATTGTGCACATTTTAGTGAAAAATCAGTATTAGAAATTCCTATCAAGTGCTAGATAATATAGATAAAGTATTTCTATACATAGCAACTTAAAGTGACACCTTTGTTGTAGGGGTTCCAAGATTTTCATTTTTTGCCCCAGCCCATCTGATGAATAGCAAAATAGCAAGGACATTATTGGTAACTATGAAGGTATAAGCATCAGTTCAAGTGGATCTGATTCCAGAGCTGGGGCTAGAGAGAACATATGCTTAACCTCAGTGACTGTCTTAATTTTTTATGCCTTGCCCAGCATTGCACATATTATTAGACTGTAAAAAATAGACTGCTCTATTTGATCTATGTGCATAAAACTGTGCAACTTAGAATCAGTAGATTTATACTAGAGTAAACACACCAAGAGACAAGTTTCACAAATCCTTCCCCCTTCTCTTGTTTTTAAGCAAAGTTCACAAAAATATTCATTGTCCACTTTCTAGTTTTATGCTGTAAAAAAAAAAAATCAGTGTGTGAGTTTTTAACAACCAGATTTAACACGAAAGCAAAGTAAAACTTATTTGAATACAAAAAATGTGTGGTTTGTATTTTTTTAAGCAGACCCATAAATTAAGGCAAGTTCTTGAACCTTTTTTGCTGAATCTGAGTTGAGTTAAATTTGGAGTGGGTAAGGAAACCAGATGAGCCTCAAATGGTATCAGGAAGCATAATAAAAGTTTTGTTCATCTCTTATTGAAAACTCTCAGCCTATTATCCTTTTTCATAATTGGAAGACTTGGGAAAAATCATTCTCCAAATAGAGAATAAAAGTTACCTAATAACCAATGACCTTCAGAGTATGTTGTTAGCACTGGGCACCTATTGGGAGTCAGTGAGGCAAAGCAGCTTAACAGGAAGGAAAAAGCTCTGAAGAAAAAAAAAGCTTTCACAAATAGAAAGTGCCAAGCAGTTGTTAACAGACCTCAGCAGAAATCTGTTAAATTGCCAGCAGCCCCTTTTGAGTAGGTCACTAGGTAGGTAAAGAAGGAATGAGAGAGTATTCTGGAAAAAAAATTTTTGGTCTGGATGGTGCAAAGAATGTCAGGCCATTTCATGTCTGAGGACAAAAAGTTACTCAATACTGGCAACCCCAATCCCTAGGGTGACTCTGGCAAACTGTGCTTGAGAAATGCAAAATGTCACTAGTATTAACAAAGTGAAGGCAAGTAAATTGACTACGAATGATCTGAAATTAGGTTCCTATAAGGTGGCAAACCACCAGTAGAAAAAAATATCAGAGTCTGGTAATTCTGACACCTGTCTTTCACCGGGCTAACTCCACTGAAGCCATTTTTAATTTATATATTATAAATGCAGTCTAAATCAGTCCCACAGAGTGCTTTTATGTGGGTATTTTGCAATTAGTTTAGATTAGCTAATTGTTAGCTTGTAAAGCTTCAATCAAATTTTCTTCTGAACAAGTATCACTGTTATAATAGCAGAACGGTGTGAAATTCTAAAATGTGTTAATACTGGAGTGTCAGAATAAATGGTTTTGAAAAATAAGTTGTAGAAAGCTTTGTTTCATTCTCTGTCCATTTAAACATTAAGATCATGTAACAGCAGCACTCAGCGGGAACAGTCTTGCTCCAATTCAGTGTCTCACTTTGACAATATCTCTTTTTTCCTTGAGAATTTTGATCTAAAACTAACCCAGTGCCTTGGGGGGGAAATGAGAAATGCAGGTGCAGACACATTGCACGGTTATAATAATGACAGACTGCAAAGTGTTGAATTGTTCTGGACTATATTGATCAAGTTTTCTGTGCACTATTTTTTAAAATCACCCCAGCAGGGGTGAGATTGTTGTTGCATTGAGTTATACCAACATGCATTATCAATTCAATTTTTTGGACCAATGGAGAAAGACTATCACATATTTCTTTTCTTCATAAGGTTTAAACAAAACCTTTTGCTAGAAACATACAGGCTCAGGGAGAAGTAGTAAGCCAATATACATTGAAAGGAGTTCAAATGTTTATCATTATTGCTCTGTTAATTTGAGCTCATGCTGTATTTATTAGTGTATCTGGACGGGGTTTATTGTGAAAGAATTGTGTCCACAGAAGCAGTGATGTATAATGGATAAGGCACTGGCTTTGGAGACCATGGTTCTGTTCACAATTCTTGCTACTTACCCACTATGTTACTATCAGAGAGCAACTGGTCCTTTAGGGGTTACTATGGCCCATTTCTCTCCATCACTGCCTTCTGAAGGCTCATCTGAGGGTAAATGACTGCCCAAGTGGCTAATTAAGAGTTAGGAAACAAGCACTTTTACCTAATAAAGATCATCCACACTCAGAAGAAACAAGAGGCTAAAGGATAAGGTATATTTCTAGAACCAGAGAACTCTTTAGGGTGCACACCAGAATAAAAAGCCTGAAAGGGACGTTCCTAGAAATAAGAACTTCATTTGGTAGACACCCATGAGAGACTGGCATCAGGAGAGGAAACCCCCACAACAGTGACAGAAAGCCCAGCCGGCCACCAATGCCAAAGTGTCTTGGGGAAAAGTGACTGACAGATTTCTACAGATCCCTGACTCAGAAGGACAACTCTATCCACATAATAGAAGGAGACTCCTCCAGGAAGATAACAGTAGATGAGGTGCCTGGATGGAGGTCAGTACTCAAGTCTGATGGGGGCAGATGGACTGGTACTGACTAAGTTTTTCAATTAGAAACCTAGGATGCTGATTTTGTTTACATTTTCATAGAATCATAGAATAATAGGGATGGAAGGGACCTCACAAGGTCATCTAGTCCAACCCCCTGCTAAAAAGCAGGACCATTCCCACTAAATAACCCCAGCCAGGGTTTCGTCTAACCAGGCCTTAAAAACCTCCAAAGATGGAGATTCTACCACCTCCCTAGGTAGCCCATTCCAATGCTTCACCACCCTCCTAGTGAGAAAGTTTTTCCTAATATCCAACCTTAACCTCCCCAGCTGTAATTTGGAACCATTGCTCCTTGTTCTGTCCTCTGTTACCATCGAAAACAGCCTAGCTCCCTCCTCTTTGGAGCACTCCTTCAAGAAGTTGAAGGTTGCTATCAAATCTCCCCTCAGTCTTCTCTTCTGTAGACTAAATAAACCTAGTTCCTTCAATCTCCCCTCATAAGTTATGTGCCCCAGCCCCCTAACCATTTTTGTTGCCCTCCGCTGGACTCTTTCTAATTTGCCCACATCCTTTCTGTAGTGGGGAGCCCAAAACTGGACACACTATTCCAGATGCGGACTCACTAGTGTCGAATAGAGGGGAATTATCACATCTCTCAATCTGCTGGCAATACTCCTACTGATGCAGCCTAATATGCCATTGGCCTTTTTAGCAACAAGGGCACACTGTTGGCTCATATTCATCTTCCCATCCACCATAAACCCCAGGTCCTTTTCTACAATGCTGCTACTTAGCCGATCGGTCCCCAGCCTGTAGCAGTGCATTGGATTTTTCTGTCCTAAGTGCAGGACTTTGCACTTGTCTTTGCTGAACCTCATGAAGTTTCTTTCGGCCCAGTGTTCCAATTTGTCCAAGTCTCCTTGGATCCCGTCCCTGCCCTCCAGAATATCTACCATTCCCCCCAGCTTGGTGTCATCCACGAACTTATTAAGCACGCAGTCTATCCCATCATCAAGATCATTAATGAAGATGTTGAACAGAACTGTGGTTTTGTGATAGGCTGTCTATTAAATAAATAAGACTCGCATTATAATACACAGACACAGACACCTGAAGTCAACTTGTATTTTTTTATATTCTAGTGAAGGGAAATCAAGATAGGCACTGCCATACTGGCCATAAATGGGCACGGCGGGGCAGGCTACACTATAACTTCAGCCTCATATTTCCATGCCTGCATCTCCCCTGCCAACATTTGTTGGATCTGTGGCCTATTCAAAGCAGGGATCACCTCTTCCTGAGTATGTATGTATATAAAATCTAGCAGAACAATCTTGCTTAAACTCTAGTTGCTACTGTAATACACAAACTATTTAGACATACAACTTCTATTGATATCAAGACCAGACTTTTCTCTTTTAAAAAATACCATTAGATGGACTTCCAGCTAGGAAAAGTTCAGTACAGGAACTATGGGCTGAAGAAGCAGCAGGTATTTATTCTGCTTTCCAAAGGATGTGATCCAAAGCCCATTAACTCAGTGGAAGGACTTTCACTGACTTCACTGGGCTTTGGATCAGCCACTCAACATTCTTCATGGAAGAGCCTCCCAATTAGGGCAGGACTTCACAAGAGAGGTGTCCAGAACAGACATGTAAACTCAGATTCAAAAGAAAAAGCTAGATATGTGCTCTGTCTCATTGGTGCACAATTGTGGCTTTCAGCTTAATTTTTTATTTTTTATTTTTTATTTTTTTTGTGGAGGAAGAGTGAGTGGGCCAACTCTGTGCATTCCACCACACTGAGGTGATCAGCCTGTGGAGAGCTGTGGAGACTTTCAGACTGGTTTGCACTGGGAGCAAGGAACAGGCAAGAACTGGACTGCTGGGCAGACTTGTTTTATATGAGCCGTACTATTCCATAGAGCTGAAGGCAGCTGTTCAGGAGGTGATGCCACTTCTTTTTAAAGACAGTCATTACTGTTACCTGGACAACTCCCATTGACTATAAGTACACAGCTAGAATACCATCCACCACTTAAAACATTTCTGAGTATAATTCCAGGAAGGATTAAAAAAATAATTACAAAGTAGTTACAGAGGCTTTTTGTATATTTATGCTAAAATATGGAATGACTCACATAATTCAAAGCCAGAAGGAACAACCAGATGCTGTACTCTGACATCCTGAATACCACAGGCCACCACTACCACGCAGCACTTGCATATTAATTCTAGCAACCACAATTAGACAAAAGTGTTGCAGCCCACAGAAGACCAGACAATTATGTACTACAGGCAGAGTATATGAGGGACTGTGGTGTACCAGTGTGAGAGGAGCCCCAATGGCAGGGAAGTGATTAACAAGGATATTCAGATACTCCTGGCACATGCAGAGGCTACAGCTGAAAGCAACAACTGGGGGGATGACAAAAAAAACCACATCCTAATAAGTCTGTTAATCCAACATGGGGGGAAAGCAGACCTGAGTGTATGAGCAAAAACCAGCCAGCCTGCCACTTCAGAGTCCTGTCCAGTGTCCCATTTCCAGCTGTGGACATCCCTAATGCATCCTTTTTTTTTCCTTTCTCACTCTCTCAAAAGAGAGAAATACATCTAAGGTATATGTTTCCTCCTCGTTCAATTCTTCATCCATAAAAAGGACTAACTTTACAGCAGCCCCAGTGTGACATGGAGCTCTCTAAGGCTACGTCTAAACTGGCAATTTAAGTCGACTTAATGAAAGCTTAAGTTGACTTTATAACTACCACTCATTAGGTCGACTTAACCCTTAAGTCGACTCCTTAAGTCGACTTAAGGACAGTGTGGATGGGAGTAACCCTTAAGTCGACTTTATTAAGTCGACTTGAGTGTGGTTAGGTTGACTTAACAAAGTGGACTAAGTCAACTTAAAGCTAGGTCAACTTAGTCCACTTTGTTAAGTCAACTTTAATAAGATTGACTTTAAGTAAAGTCGACCTAACTTTTTCTAGTGTAGACATAGCCTAAGAGGGTAAAATCAAGTAATAAGAATGCATTATAGATTCCATTGCATTAATTACATGTGCTGAACAAAAAAGGTAAAATACTCTCCCAGAAGTTTGATAAATAAATCTTAAATTAATACTGCCCTAAGAGAGGCATGGTTTTCCCTCTGAAGTTTGAAGGGGAATTTTAAAAATTGTACAAAACCATTTTATACTCCCCTTTTTATTTATTTATTTTCTTATTACCAGGAAACAAAGAGCTCTACAAGCTGCTGAGAGTGAAACTGTTAAGCAGACTAAGCACCATGAACATGGCTAGAGAAATGGATTGGATACACTGGGCAAAACACACTACCCAGCATATCTGATAGAGCTTTATTAAAGTACCAGTGCTCCATTTGAATATTTGCACTTGGAATGAATGTTATTGGGTGTGGGGATACAGAGCAGTAGTGTGAAACCACTAGATGTAGGAAGCTACTGGCCACAACAGCTGCTGCAATGCAATATTCATAAGATACAGCACAACTTTACAAGTATATGGGGCAAGCTCTGTTAGAATCCTCAATATGCAGGCATGGGAATGCAAGCCTGGTAGCTCACAACTGGTAGATTGAAACAGAAAGGCAAGTGGAGTATCTTTGTTCCCCTAACTCAGGGACAGCATGAGGAACCACTCCCCCTGCTTTCAGCAGATATGGGGGCAGCTGCACTAACTTCTGCTCCCCCTTATTTGACCACTGCCCAAAGATCCTAAGAGCTCCAGATATTCGATGTTGCTTTGTATTTATTCGACTGCTAATTCCTAATTCTTTTGGGACAGAGACCTACTCAAATACCCTCATGTTC
>ML685756.1:11981538-12004062 GCA_007922175.1 Pelusios castaneus | reverse complement strand
CAAACATACTCACAAATTTATCAGTGCAGGCTGCCTATTCCCCTTCTATCTGCTTTGGGACTAATCACAGAAGCAAACCTCCCTCCTGCATTTTCCCTGTCAACTGAGCCCTATCAGTTTTTTTATAGTAGTCACCTGGTCCTCTCTGACAGATATGATAAACTGTAGAGGGGTTGGTTGGCCCACTGGTCCTTAAAGGGGCAGCCCACCCTATTACATAATAGAATTATGTTCTGTTCCAGATCCGAACTTGCTCAGACTTTAAGTGTATTTAGATCTGGGATTTAAGTTCAAGGGCATAACATTAAATGGGTCCAATTCTTATTTACATTACATTACATTCCACCCATGTGATTACATAAAGGCTTGTCTACAAAGGAAAAAGACTACAATAGCTAGCAGGGAAGAACTATTGATGAATAGCTTTTCTGTACTAGGACCCCACATGGATAAACTGATTTTGCTTGAAGGTGTACCTCTATATGGTTAAAGTTAATCTATTTTGGATTAAACCACCAAAACCACATAGAGGCATTCTGCACGCAGATTAGAAATTGAGTTTAAACCTATTTTGCACCAGCTTCCCAGTGTAGACAAGCTCATAAACCAGGGGTCTGCCAGCCCCTCCTCCCAAATCCTCAGCCGGTGCTGACTGCCCATCTTCACCAACAAAAATGGCTGTCACCCGGAAATTCAGCGGCAGCCACAGCTGGAACCCTCTCCCCACCCCATCACGAAAAGCACAAGACATCCAGACCACCATTTTTGACAGTTTCTCAGAGGAGCATCCCCCCCTGCTGCCAAAAGAAGCTACCCAAAGCAATGCTTTTGGCTGCATGCCTCGGGACTGCCCCTGGCCATTGTCTGAAGGAACACTTTTGGCAGTGCTGGGGCCCAGCAGTGATTTTGGCAGCAGGAGTGCTGTACAGCAGAGGACACCGCATACCGCTCCAGTTCAGCTCACATGCCAATCTTGGCACATGTCCCGGGGATTGATGACCCCTCCCTTACACTATAACATTACAGGCCTTGGTTCACTCTCAAAGCCTAGCATATGCAGTTGCTACCATAGGTGTGTTGGTCACAGGATATGAGAGGTACAGAGGGTGGGTGAGGTAACACCTTTTATTGGACCAACTTCTGTTGGTGAGATACAGAAGCTTTAAAGTACACAGAGCTCCTCCTCAGGTCTGCAAAAGGTATTAAGAGTCACAGCTAAATACAAGGTCCAATAGATAGTTTAGCGAAAGTAATCAGCACATATTCTAAGGAGTCATTAAAAGTGAAGTGTCCCATAACACCTCTGCAGGTGTTAACAAAAAGGGGGGTCAGTGAATTATAAATTGCAGTAATAATTCATAAATTCATTCTTTATTAAGACATGATTTTCAAGGTCTAGCAAAGCTATGAAATTAACTGTACAAACTCATTCCCCAATGAACTCCACGCCCATCTTCTACAGGCTTCCTAAGGGATATAAACAGGGGACCCATCATATCTGGTCATGGTACTTTTACTTTTATATCAGGACTCAGATAAGCAAACCTCAAACCACTCACAACACCAATGGCCAGCTTCCTCCAGGACTCCACAGCCTTCCTGCACAACCTCTACAACTTTAACCACCTACCTCAGAGCATTATCCTAGTTACCTTAGATGTCACTTCCCTATATACAAGCATCCCTCACAGTACCTGCATAGCTACCTGCCTCCAGTATTTACAAGACACTGGACAACCTTCAGATATCTACTGCAAATACATCCATTTCATCCTCAAACATAATTTCCCAACAAACATTTTGTCCAAACCATGGGAACACCCATAGGTCCTAGGATGGCATTACAATATGCAAACCTCTTCATGGGCTACCATGAAGATGATATACCTGAGATACATCAATAATATTCTCATCCTCTGGAGAGATGGTAAACTCTCTTATATTGCCACCACAACTTCAACCACCACCCTTCAATTATACTGTCTCTGGAACATTCTCACATAAGGAAATAAATGCTAAACACCACAATTATCTTCAACAATGGAAACCTTCAATATCTATATATAAGAAACCTACAGATCACCACATGCTTCATTGACCCAGTAACATGCCCCTACCCCTACCCCCAAATCCCACCAAGAAATCTGTTTTCTACACGTGGAATTCAAATGCTAGACAATATTTTCTGAGGAGAAAGTCCAGAATATACACCTTAACACATTCAAAACCACCTTCAAACAAGGTCTCTCCACCAGAGAAACAGATTGCATCATGGAACAAACCACCCAAATACCCCCAAACCACCCGTTTCGATACAGAAACAAACTCCTCTAACCACACACACCTAGTTGTCACCTACCACCAAACCCTGAATCGGTTCCAGTATATCATCAAACAATTAGAACGCATATTCAATGGGGAATCCATTCTGAAATAAATCTTTACTAAATCCCCCAATCTCTCCACAGAAGAGTACATACCACCACAGTGACACTAGACTCTGCCAGGCCAGATGCAAAACCTGAAGACAGATTTCTACTGCTACAATGATCAACACCACTAGAACACACACCTTTCAAGATCTAT
Organism: Pelusios castaneus; assembly: GCA_007922175.1. NCBI lineage: Eukaryota > Metazoa > Chordata > Testudines > Pelomedusidae > Pelusios > Pelusios castaneus. Next base: position 12,001,476 of record ML685756.1, on the reverse strand, counting down.
GGGGTTCTACACGTGCCTATCACAACATATGCTGTACTTCATCCAGTGCACTAAATGCCCAACACCAACTATGTGTAGACAATCAATATGCTCTTAAATGTGCTTACACAGGAAAAATATTAAAACTTCATCATCACTGGGTGAACACTTTTCACAAAAATCACTGTATAGCTGACCTTTCAGTCCTCTTCTTCAACGGAAACCTGAACATTGCTTTCAAAAAGACAAGCCTGGGAGCTGAAATTCATAATTTTGCTAGTCACTCAAAAATCACTAATGATTTAGGGTTTAGTATAATCTGTAACCCACTAATTCCCCCCTTTCTGTCCTATGTCTAATCAGTGTTAACAGGCCACTTCACCATAAATAGCACGTTAGAATTTGTGCTAACTATTTATGCTAAAAACAGTCTGTTTGATATTGTATTTAGCTGTGACACTCTGAGTAACTTTCCCATATAAGGAAGAGCTTTGTGTAGGTCAAAAGCTTGTATTCTCACCAACAGAACTAGATCTTAGTAGATTCAGTAATTATCAGCGCTGACCAAAACATCTGGAAGTCAAGTGTGAGGTGATAGTTTCTTGAGCATGAGTGTTTCCTCAGTATACCTGTCATCACTTCAAATATTTCCTAAAGACGATTAAGTGTAAGTGCAAGAATTTCCTCCCTTACAGAAAGCCTATGGACTGGGAGGTTAGAAATATATGTGTCACTTATCAAAGCCTGACTGATCTTTCCATAACCGTTTGAAATATTTCTGAAATAGCTTGTTAATACCATTTCAGTCTTCCCACACAGCTTATTAATATCACAGATACGTGTGAATCTCTCCCTTGTGGTGGGTCTAACAACAGATATTATTGCAGATTTGATGTTGAAACTCAGCAGCTGGGCTTAAGAACCTCCTTTTTGCTTTCTGCTCCAATAGAAGTGGTGACATGTAATGTGATAACAGTGACTTTTATATAATGGAAGAGGGCGGAAAAAAAACACCTTGCACTCACAGCAATTTATCTTCGCAGACAAAATCTAGCTGATATGTGGTCACGGAAGAATTTTTATTAGCAAAAATCAGTGTAGGAAGATTAAGGTGATTAAAAATGTTTCAGTTATTAGCTTCCAACTTGCTTCTAGCATTGTATGGTCTCATTTTGTTAATGAAAGTTGTAAAGGAGAAAAATGAAGACTACTACTCATCAGCTAAGTAGTGTTACTACATCTTACCGACAGTTGGGTGGCCAGAACTTCCTAAGGTTAGATTAAGCTGTTAACTAGGGTAGCCACTGAAATAAAAAAGCAAAAGCAACCAACCACCAAACCACCCACCCACCAGGACTAAACTGATTAGGATTATATCATTCTGGTAGCATTACTGCAAGACAATATTTATCATTACTCATGTAAATATTTAATTTCCAAATTAGACACTCATTTACTCGCAGACCCTGCAGCTTAAGCACTGAGATGCCTATAAGCACAGGGTCTGCTTCTGCGCTCATAAAGAAGGAACTGAGTTTGGTTCCGTAAGCAGGCTTCAGCGTCATTTGGTATTTTTTAAAACGTCTGTACCTTAAGTTAACAAGCTTTATCTGTGTGATACCTCGGTGACAGACACTTTATTTGTGACTAATATATGCATGTTCAATAAACCCAGAAGGATACACAAATATTTTTTAAAATAGATATATTTATTAGAAAAATATAACTTTTACCTACAGCTATGATAACACAATGATAAAATCCAGGCTTCTATGGAGAGAGGCTTATATGCATTTATTACCCTGACTCCCTACTCTGTGAACAGAGGAGGTACTGTCCACTCCCAGAAACATGGATCAAAAGAGTTCTACTTACTCAAGTGAGGCAGTAACATTAAATTCTGATTGGCTAATTGTTCAAGGGCATTCCCAGCACATAATCTTGTAGAAGCAAGATGCTAAAAGGGTCCTCAGCCTTATATTTGTGTGTCTAATACAGCCGTTAGCAAAATAGCAGGTAATTGCAAATATTTAACATTTCAGCACCACTTTTGGCTATGCACACAGAACAAATGTTTTATAAATATTAACTAGCAAACCATCACAATGCCCCAGTGAGGTATTCTCATCCTAATTTTACAGCTGTGGAGCTAAGACAGTTGTTCAGTGTCACAGCCACAATAACTGTACAAGACTTCATGTTCAGACCCAGGATTCAGTTCTTGACTGCCGCTCTCATACTCAGTTTACTAGATTCTACTTGCTTTTGAATGAGCAGAACTTCTAGGATGAATTATTTTCTCTCCAAGGGTTCAACAGGAAAACATGAGCATGTAAAATTAGACATCTAAATCTGTACTTGGGGTACCTCGATGTGTGATCTGATTTTTATAAGTATGCACTTCAATCCGTCTTTCACAGAAAATCAGTTGAACCCTGTTAACTTTAAGTCACATACAGAGACTCAGTTTAATTGTAGACATCCAAATGTGAAAAGCAGATCTCCCAGCAGATCATACAAACCTCCGAAGAAAGACTAAGTATTTGAAATAAAAGCTGTAGCTTAGTAAATTTATTTATGCACTATATTCTGCATTATACATGGAGATGGATCCTTGTCTAAGGTAAAGTAGCAGGTCACCACCCATATCATTAAATATTAATTTACATGAGTTAAGAACATGGCCATTGTAGTGAAAACAAAAGAGCTATGTCTACACTGGCAATGTAAGTCGACTTAAGGAGGCTTAAGTCGACTTAAATTAAGCCGTGTCCACACTAGGCTTTCATTAAGTCAACTTAAGAAATTCCTTAAGTCGACTTAATGAAAGCTTAAGTCGACTTTATAACTACCACTCATTAGGTCAATATAACCCTTAAGTCGACTCCTTAAGTCGACTTAAGGACGGTGTGGATGTGCAGTAACCCTTAAATCGACTTTATTAAGTTGACTTAAGGGTGGTTATGTCGACATAACAAAGTGGACTAAGTCAACTTAAAACTAAGTCAACTTAGTCCACTTTGTTAAGTTGACTTTAATAAGGTCAACTTTAAGTCGACCTTAATAAGTCGACTTATCAAAGTCGACCTAACTTTTTCTAGTGTAGACATAGCCAAGGAGGCTTAACTCTAAAGTTGGGGATTAGAACTACACTGAAATGTAGGGCAGGGAAGGAAGGGTGGGTTTCAAATGCAGGCTTGATTCACTGTATATATGCTGTATATTTCATATGATTGATTTATCAATCACTACAAACAAAACAAAGTCTTGTGGCCATTTAGATAAGAGTATGTGTTCAAACGTTTAAAGGTAACATACATCCTTAAATCTATACCCGCAGCAAGAGATAGCCTTATCGGCCCAAAAGACAGACTTCTAGCCATATGAACTTGTACTTCATTCTATCATTTGCAGCAAGCTTTCACTTTCAGTGCTGCAGCATTTGATGTTTAAACTGGGATAGGCAGGAAGAGAGAAAACAGCCTATTGTCCAAGGGGTGCTTTCATCTCAATCATCAATCCCTCATTCATTAGATATTCGAGCTGATCAAAGTACTTTTGACCAAAAAAAGTGTTTGAAACAAATTTTCAGAAAAAATGATTAATTATTCTGTTTTCCAATTCTCCCCCCCTCCCCAACAAAAACACAATCCATTTCATTTTTGTTTTATCAGTATTCATTTTTCCCCTTTCTGAGTAACTCAATGAAAGATAGGTAGAAAGAATGTGGGTGGAACAGAGGAAAAGAAAAGGTAAAACTAAATGAAAATTCAAGACTAAAAATGTTTTATTTTAGAAACATTTAAAAAAAAATGTTCACATTTTCTATTTTCCAAAATTACTACTATGTGGTAACCTGCAAATAGTGCCTATGATTTGCTGTTACAGCCTGACCTGATGCTATGTCATACACTCCCCTGCATTTAATTTCCTCCCACTCTGTAACTTTCCTATCTTCAAAGCGTCTGACGAAGTGGGATTTTCTCCCACGAAAGCTCATGCCATTAATAAATCTGTTAGTCTTTAAAAGTGCCACAAGACTCTGTTGTCTTTCTACAATAGACTAACACGGCTACCCCTTTGGAATTTGCCTATGATCTGTGCATGATAAAATTAAAGGAAAAAATCAGTTTCAACAGTCCTTAAAAATTCAAACAGCTAAATGCTATATTAAAATTAGAAGGTGATATTTGTTGTTACTCTGTAAAAAGAAAGTTCCAGCCTTTGCATTGTGGTGGATAAAGTCTCTTCTCATTTATCGATTTTTTACATTAACTGCCAGTGATCAAGCATACAACCAGGATTAAATATCCTGGGGGCCCCAGGCTGCCTCCCACTGCAACTTGCACCCTCTGCTTGGGGCCTGCCAGGGGGCCTACTCCCCAGCATGGAAGCCTGAGGGCAGGCTGTCACTGGGGAGTTGGAGCACTGGGGCCAGAGGGCGCTCCTGCCCTGGCCCAGTCTGCCCCCTGGGAGGCTACAGCGGTGGAGGCTGTGCCACGTGCCAGCCAGCCCCACCTCCTGGAGCAAACAGGCACTGGCCCACCCTGCCCTGCCCCTGGGCCTGGACCAGCCGAGGGGTGGGGCGGGAAAGCAGAGCCCAGCCTGTGGTTCCAGGGATCCCCTCTCCCCCAGCACCGGCAGGGCAGGAGTGCTCTACGTACTCCCCCAAACTCTGCTGGCACTAAGCGTGTGAGGAAGGGCCAGATCAGGTAGGGGTTTTAGGGGCTGAATCCCGCACCCCCCACCTTTCAGCCAGGACCCAGGGCTGAAGCCCCTTTAGCTCCTGCAATAATCCAGCCCTGCATACAACTGCTAAGAAACAAGTAAACCCTTCAACAGTAGCATGCAATACTAAAATTGATGCACCTTTTAAATTTCTTGCCTAAAGACTAATAGAAGAAGTGGTCCCCTCTGACCTTCATTTCCTGTATTGGGTTCCTAGCACCTAGTCTGACCAGTTCAGAAGAAATCACTTTAGTTTTAAATTATTATACTGAGACGGGTGCTCAGAATCCAATGAAAATGACCAATGTCCTTTATATAATCTTTTATGAGGTCAAATTTCATTCCTCAGATTTTTCTGTATTCAGGAGCCCATAATGAATAAATGTTGCAAAATTCAAAATCCTAATTTAACAGGAACATGCAAACTATTTGTCAGTCAGTGAGTCACATTTTACTGATGCTTGTATTAAAGACTCTTTACCACCTGAAAATTTTAATTATAAAAAATGTGGCGATAAAAGCTTACAAAACATTTGTCATGCATTTTCTAATCTGTATTACAAAGTATATCTTTGGGCAAAATCCAAGTAGTTTCTCTTCCTCCTAAGATGGTTCACTTCTTCCTGACTCCCTTGTTTTTCATGATTTCTCATCACCATTCTTGACAAAAGAGATCAGTTTGCAACAGTTGCCCCCTAATGGCCAGACCCTCAACAAGGGTAAATCTGTACAGCTCCACTGACTTTAAAGACATAGCAATTTACACCAACTGAATAGCTAGTGCACAAATCTCACATTCATGTATGTAGATGGACGTTTCTGAACAGATTCTTGCCTCACTTATCACACTGAAATTTAGAAGCATCTCCACTGAACTCAATTAAATTACATCAGCATAAATGAGATCAAAATTAGTACATTAAAAACAAACAGAACAATTGCCAATTTGTTGGAACAAATGAGTATTTAAAAGTGTAATGTAGACACTTGGGTGAGGAGGGGCACAGTATATTGCATGTTCTGTGGGCAGGTCAACAGGAATTTTGCTGAAAGATTTTACAAAAATATCCCCCTCATGGACGCCTACCTTTTTTTTTTTTAACAACATCCGCTCTTGTGGGAATTAAAGGCAAGATTTTCAAAGGCATTTAGGGGACTAAGATGCAAACAGATGACTAACATGCTTTTAAAAGTCCATCTATGTGCCTAAATATCTTTGAAAATCTACCCTCAGACACCTCGGATGAAATACTGGCCCCAGTGAAGGGGGGCCCAGATTTTATCCACTGTGTTTGACTTTGATGGCCAGTTATTGGAAGGTAAGACAAAATAGATATCTTCTATCTTTTAGATAACCAAAATGGCATTTCTAACATATATTTTTTTCTAATAATTGAATCTAAAATAAAAAGTCACAAGTAATATTGTTTCCACTTCTGGTAGATGAGGAAGAAGCTTACCACTGAGTAGAAAAATTGAAATGTTGGAAGAACAAAAGTCAGTCAAGGACAGGACTAGTATAATCAAATAAATAGATGAAAAAATATGAAGTTTTAAAGAATCTCAGAAGTTAGGTGATTCAATGAAACTACTGGGGTGCTTGAAAATAATTTCATTTTTATTTCTTGGTGTGTGAAGGATATGCCTCATTATATTACAGTAATATCTTTTTTCTTTGTTAACAGGATGTCCCTGAAAAAATAAGTTATTGCTTTTAAGTTTATATGACATGCCTCATTCACATTTCTTTGTGAAACAGAAAACATTAATCCAAAGCACTTTCAGGTGAACAACAGACACGTTGGAAGAATATATATACACAGCAGAGAAGAATGACAGCAAAAGTAAAAATATACTATCCTCTAAATATGACATGCTGCATCCCACATACACACTTGCGGTGTGATTATTCATGCTCACCCTTACAATGCAACTGTAACACTCATGGAAAATATGTCCTGTATGGTGTTCTTAGAATGCTCATGACATACTGAACATTCCTCTTATACTAGAATATTTCCTGCAATGTAACATATGTACAGGTATGAAACGCTGCTATGTCATACCTCCAATGCGCATCTCATATGGCTTGAATTAATACAGACAAACACAGAGCTGTGATTCCACACCTCACAGAGCATAAGCACATTTGAGCACCTTGGCTCAAGAAGGAGAAATCATACCCATTGCCTGACATGTCATGTTTAAAACAAGAACAAAACAAAACAAAAATCCTCAGTGCACAAAGGCTTTGAAATTAACTTGTTCCATGAAGACAATGTTAAGTTTCTTATAAAAATTCAGCATTTTGAATTTCTTTTTAATACTTATGTGAAAACAAGAAAGGTAGCTTTGATATGGCAGTATAGATAAGATACATTAGCACCAAATAAATCAGGAGGAAGAAAAGCAACACAGCAGCTAAGAAATTAGTCTCAATGTTTGCAGTGATAAAAATCATATCAAACTTCAGTGTACTCATAATAGAGATTTTAATGATTACATATATTTTGCCTAACTCAGGGGGATAAGCATTTAATAAAGATGGCAATCTGACTTCCAGTCTATTTAAATCTAGAGAAAAGGTACTTTTTCCAAACATCAGTGGCAAAACTCCTTCTATCCAGTTAACAGGCTGTGGCCAGGTAAAATATAAATTCACTGCCAAAAAAAGAAATAAAAAATGTGATAGAACAGGATTACAGAGAACAGATACACTGGTGAAAGATGACAAATGATCTAGGCTGCTGCTGGAAAAGTCTTTGGCTATGTCTACACTTACCAAAATTAGTTTGAATTCCTTAATTCAAACTAATTTTAGTTAGTTCGAATTAACTTAATTCGAACTAGCATGGCCCCACTAGAATGCTAGTTCGAACTAAGCAAGTGCCATTAGTCAGTTGCATTAAGCTCAATGTGCTGGTTAGTTCGAACTAAGCAGCTAGTTCGAATTAAGGGTTAGTTCGAAGTAAAACAAGGTTTTACTAATTCCAACTAACTTTTCCTTAATTCTACTTAAGGAACTGGTTAAGTTGAATTAAGGAAAGTCAAGTGTAGACACAGAGTAAATTAAGTCGACTTAAGCCTGCTTAAATCGACTTAATTTACAAGTGTAGACTCACCCTTTGAGAGGTTCTTCATATGGTAAAGCCCAGTCTTTGCCAACAGTTTGCTACTTATTATGATCTAAATTGAACAATAGTGATTAAGTGACCATAAAAAAGGATGAAGATAAACAAAAAAGGCAATACATATATTTTTACCCCTAAAATAAATCTTACAGTTCAGCCTAGTGGTGATTCTACTCATTCTGTTTAAATTCAACTAATTTTTGAGGGTATCTTGTTAGAATTCAGTTCAGGGAAGCATTCCATTTCATAGAAGTTACTTAAATTCTTGCTTTAAGTTTAATCATGTGATTAAGTCTCATTAAAGACCTAAGCACATGTTTAAATATTTTCATGAATCAGCAAAAATCCTCTCCGCTGTGCAAAATCCTCATCTTTCCTTTCATCTGAGCTATAGATTAACCCAGTAGTTACTAGGGAGCCACTACTGTAGTGTTCTAGACTTTATATGACTGATGTTTCAAAATACCTTGAGCAATAGTTTACTATGTGAACACATCTATTCCCTAGCACTTGCTTCTATGATCTAGATTTAAATTAATAGTTTCATCTTTGACTTAATCTTTAATCCCTCACATTCAGCATCTCCTCTTTCATCTTCCCTCGACTATAGTTCTTTCTATCAACATCTTTGGAATGTTACTTTGACTATATTTCCAGTGAGTTTTACATTAACTATTGCAATGTTCTTTTTGAGCCCTGACTGTGAACCCATTATTCCCACTGCTGCTAGGGTGACTACTCAGCTTCTAAATTTAGTATGTAAGGTAGTCAGCAGGCATAATTATTTCACTCCATATATAGACCAGAGAGTCAGAGTCTGTGCATGCAGGGAATGGAGAGGAAGAAAAGAGAGGCAGATAGAATGATTTTTTATTGCTTGGAATAGTTTCCCATGCTTCTCCAAATCTAATTCAGATTGCCCACCTCAGTTTTAAAATAACCCTTGTACTTATCCCATGCCTGACTTCATTATTAACATTTTCATCTGACTGCACATTCAGATCTTCCATTCATGATCTTATTTGCATGTCCCTTCCCTCCACCACAACTCCTTACAGATACATCTCTCACTCATGCTGTCTCATCTATCTGTGATTTTCTCATACAAAACCATTTTCTCTCTGAATCCTTCCTAATCTCTCTATTTTATGACAGACACTAAATGACATCTGATCCTTCCCCTACTTACATTATCCAGTTAAAAGAAATAGTCAGCGAGAGAACTTACTTCATCGTTGCTGGTTTTGAATTTCAGGTCCTTTCACTCTGTTCTCTCTGTATGCAGTTTCCCATGTCTGCCTGTTAGTGCTGCTGTACCTAACACTGCAAAATGCCATCGTTCTCTCCCTCATCTTCTGTAAAATGTTTTATGATACTCAGTATGAAGAACAATTTATAAAAATCATCAGCCCTGCACATGTGGTAATTCCTCTAGGCCTATTCTCTTCCACGATGCTTCATCTTGCTGTATGGCATTTTGTCCATTCTGAAGCCTTTATTTTTCCATTCATACAGGTTTTGCAGTTTTATCTACTTCTACCAAATGCTATCTTTCTTCAGTTCAAAGGTTATCTATTAAGCAAGGTAAGGAGAACACACAACTGCATGGAATCCTGGCTCCATTGAAGTCAATGGGAGTTTTGCCACAGCCTTCAATGGGGATTTTACCTCCTGTATGAAAATAATAATTCTTTAATGTTTACTTCTGCCACCATATCCTATTTCTAACCACAAAATTTAACCACACTTCAGACTATGTCATCACAATGCTTATGCAGGCCAGATCATTCTTTCAAAAATTCACCTGCACAAAGGTATTTCTCTGTGCCCACACTGAAGGATATTGTATTGCCCCTCCTGGCTCTTGTCTGGGTTGCATGAAGATGAAATTTTCCTATATAAATTGTTTAAGAGACATGACAAGTCAGAGGCAAAGAGGATTTTTACAGATGGGATGTTTTGAATTGCATCTCTACTGCCTCATTCATATATAATCGTGCAAAGTAAGTGCAGTTTGGCTTCTCAAATATGGTATACACTCAACACATTTGAGAATCTGTTAGACCGTTCCTGCCACTTCTAAACACCTAAGCTATTCTGACTGAGAGAAAAATATTGGGAAAGTACAAGTTTAAAACACGATACTGCTTTGCCTGGCTGCTTTATTATGTTTTTCAGACTTTTCTTTTTATGTTAATGTGTAAAGTACCCTTAAAGCTTTGGAGAAATAAAGCATTAAGCAGTAGTTTCCTTATTTACTGAAATACAATATGTTGCCTTCCTACAAGACATGCAGATACACAGCATAAAAATCAAGAAGCTTTTTTGTTGGAAGTAAGAGTGCCAGTTGCAGAATGAGTCAAATTCTGTGCAATGATATTGCAGCTTCCCAAAGAACTTCAGAAGTCTGTTCTAGGTGGGGTTTTCTGCCTGGGCACCTCACTCTCTAGGGTGGACCGGGCAGCTTCCGGTCACATGACAGGAAGCTGAGATAAGCACCACCCTCTACAGCACCCCGCAGCTGCCAAATTTCTCCAGTACTGCTGCAGGGCCAGGCCAGCAGCCAGCAGCCAGTAGCCGTGACCGCGAGTAGGCCAGAAGTGCTGGTGCTGCTTCACCTGCAGCTGCTGCTGTGGGGCACCAGTGCCTCTGTGCCATTCATGTCTGAGGCCAATGGCTGCTGGCCAGTCTCCACAGCCATGAAGGAGAAATTCACACCACTGCTGGGTGATGCAGTGGATGGGCTTGGTCATCACCCAGGTGGGCCCCAGACCCCCTTGGGTCCACCCATGGCTAGAACCCTGCCTATTCTCTTGTGCGTTTTGTTTTCTAAAACTTTCTCTGTCTCTGTCTCTTCATTCATAACAACAAAACATATGTTTGATAGACTTTTTTAATGACTGAAGAGTGAAAACCTGTGTCTTTGTAAGACTACTATTCAACCTTGCTTCTCAGTGTTGGATCCAGTCCTTCAAGATTCTCAGTATGCCCTGTGGATATGCAGTACTCGTCCTTAACTCGAGCTCCAGACAGGACGATATTTTTCATCTTGCAACTGAAGGTTTTTGGTATACAAAATTAGCACCCTGCAAACATGGAAGTTTTTTTTTCTTCATCTTTTAACTCTTCTGCCATATAATATCAAATCCCATCATTTTCAGTAATAGGTTAAATATCTGAGGAATAAGTTGACAGCTGCTCCTCCAGCAAGGAATTGTCAGAAAAGGAGAATAACACATCAATGAACCATCAGTGAAAATCAGCATGGTGGAAATGCAGTGTAACCCATATATCCATCTCACACACACATATTGCTCAATGTGGGGGTGGGGCAGCTAGGTGGAAGAGAGTATCCTGGTAAAGAAGAAATTGAGAACCATGGATCTATTCCCTCCCTACCCCCACATGCCACTGCAAGTTTTCTCCTACACAATAATCTCTACTGTCTTCTTCTGAAATGTTTACAATCCGATACAATCTATGAATTTTCTATTGCATGTTCTCCTCTTCCATTTAATTTGAAATAATAGGACGTACAGCATCCCTTCACGTGTAGTTCCAGTGTCTTTTAAACCGAACGACTTTTATCTATGGCTTTAAGGTAGACTTCCAATAGCAGACTACACACTGTCCAAGAGACATACAGCATGCTCTACAACAACATAGGAAGTGAAAAACTGGAGCATTATGGAAAAAAGCAGAGGGTCTTTAGGATCAGATTTCAACAACTGTGTGTTTGCAGGTAACTGCAGGCCTCAACCAGTTATTTACCTCTAATTTTAACATTTGTACATATATAAATATCAGATTTGCAGATGATGAGACAGCATTCTGGCCACAAATTAGGCAAGCACATACCCCACTCTGCCAACTTGGTTCTGGATACAAAGAAGCAAGTATGTCCATGCAGAGCAGCCAAGACATTAAAAATAAGAAACTCACTGGACAGATTCCTGCCCGCCCCCACCACTTTGCACCCCCTCCCCCACCACACACACAGATGAAGTATCGAACTGGCTCTGCCAGAGGTTGAATCTATAATCCTGGGGACTCTTGGTATTTCATTTTATGGTGAAGATGCTTGACTAATCAAGGCTTGACTAATAAATGAGTTTAGTTACTCATCAAAGACCTCATCCATCTCCCATTCAAGTCAGAGATGGAAGTCTTTCCAATGACTTTTCAAAGCAGTTGAATTAAGTTTCAAATGTAGCTTTTATCTGAAATGCAGAACGCCTGCACCTTCCCCTTAAATAAAGCATAATTATCATAGTGTTAACAGCAAATTGGCTGAACTGAGTCTGCTGTTATTATTCATTGACATCCTGTGCAGTACTTGCTACACTTAACATCTAATATTGCTTGCTGCCACAAGTGGCCTTGAAGTATTTTAAGCTGTACTTACTGGTGTGCACTAAACATAGTTCTATAAAATGATCTCTTAAGTTGGTTCAGAAATAATATCCATGGCTTATCACAGATGTTTATTTGCATAATAGCATGACAATGGGATGGCAGCTCTGCAAGAAGCGATTACTGCCCATATAAATGAGAATGATTTAAAACAACACTTTAGATGAGTTGTTACCGTTTTGCAGTTGATTATTTTGAAGTGATAGCACTGTGCATGCCTAAAACATTGAGCTTGCTTAATTTCCTAGATACATATTAAATCTCAAGGGTGACAAATGTAAGTAGTGCCTTTTTAAAAAAATGTGACATGCTGATATACATGTTTACTCTTAACTAGAACTGAACTGGAAACTGTTTTCTAAGCCTGTGAAAACTCAGCATACCAAAAAACCTTCTCCTGTCCCAAACTGAGTTAACATATCAGTTTTTGTGAAGCAGGAATCTGAAGAAACAAAAAGAATTGTTTCAGGTCAACTGAAATGTTCCATTTAGATTTTGACCCTTCCTCACATGTATGTACAAAGATACAGTGCAGATAGAACAAAAGTATTCTCTTAAAATCTAAGTTAACACAGGCAATACAAGTTTCATTCTGAAAACATCAAAAGTTTGTTTTGCTATTTTCAATTTCAAAAACATTTTTATACAAAATAATTTGCCAAAATGGACCCCTTCCCACAAAAAAGTGCCAGTTTCGTCAAATTTCTGGCAAAAATTCCTGAGCAGCTCTAATTATCAAATTCCTATTTATGATTCTTCCAGTAAGTCAAATCACATGCTAATGATGGAGAAGTTAGGAATAACCTACCCAGGTGCTAGGAAATACCATGAATTCCATGTACAGTTTCCAACAAACTGTTCTCCTAAGGAAGCTGCAGGCCCGGGGAGAATGAGCAGGAGCTCCCCAGGACTAGGGAGCCACAGTGGCTCCCTTCTGCCAGGGAGCCACGTGGTACTCCCTTGTGCCCCCTGCCCTAAGTCGACCAAGTTGACATAGGGTGTCCACACTGCTGAAATCGACTTAGGAAGTCGACTTAAGCAGTAAAGTCGATGTAAAACTAGGTTTTACAAAGTTGACTTTACTTTTCCTTAAGTCGACTTAAGCAACAGCTTAAGTCGACTTAAGGAAACTCCAGTGTGGATGCAGTGTAAATTAAGTTGACTTAAGCAGGCTTAATTTACAAGTGTAGATGCACCCATAGACTTTAAGGTCAGAAGGGACCAGTACGATCATCTAGTCTGACCTCCTGCAAAATGCAGGCCTCAAGACCTCACCCACCCACTCTAGCAATAGGCCACCAACCTATGACTGAGTTATTTACCTCCTTAAATCATGATTTAAGGACTTAAAGATACAGAGAATTCACCGGTAGGTGAGCCATGCCCTGTGCTACAGAGGAAGACAAAAAACACCCAGAGCCCAGGCCAATCAGCCCTGGAAAATTCCTTCCTGACCGGGTTACTTTTCCCCTTCTTTCCCCCTAGTTTTGCTACTCAGAGATCCATGAAGACCTAGCACAATGGCTTTACTCTCCTCCTATGAAGGACAAACACCAAACAACGCCCTTCTGCAGCACTATATCAAGATCCATTCAATCTGCTCAGATCTCTGCTTGTGGGAGGGAGAAGCAGGTACAAAAAGCATTGTATAAAACACATTATATGTAAAATTACAAACACAGGCAAAATCCTATATAGATCATATATTGTTTCATCTCCATCGGGTACAAGAAGAATGCCATTTTGATTTTTCTAGTTACTTTCTATACAAAAAGCAGGGGGGGAAATGGGATGAGGGGGGGAGGGGGAATCTATTCCATTTTTTCCTCTAGAAACAGCAGAGACACAAGATATGCACCCTAAAACCCAAATGGTTCCTTTTTGTCAAGTTACTGAAGAACATAGCTTGTGCACACACTTCTGAGTAGCTGGACTCTTAGGCCATCTCTTTTGTTGTCATAGAGGTCTAGAGCTCCCAGCACCTCTCATGGTGTGCATCTACACTTGTAAATTAAGACGACTTATGCTTGCTTAAGTCGACTTAATTTACTCTGCGTTTACACTACACTTTCCTTAAGCAGCTGCTTAAGTCGATTTAGGGAAAAAATAAGTCAACTTTCTAAAACCTTGTTTGAAGTTGACTTTTTAAAGTCGACTTAAGCCAGTGTAGATGTGGAGTACCCCTAAGTTGACTTTAAGTCGATTTAGGGGACTCTAGGGCTTCCCCACTGCCCTCCCTGCCAGGGTGGCTGGCACAGCCACAGCCTGACTGTGCCCACCCTGCCCCTATGCCCTGCCAGGGTCCCTGTCCCCCTTTGCCCCATTGTACTGGCACTTGGCAAGGAGTGCCCTCCCTGCCACCATGGACCTGTCCCAGGTCCACCTAACCCCTAGAAGTCGACCTAGGCATCCAGTGTGGATGCTCTAGGTCGATTTTGTAGGGTCCCCCCTAAGTCAACTTAAAATTTAAGTGCGGACATGCTAAGTCGACTTAACAAAGTCGACTTAAAGTCAACTTTTTTAAGTCGACTTAGCTAAGTCGACCTAAATTAACAAGTGTAGACATAGCCATGGTTATGTCAAGGGAATCTAAAAAGTCATATTTGGCTTTGAGCATATTGAACTTAGGTAGGATATGACCTAAAAAGGAATGAAAAAGTGTCATTTTCTTAACCTATTTGTGTAGCTGCATAGGATGGTTTCACTTCATAAATCACGTATTGCAACATAACTAAACATGAATCAGACTCTCATGAGGCTCCGCATAGTTATGTTAAGAGAAATCATGAAAAATTCCAGCAGAACATAGTAGTGCACATAAAACAATGTAATGAGAGATGAAACATAGCACACGTGCCAGGGAAAACTGAACATTATACAACCAGCCACAAAATGTAGAAAGAACTAAACAAAACTGGGTAACCAACTTGGGACCGATTTGAAGTGATGGAGCTGTTTCCAAGTGTTGATATGCACCTGTCTGTGCTGATGTGTCTCTGACCAATAAACACTGATTGAGCAGAGTTATCTAAGTCAAACCCCAACACTTGGAATAGTTGTCAAGAGAATTGTTTAGAGTTTTTTTTCCTTTGATGGCAACTTTCAAGATTTATTTTCGTATTGCATTGGAATGAAAACAGGACCTTTTGAACATTTTCATGACAATGGTAGTGAACGGAAATGTCCATTTTCATACTGAAGCTTGAGTCTTTCATTGTGTGTCTGTAGCTGTAGTTTAGACGTTAAGGTGCTTGCCTGGGATATGGAAAACTAGATTCAAGCAAGTGCTCTGCCTGATTCAGAGCAGTCTTTTATCCCAGATAACTCTGAATCAGTCAAAATATTGACTTGAATCTGGGTCTTTCACATACCAGGCCAGTATCCTATCCACTAGATTATGGAAAATCTCTCTCTTACTATTAAAAACAATAAGCTTCTGTTAACCATTCTGGCTTTGATTAAAATATGGTAAATGTTCTATTCAGCGCTAAGAAGTGCAAAGGAATAAGCCAACAATAAAACGAAAAATGGAGAAACACAAAACAAATACTACCATTCTGAACCACAAAGTAGGATTTGCCCAAGTTTTGACTCAAAGCTTGGGATAGTTCTTAATTTGTCTGAAGAGGCTTGGTAGCCCATTCTCATAACAAGAAATAATTGCATGAGCCTTTTTTCCCCCTCTGGGAATATCACTGAAATCCATTTGCCAGTAGGAATAAATCTAAATTAGCATTAACATGGATATTCATTGTAATAAGTACCAGAGGAAGGTTCTAACTCAATGATTGAGTTAGAAAATTAGAAACCATAGTACCAGTTGCTTTCTATATGTACAACATGGTGATGGTGGGGTAGGGGTTGGTACCCTAGTGTTTCTGTTCTGCACAATGTTTTTTAAACATTCATCTTTGATCAAGATTACATAGGGAAAATAATATTAGCAACATTATAATAGCATATTCAGAAGGAAGATTAAAAGTGCTATTTATGCATTATTCCCCAAGGAAACATTACCAACACTAGCAACTTTTTAAATAAAGGTGAATTATTTATTTTCCTGTGCTGTACTTCTCTTTACTTAGGCCAAGTCATGAAATTCTTTTAAAAATATTTTAACAAGCACAAGAATCACACATTGATATGATCCTGCAAGTTGAAAACACACAGCCCTAGTGAAGTCAATTTGGGCCCATGAAGATAGTCAATTTGGGCCCATGAAGTCATTCATTAAGTTATTAAAAATGATTGTCCTGTTTCTGCAAGATGATATGTATGAAATATTTCATCTATAGAAGTGGATCTTTTTATGGTTCTTAAATGATAGCAACTCATCCTATTGATGTACCTTGTGGCTGAACAAGAGGCTTTAAACCCTTGTAATGATTTTGTGTGTGCAGATGTCAGGATTATAATAGCTGAAGAGACTTCCTATTACTATACTACTCCATGAACATTTCAGGGAAACTTTCATGTAAGCAGTAAGAGAATCATAAACATATATTGCATTATTTATTTAGGTTGATAGTAACTTTAATGTAACTTTATATTAGGTCCAGGTGGGAGGATAGATCTTCCATAATTATAAAGGCACTGTTGCACCTTGCAGCAGATGGCATGGTTGATGAACTATAGGAATCCGTATTCTGCCAAAATCATACATAGATAAAAAGCTCCTTTCTCTGAAGCATCTAAAATTCTTTATTTTGGTCAAATAGCACCTGCCAACCAACTGGCACGACTTTTCTTTCTATCAGGAAGGTCGTTTTCTAATACTGGTCAACCTATATAGGGACAAATTTCCCTAGCTATGCATATTTGACATACAAGCAATTTTTTAAAAGCAGAGTTTTTTGTTTTCATTTCTTTGGATAGAAAGATACAGAATTGCAGGTCCTATTGCTTTTCTTCCAAAAACTATGATGCTTTCTCCCCTCTCCTCCCTGTTTCTCACACGCAGCTAACAAGAAGACCAGGATGGACCTCTTGATTTTTTTTACATTAGGAATGAGCCATGGCTGACTTCAGATCCATTCCTAAAAATGCTTATGAATCTATATTTCTAACAACTGTTGCTCTACTGAAAAAGAGGCTTAGCATTCATCACTGAAGTTAAAAGGTAGTCTCTGGGTGGAAACAAACATTCAATATCATCTAAGGTTTTATACTATCCAGTTTTTCCTCTAAGGCACTTCCCTTACGTACTTAAGTGCTATGACAATTAAAGACAGCTTTGAGTGTGCATTAAATTACAATATTCTCATAGCCTCCATTATTGGAGGGTTCATAGAGATGCAAGTTTGTTTTAGTCCCCTTTCTTCTTCTCCTCCTCCTCCCATGTCCCAGTTTTGGATAGCTCCTGAGAAAATGCCATGAATGGGGTAAGCCTTCATCAAGGAGGCCATATCATACATTTATACCTGAACACTTTGAAAGCTGATTTCTATGCAATATCCTTGAGCAACCCAGTTCTGAGAATCCTACCTGTACCAGCCCACATGCAGCTGTACTCCTCTGGGTGACTATCAGGAGGTTGTGAATGAAGATGTTTTGAAGCAGTGCCACCCCTACTTGTTTCAGGCCTTGGAGTCACTATTAGGACTTTTAAGTCAATCCAGAAAAAAGAAAAGCAGCAAACGGAGGACTGGTGTGATGTGTTGGGGACCAGTGTCATAATAAATAGTCATCATTCACTTATAGCCTTTTTTTCCCCATATGTGCTATCAAGCTACTGATTCTAATAAAAGTTTTTTTTAAAAAAAATTAGTGGATTTATAATCACTATTCCCAAGGTATGCTAAATTATGTAAGTCTGCCACAAAGTGTAATAGTTGCATATACTTTTCAATTTTAATGGTTCAGTAACAAGTAAACACTTCAGCTCTAAATTTGTGTGTTTGGTAATCATGACAACCCTTAATTATGAAGAATTTCTTTTTTGTTTGTTTGTTTTTATTAAGGACCCTTCAGAGTGGCAATAAGGGAATGAGCATCAAGTACACCAACGTAGAGAAAGCTATTTGATACCACTTGTATAATAATTATATATATGAACAACAGCATAATGGATTTTTATAAGGGACTATTACTTAAATATACAAAGATGTGCTCTCAAAAATGCCATCTAATTACACCATAAGGCATTTTTCCACCAACATCTCACAGCCCCTAAACAATAGGCAGTCTGCACTAGAACAGACAAAATATAAATTCAACAGTAAATCTTAACTAAACTTAGCTAGGAACTTGAGCTATGAAGTTCAGCCCAGATCCAACCAAAGTTTAGAGTGAAGAGAGATACTTTCAAGTACTAATTTAAATATATATATATATATATATATATATATATATATATATATATATATATATATGTTTTTGTATCATTCCATTCAACGATGGAAAAAACAGAAGTCTCGCAGGCACCGTTCATGTCTATGGTGATTATCAAGAAAAGAAAAACAAATGAGCTTTAAAACAAAATTTACTTAGCACAAACATGAACATTTAGACACAATTTCATATACCAACAGAAATGCTTAAATGTTCCATTACTTAAGTTATTTCCCCAACTGCCTCCACTAGCAACTGTAGTACAAGAGTCAGATGTAAGGTTTCCTCACTTATCTGAACAGCAGCAGCCACAAGTGAGAAAGATGTTGAAGATACAGAACACTTACAGGCTTTTCTACAAGCAGCAAAATTAAAGAGTAGTGGAGCAATCAATTTTCCTTTACTTTTCTGGACTCTTGTGAGAAGATTTTTTTTTTTTTAAGATTGCCCCAGGCGTGAACTCAGTGCAAAATAAAATAATAATAAAAAAAAAATACCCATGATAGTCAAAACACTCATCCTCCAAGTAAAGAAGATAATGCTTTACATCATGAATAATATCTATTTTATCATCACACTAGCTAATTAAAATGTGAGGAGAAAAGAACACAAAGACCCATCTTAGAGAAAAAAAGAAACTCTCTTTGGCTATGTCTACACTGGCAAGTTAGTTCGAATTAAGGAAGCTTAATTCGAACTAACTAAAGCCATGGCTACACTAGGCTTTCATTAGTTCGAATTAACCAATGTGGCCATGTTCGTTCGAACTAATTGCTTAGTTTGAACTAACCAGCCCATTGAACTCAATGCAATTCGCTAATTTGAACTAAGCAAGTGCCATTAATGGCACTTGCGTAGTTCGAACTAAATTTTGCTAGTCAAATTATGTTAATTCAAACTAACTAAAATTAGTTCAAATTATTTAGTTTGAATTAACTAGTTCGAACTAACTTTAGTAAGTGTAGACATAGCCTTTGAGACTACACATAAGTAACCACCCTACAAGAAGAAAATAATGTCCAATGATGACTACAAAAGAAAAATAAAGAATTTTAAAAATCATTGTTTGCAACATAGACTCAAGAGGCTTAAAAGAGAATTAATGCTTATTCCTGAGGCTAATGTAAAGCCTCACAGGTTACATAAATGTTCAATATGAACAGAATGGATATTGAAATGGTTAAGTGCAAGGAAAGCACACTTACCTTATCTGGGTTGACTACATGATGGCTAAGAAGAGCAGTTGAAGTAAATGATGAAAGTTTAATAGAAAGCAAAGCCAAGTATTGTCTGATAGAAAGGCTTTTCTTTCTTTCTTTCTTTCTTTCTTTCTTTCTTTCTTTCTTTCTTTCTTTCT
>ML685756.1:11918808-11981528 GCA_007922175.1 Pelusios castaneus | reverse complement strand
TCTTTCTTTCTTTCTTTCTTTCTTTCTTTCTTTCTTTCTTTCTTTCTAAGACAGCTTCATGTTCATTGAAGGGTGCAAGTCAAGATGTGAAGCGTGATCTTTAAAACTCTATATACTCTGAGAGTCTCTTCCATAACAGTTCATTCTGTAACCATCACAATTCGTACCTGAAATACACCTCCTTGTAACCAACTGTCCTCCCCCGTCAACACTGAAAGATATCTAGGGCTTTTTTGCAAATGTTTATTACTGCAAAGTCTGGCTTTTAGAAGCATTCTGTTTCCCAAGGTACAATTACAGGCTCAATCAGTTACACTTGTGAATACCCAGGACTGACAAATGGGTGGCATAGCTGTGATTACAGGGTGGGTTTGCTCCGCAGATGTATAAGATCCCAGTCTGATTCAAATCTCAAGCTAAGTTTGTAAGCTAAACAGTAGAAAAATATATATTTTAATTGTGAATTAAGCACATTTAATTTAAAAAGTGTATAATCATGGAGTACTACAAAATCATTTTTCACATAATCTTTCCCTTAAATAGAGCTATTCTTCAAAATTGACTCAAATTCCTGGGGTGAAATTGTTCCCCATCTAAAGTTAATGGCAAAACTCTAACTGAGATCAATAAGGCTGAATTTCATTTTTTGTGGGGAGGAGAAGAAAGGAAAGAGAAAGAGAGCGTGTTTTCACCATGGCCCCTCCCTTTAAAGTTTCTAGGTTGTGAAATCAAAGAAGAAACAAGAATTTCATATTCTAGGATTCCCACCACTGGAACTCACTCTGGTTTTAGGTCTATTAGATTCAGAATCTCCACGACATGACATAACAGATTTATTTGTTCTTTGTTCAAATTAATATGGACAGACACCAAAAACAAACAAGGAGTCCTGTGGCACTTTTAAAAACTAACAAATTTATTTATCACCTGAACTTTCGTGGGAGAAAAATCCCACTTCATCAGGTGTTTTGCTGACCTAGACTAACTCGACTACCCCTTTGGAATATATTAATTTGGTTTCTTTTTGTTTACTAACTGATACAGTGCTAACATAGGCTCTGTCGACACTTGTTAATTTAAGTTGACTTAGTGTGTCTACACTTAAAAATAAAGTCGACTTAAAGGGGACTTAAAAAGTCGACCTAGAGCATCCACACTGGACACCTAGGTCGACTTCTAGGGGATTAGGGGGACCTAGGGGAGGTCCACACGGGCGGGGGGCACCCCTTGCCCAATGCCAGGGGGCTCAGCCTTTGCCCCATTGTACCTAGGTACAATGGGGCAAAGGGGGACAGGGACCCTGGCAGGGCATAGGGGTAGGTGGGCAGGGCTCTGTGAGGGGGCAAGCTTAAGTCGACTTAATTTACCAGTGTAGACGCAGCCATAACTTCTAATATTTCTAAAGGGAGCAAAATGGTCTCTCTAATACTCAGTGTTGTGGGTTAGCTTTACCTAAGATAAAAAATGTATGTAAGTGCTTAGAAACTATCATGAGACGTGGCCTAGAAATCAGTAAAACAAATGAAGTGGATTGGCAACTTTAGTAAATGTGAGATTGAATATGGAATGTTTTAATTGCCAGATATAAACTGACAAGTGCTCAGTTAGAACAGGCAACATTAGAAAGTTGCACCTGTCAACATTTATTATATTTTTCATACACAAAGGGAAATGGACACAAATTGGATAACTTGTGCTTGCCAAAGTAGATCTATGAAAAGGGGCATTCTGTATGGGAGAGGAATTTGTTGATATATATACATATAATGAAATTCAAATGTTTGTAACTGTTGTTTCTTCTAATTTTGTAGGCCAATTTAGAAAAAAAAATCTTCTCTACAAACAGAAAATCCTACCTATATATTTAGATTAAATAAAATCTAGAGCAGCTTGTTACAGATGGAAAATTTATGTGACAGTACTAAAATGTTTTGTAATCAAATTCATAATTAGGTTCACTTTCTCTCTGATTAAAAACATTCTAGAAATCAACATCAGAACAAGTTTTCATTTTGTTTGATTTGTTGAATTGCTGTATAAAGATTAGCTCCTACAGGATGAATATTTATTGACAAATACATTCCCACTTATACTAGTATAGAAATGAATGCCATGACCAAATCCTGTAAATAATAATCGACAGAGGGTCAGATTCACATAATCTTATATCTTGGCTAGTCCCTGGATCCTGCAAACTGTTATGCATGCAGTTAACTTCTAGTATGTGAGTCCTTCTACCCAGTGCTTTTTTTCAAAAAAAAAAAAAAAAAAGGTGCCGGTATGCCGGCAGGAGCAATGTGGAGGGTGGACATCAGGACCCTCCAACATCACCGCCGCCCCGGGCCTCTCCAGAATCATCCCCCATCCCTTCCCCACTCCTCTCAACCCCCACCCCACCCCTTTCTCGTTCCTCTCGCCCCTCCTGGCCCCCTTCCCCAATCCCTGGGTCCCCTCCATACTCCTCTCAGCCCTCTCCTATGCTTTTCCCACTCCTCTTGCCCTCTGCCCCTTCCCCGCCCACCGGTTCTCCAGCTCCTGGACCCCTTCCCTGCCTGCTTGCCAGTTCCCCAACCCACCAGCTCCTTCCCCCTTACCTGGCCAGAGCAGCAGGGGTGTCCAGAGTCATTCCCTGGCCAGGCTGTTCCCACCCTGAGCCATGCATCTGAGCACGCTCAGGGAGGGAGATTTGAAAAAGCTGGAGCCTGTCCGCAGCTCTCAGGCATCCACGGACTGGATTCCAGCCCCTGGTGGGCCAGATTCTGGCCCATGGCTGCTGCTCCTGGCCCCTGCCAGCCCCACTGCCCAGCTGGGGGCCGGGCTCAGCAGGGGAAAGGGGACCAGCTTCTTTCCACTGCTGACCGCATCCCCCAGCTGAGCAGTGGGGTGGCCAGGGAAAAATAGGTGCTGGTACCCTGTACCAGTGCATACTGGCTCACAAAAAGCCCTGCTTTTACTTGAATAGAACTATTCACATGTGTAAAGCTTTAAGGACATGGATGAGTATTTGCAAGACTAGAGCCTTAGTTACATGGTTGAACTAAGACAAACCAGGGCCTAAGGTACACTATGAAACCGACTCCCTTGGAAACTCAGCTCTGTCGCCTCGACCATCCTCCAAGAAAAGCAAAAATTTCAACATTAGACCCCCTTATTTTCTCCCAGTAGCAGCAGAGGTCTCCACATCTTGGAAAAAGTAGCAGAAATATGTCACTGTCTCTCACCTTGATAGAGGGAAAGTGGTGCTAACAGTGGAAACCCACTGGTACTTACTCCAGCAGGCAGAATGTGTCTCTTTGGCGGGGGGTGTGCAGGGCCCAACTCTCTTCACGTCCTCTCTTATTGGACCACTAGGCAGTGAATCACAGAGTCAAGTCTCCATAGAAATGCATTAGTAGATCATTAGATCAAAAGGTAATACTGGATCATCTAGTCTGAATTTCAACTTCCAGCCATGTGCTCTTCCTCTTTTTTTGTCAGCTGCATTGGAGTACCCTCTATTATGAAACTTCTGTTCCACATGTAGAACTCTACAAACTGTGATCAAGTCATTCAACCTTCTCTGTGTTTAGCTATATAGATTGAAGTCCATCAATCTATCAATATAGGGCGTGTTTTTCCAATCTTCAGTCATTCTCATGATTCTTCTCTGAACCCAATTTAATATATTTTGAACTTTGGACACCAAAATTGGACACAGTATTCCAGCAGTGGGTGCATGGAGACAAATTAATCTCGCTAACCTTTCTAATTAATCTCTACTTCTACTTGAGATTCCACTGCTTATGAATCCAAAGATAGAAATAGCCCTTTCAGCTACCTTATCACACTGGGAGGTTATGGTCAGCTGATTATGACACCCATATTTTTCCCCTGAAGAAAATTTGTAAGTATGGCTTGCGTTCTCTGTTCCTAGATATATAATTTTACACTTTTCATTATTAACCTCTTTCCTGATCTTTGTGTCATCTGCAAATTTTATCAGTGATTATTTTATGTTTTGCCTCAGGTCACTGAAAAAACATTAAATAGCATAAGGCCGAGAACAGATCCCTGTGGCACTCCAGTACAACACTCCCACTTGCTGATGGTTCACTGTTTACAATTATATTTTGAGACTTATCAGTTAGCCATCTTTTAATCTATTTAAAGTGTGCCATGTTGATTTTCTTTCTTCTAGATTTTTAACTCATGTTGTGCAGTAGCAAGTCAGATGCTTTACAAGTCTGTAAATATATATTACATCCATACTATTTATTTTATGTATCATTCTTTTGAGATTGCAGAACAAAAATGTAAAGCTAGTTTGATTTTCCATAAGCCCATGTTGTCTGGCTTTAACTATAATACCCTCCCTTAATTCTTTACTAACCACATCTGGTATCAGTGACTCCCTTATTTTGTGTGGGATAAGCATCAGACTGACAGAGCTATACTTGCCCAAATCTTCCCCTTTGCCCTTTTAAAATACTGACATAACATGAGTTTTCTTCCGGTCTTCTGGCACTTCCTAATATTTCAAGATGTATTGAAAAATATCAACACAAGTTCCTCAGCCTTCTCTTTTACAACCCTTGGATATAAGTTACATGGACCAGCTGATTTATAAAGGTCTAACTTTAGTAGCTGCCATTTAACATCATCCTGAATTATTCTGGAATGGAAAAGTATTTCATTACATGATATGACTACAACTAGTTTTTCCCAAATACTACATTACTACAGTATTCACTTTCTTACATTGATTATATATATTAAATAGCCATCTTCACAACCTTTCTAAGTCAGGACTGCTTGTTTATTTGTTTAGACCAGTACTGCCTTCCCTTTTAATTGTAGGATTGTGCATTTTGAGGCATCTAGTTCAGTATTCTTGAACAAATCTCAATTATTGGTCAAATTGTTCTGTTAAAGATCTTTCTCCCAAATGATCTGTCTCATAATTATTTTCAGCTTTGTGAAATTGGCCCTTGTAAAGCACATGCGTGTATGTGTATAAATGGTTTAGAATTTATTCTGTTTTCACCTAACAAATACGATAAAGTCATGACCCTTTGTACCTAAACCTTCAGTAATTTTTAGTTCTGTGACCAGTTCCTTTTTCATCTGTCAAGAAGCGTTCTAATAAACAATTCACCAATGTTGGCAGCAACACTTTCTGCATTAGCAAATATTCATCTAAAATATTTAGAAATTCCAAGGATGTTTTATTACTGGCAGTATGAGACCTCCAGCATACATCACTCCAACTGAAGTCTACTATGATCATGTAGACTTTTTTTCCCCTACATCATATGGGGAGATGATTCAGTAGTCGATCATCTTGACCCTTAGTGTGATTTGGTGGTCTGCAGCAGACACTATCTAATCCCCCATCTTGTACTTTATCAGTAAAGACACTGCTCCATAAAAATTCAAGATATATTTTTTTTCTAAATTGTCAATGACTCAGAAACAGGTAATGCCAGTTTTTACATGAGTGTGCTTCCACTCACCTTTTCCCTATTCAGTCCTTCCTAAATATATTATAACCATTGATTTTAACATTTTAATCATGTGACTCATCACACCACATTTCATTAATACCATAGGCTATGTCTACACTTGAAAAGTTAGGTTGATTTTATGAAGTCGACTTAATAAAGTCGACATTAAGTCGATTTAAAGTCAACCTTATTAAGTCAACTTAACTAAAGTCGACTTAACTTTTCAACTGTAGACGTGGCACCTTTTCGGCCTTATTAAGTCAACTTAACGTTTTAAGTAGACTTAAAAAGGTCCAACTAGACACTACTCCACATCCCCACTGTCGACTTAAGCACTAGTTTGAATTAAAACAAGGTGTTATTAATTCGAACTAACTTTTCCTTAATTCGACTTAAGGAGCAGTTTAAGTCGAATTAAGGAAAGCCCAGTGTAGACGCAGAGTAAATTAAGTCGACTTAAGGCTCCATTAAGTCGACTTAATTTCTAAATGTAGATGCACCCATATAGATTGACTTGATGATCATAGAAGAACAATTTCAATTCTTTTGTGTTTGTTACTCAGGCTCGTAGCATTAGGGTATGGGCAGTTACATGATTTCTTCTCTTTGTGTCCTCTTTCTTGATTGATTTTGTTCTCACTATAGTGGTTTTATGCTAAATAAATGCTTGTGCATACCTTAGACTCATAGACTCTAAGGTCAGAAGGGACCAATATGATCATCTAGTCTGACCTCCCACACAATGCAGGCCACAAAACTTCACCCATCCACTCCTGTAATGAACCTCTAACCTATTACTGAGTTATTAAAGTCTTCAAATCATGATTTAAAGATTAAAATACAAAGAATCAATCAGTAAGTAAGCCATGCCCAATGCAACAGAGGAAGGCAAACCCCCCCCAAGTGCCCAAGCCAATCTGCCTGGTGGAAAATTCTTTCCTGACCCTAAATATGGCGATCAGTTAAACCCTGAGCATGTGGGCAAGTCTCACCAGCCAGTCAAGAAAAAATTCTCATTTTCAAGGTTTTCTTCAAAACTATGAAGGTTAGAACTTATTTGTGCATTTTGGGATCATTTAAGAAAACTAAAAGTGTGATGTAGTCCAATGACTCCAGGAACTAGGGCCTTAGGCACAGGTTTAACGATCCTAAACCTTAATCCAATCCAGTTTAGGGACAGCCACCAATGAAAAGTAGGTGTAAAATGCTACCATTCTGATCTTTTTGCCAGAACAAGTTTCACCATGATTATTCATTTTAAAAACTAAGTAATTTCTTTTAGTGTCTGTATTTTTATTTATAGTTTCTCTTCGCCCCCCCCCCCGGTCCCCTCTCCCACCCCACTGCCTGCCCTATCAAATAGAAAAGGGTGGGGGGTGGGGGTGGAACAAAACACAAAAATGTTCAATAAAAAATTGCAAAAATCATTTGTTTTAAAAACAACAATTTTAAAAATGAAAGGATTTGTTAAAAATGTCAGAAATTTTATTTTTTAATACTAACTCTGCTGGTACAGTTTGCACCTTCTCTGCACTAATGTAAATTAGTATACAAGCTTCACAACAATGAAGCTAGTCTGTAGTTGCTACCATTATTTGTTCCAAGGTTGCAGCTCTTGGCTAAATATACAGCCCAATCCCCTGACAACCTATCAAGACTAAGAAAGCCACATGGTAAATACTGAAAATTATTAAACAAGGCAAATGGACAGGGAACAGTTAGATTAAAAATTACATTAAAAACCTTTCAAAATTGTTGCACAGTTGTTTCTTTAATAATTTAATAATGTATATAAAATATTTGAAAGTTACTGAAAATGTTAATACTTCTAATTAAAATTTGTGCTGTAAAAATACCCAACAGATTTCAAACACAATTATGAGACACTACTATTACATTGGTTTAATAACTGTTTTTCAATTCAATTATTTTGAGAAGTGAAGTTCTTTCTATGACAGGCTGGGATCCTGCAAATCTTGTTCCCATATACTGCCTGTCAGTATAAAGGGGAAATTAGTTTGTGCCCAAGAAAGCCAGATGGGGACACCAATAGAGAATTATGGGGGCCTAATTTGGCAAACTTGATCTGGCATATTTCTTATTACCCACGGAAATAAGTAGTTCCACTGAACTTTGTAGGCTCAAGAATCAACTTTGGACCATCTGTAGGGAAGTTCAAAGTAATTTATTCACAACATAAATTTCAATCTGTCAGTTTAAAATGTTCCTTATAAATTCATTTTCCCATCTTCTACTTGTATTGCTGCAAAAGATAATCTATATTATTCTGCTCAACAACTTCAGTATATTTCCACTTGGGAGCGTCTTCCATGTATATTTAGAGTTTATGCAAATGATGCATGACAAAGTTAAGTCAATGTCTAGTGAGCTGTTATGTCTTGTTGATATTATTGAACTGAGCAGATTTTTCTATTATCTTAAAATTTGAGAGTGAGATATAGAATGTGAACTTGTGGATGCATGTCTAAGTGCAAAAATTGACTGCAGGAATGAGGTAGGGCAACAAGACATTCACAGGCACTATAGTAAATTTATTCTAGCAGGGTAAATTTAAACTGTTTTACTAGAAGTTGAAAAGATAATGGGGGGGAGCTTTTATCAACCTGAACATTAACACTGGAATATTGATTACTATAATTTTTTCTTAGAGAATTGAAAAAATATTGTTCACTTTATTTTTAAAATTTAGGCAGAAAAATAAAGTAAATTAGGAAAAGTAACAATTCCTTTTCCTGGATGTATTATGCTATTATAGTTGATGCTGGGAGAGGGTACAGTATTTAATAATCCTTAAATCTGATTGACTTCTAATATACTAACTTCTTGATATTACAATTATTTTTCTTTATCTGCTTCTGAATTAATGCACAGTTAAATTACTGTTCTAAAGCAATCTGATTTTTGAATCCTATTCAGATACTGCAAAGTAGCTGGATTTTTCGAAGGCTGGGTGAATCAGCACTTTCTGAAAATCAGGCCCCTTTAAGGAGTCTCAAGCTAAGCACCAAATAACTGAAGCATCCCTATTACTAGCTGCTTTTGAAAATTTTAGCCATCATATATTGGTAACTCTCATTGCTTTGTGTTACAAATTATACAGTATCCTTAATAAACAGTTATTGTTGTTAATAAAGTGACTGCTGTTAATGAAGAACACACCAGAATTCCTAATGTTTGTTTAAAAAACGCGGGAATTCCACCCACAGATACACGCACACAACTCCAATAGAAGTCAACGGGAGTTGCATATGTGCATCTACATTTGGCTCAAAGGTAGAGATTTACCTTTTACTGTAAATGACAATCCCAGGTGTCCCTATAAAAATAAATTAAGGGGACTTCAAATACACTCTGTGAAACAAAGGTGCATTTGGTGTCCTAACACAGCCTGTTCTACCTCTTAAAACAATGCCAAAAGATTCTAAAATCCACCACCTATTCCCAGAGTCAAATCAGAATCTCAATGAAGATTTTGGTTTGGTTTAATTAAGATACAACCTTTGCTTTTCCGCTCTCTCCCCAGCCCACCATGACCCCTCATTATTTGTTGTTTTAACATTCTTTATGTCCTTAATCTCCTTCCAACCACTACTGCTCCCTTGTCCAGCAGTGTTTTACAGAACAGGTCCCAGACACAAGTGAGTCTGCTTAGCCATACATCTCTGCTTTGAGTGTTTCATGAACTAGCATGCTGCAGAATTTGGTCCTCCCCAGCTCCTACTGCAGCTTTGAATGTGAGAATGCATGGTATTGGTGCAGGTGCTCTTTCACAAACTCAGCTGGATCCTACAATTTTCCCTCAAAAGAGTGATAGAAAATTTAAAAATACCAGATGTGATCATAGACTGAGGTCTAGGCGACACTGTCGGCGGCACCTCTGACAGTGTAGCATCGATTGTGCGGATTTTATTGAGCATCTGTAAAGACATGCTCAATTGAACTGAGAGTTAGTCGGAGATTGATTTGTTAAGATCTAGCCTGCAAATAGCATAGCACTGATTTGAAAGGAAGGCATTTCCCGTCGAATCAGCACTATGGGGATCCTGCGGTGAGTGGGCATTAAGCAGTCGAAGGGAGATATGCAAAATACTTAAAATACTTTGCATATCCCCCTTCGATTGCTAACGAAATCCCCCCGCAGTGTAGACCAGCCTAACACTAATCTTTATCCCCTTTCTTTTCAATGTGCTTAGAGATGCCACTGAAACCCATGCTATAAACAAAAATTCTATTGCATTTTATTCAAAATGTTTGAGTCCTGTCACTTTGATATCTTCCTTTTCACTTTAAATAGACTAATCTTGTTATCTTCAATGATGCAGCAGCTGGATCAGGTTCTAACAGAGTTCACCATGTGTCCATGTCATATGGTTTCATAAAGTTAATCTGACAGTCAACTGAATTCCGGTATTACAGTGTAGCCAAAGGAAAAATACCAGAGTGAAAAAAATACAATAAATAAACTGTTTAACAGCCATACCTTCCCTTAGAAGTAACTTTCAAAAAGAAATATTTACATCTTGTGGAATTCAGCTATAGGAGAAATGAAGCTGAATCAATACCCCATGCATAAGACCAGAAAGGTGTGGAGAGATTTATTACAATTATGAAAGAATAATTTAAAATGCTTTTAAAGAAAGTTTCTTTATAAATTCAAAGTTTGCCAACAAGATGGGCAATGTATCCACTTTTCAAAGGCAGTGTTCTTACAAATTATTTTTACATGCACATAAACAACTCTTCCAAAATAAGAAAACTAAGTACACGGCAGTTTAGGTTTATACTACACAATAGTGTAAAAATTAATCTATTTTTCCTCTCTTTACTTTGATGCGATTGGCAAATAATGGAGTTCAATAAAACAAAACATCTCCTGAAATATTGCATGTAATTCAGCTGCAATTTGTTTTGATCTAGGTCTTTATTCAGTAAAACAAACAAAGCAATTTGGGCCAGGATGAATCTTAAATGTTCATCTGAAGTCAAGAGGAGTATCCATGGCTTAAGTGCTTGCTGGATCAGGGACTTAAACAATACAATCTGCTGTAAAATAATGTATTCCCTGTCATATAGATCAACAGTATCTGTAATGACTGTGCAGTGTTCCTTTAAAAATGCACAGCGGTAGTGAAAAAAATATAGTGCTAGATGCAAATCAAAGGAGATTGCTTTATGTGCTGCTTTTCTTAAAAGCTTGAGATCTGTCTGAATCCCATGGACTTCACAAGGAGGAAAGAGAACCCTGGATATAGCTGGATCTGCCTTCCTTATGTATTGTCTCAGAACTACACTTAAATAAATAAAGTCAGTAAGAGCTTCAAGAAGTGAATATATCTTATTTGGTATTGGAGGAGCTCCTAACATTTGTCACAACTTTGATGATAACCAAGACCAAGTTGTGAGATCCTCACTGTGCTTTATGGGCCAGATTCTGAGCTAGTTTAAATGAGCATAATTCCATTGGCTTCAGCTAAGATGATGGCCCATGAAATTTTTGAAGCACAGCAGTTTTCAGCTATATAGGGAAATTAGTAAGTAATATCAAATATATGTCAAGGTAGATAAGCATCAAGATACATAATTCTATTTGCACCTGTTAGATTTTCTGGCAGACTGAGTCAAAAATCACTTACTTACAGATTTTAAGTTCTTCAGTTTCTGGCAGACAGGTAACTAGTATATCTGCACTGCAGTAAAATGTGATTTGCAGGTTGGATAGGTATGTTCACTCTATGTTTAATATAGTTAGTGCACATGTTCTGGGCAGGCTTATACAACCTTTGCTGAAGGCCAAGCTTCCGTCTCTTCACTGCTATTTTCATGATGCTAGCTAGATTAAACCTAGCATGGGTATGTCTCCATGGCTATGTCTACGTTTGTTAATGTAAGTCGACTTTAACTAAGTCGAATTTAAGTTGACTTTGTTAAGTCGACTTAGTGTGTCTACACTTAAAAGTAAAGTCGACTTAAAGGGGAACTTAAAATGTCGACCTAGAGCGTCCACACTGGATGCCTAGGTCGACTTCTAGGGGCTTAGGGGGACCTAGGGGAGGTCCACAGGGGCAGGCGGGGGCACTCCTTGCCCAATGCCAGGGTGCTCAGCCTTTGCCCCATTGTACAATGGGGCAAAGGGGGACAGGGACCCTGGCAGGGCATAGCCAGAGCCCTGCCCTGTGGGGGGGCATGCCAGGCTCCCCCTGTGCCCCCCCCCCCGGCAAGGAGGGCATTGGTGTAGCCCTGGCGTAGCCCTAAGTCGACTTAGAGCTACCCCACGTCTACACTGGCTTAAGTCGACTCTACGGAGTCGACTTAAGCCTTAGGTCTAGTTGAAAGATGGTGTTATAAAGTCGACTTAATTTTAATTAAGTCGACTTTATTTTCCTTAAGTCAACTTAAGCAAGCTGCTTAAGTCAACTTAAGGAAACTGTAGTGTAGACGCAGCCCATGAGCTGCATTTCAGTCAAACCTTCAGTTGCAATGTAGACATAATCCCGATGCATTTATATTCAGAAATGAAAAAAGAAAATTAAAAGCTACTGTAGATATAAAAAAGGTGTTGGTTTGATTGTGATTCAGGTTTTGGTCCATGTTCCCATATGCTAATTTTATCCCATCCAGTTCTCTCCTTCATTATAGCCATTAGTCTAATTAATGACTGCCTGTGATTCCTACCAAAGATGCCATTTGAGAATTAATTTAGCTGTGGTGGGACCCTGAATAACTTAAAGCTGTTCAGCTCTTACCCAGTAAGTTAACTGTCCTTCTGGAAGTCCCTTTGGAATGACAGAAAAGGAGAATGGTGAGGAGACAATGTTAGAACACTAGAGCAAGTGAAAGAATGAGAAACGCTTGTTCAATTTAATCACCTACCATTCTCTAAAGGTATGTCAAATATGGGTGTTGGAAAAATCATGTAAAATATAACATCTAGCACCTAAAAATGCAGATATAGGAATAATCACTGATAATCTTTAGGCATATTTTCAGAGAACTACCAAATGAGTCCTTGCTACTTAAGGACTACTTAAGTCCATGACATTTAACTACGTGGTCTTCAAAGATTTGTGTTCCTGTGTATTTAAAATAAAACCATTCTCCATGTTAGTTTGTAACTATAATTTCTTGTTTTGTACTGAAAACTCCAGTTTGTCTGAAAATTTAACAAGTTTTCCTGAACTATTGCCATTCAATTGCCTTGCCATATTTAGTTTTGATAAGGACAAGAGAGATAATAATTAGTAGTAACCATGCTGAGTGAGGCAATAGCAATTCATTCCAACCCTTCACTACTTGTTTTTGACCAGACCGTGACGCAGTGCAAACTTCATCCTTTATTGGGAGTATAGCCTGTACTGTAACATTAAAAATAAAGATACATGTGAAGTGTTCATAGAAAACTTGAGGAAATTTACAGCAAAGGGTGAAGTAAATCAGCAGTCTTCTGTTATGCCTATCGGGTGACTTAAGTGGGCCCAGCTGAGGAGTTACTGTATACCCGAAGACATAACCAAATCCAGTGCATCAAAGTATGTTTTCTGCTGAAAATCTTCCTTGGCAGTTCCAGTATATTAATCTGAAAATATGTGCTCACCTCACCTATATTATCCTAGGAAAGTCCACGCAACCCAAAACAAGAATACTATTCCAGGTATTCCCACTGTATAATACACATTTACTAATGATTCAGTGCAGCACCTGAGTCAGAGGTGGTATGATAATCTGATACTGAATCAGTATTGCAGAAGTGTTACCACTGTCTGACAAATTCAGTCCTCTAATCACCTTTGTTATAATTGTTACAAAAAAAAACTGGCATGGCTATATATGTTTAAGGAGTATAGGTCCTATATTTTCTTGAATCCCTATTCCTGACAAATTTTAACTAGTTTCAAAGCAGGAATGTGGTCTGATTCAAATGAAGTCAGGTGCTTAGTTAAAATATTTCTAATACCTTTGCAGGTTACTTTTTTCATTTCTAAATGAGTTTAGCACTTGCAAAGATAGATACACTGGCTGCCTTGAGGATGAAACTATCTTTATATCCACAGAACAGACAAAGCAATCAACCTGCCCCCCCCCCTCCCCCTGCAATTGCTTTATCAACATCCTTCACTCCTAATCTGCAGGAACAGCCAAGAAGGCGCTTAATTCTCTGTGAGTGTCATCCCTTGGCCTCTCTGTTGAGCATGCCAAGATGTTGACTATGAATGACCGATTGTTGCAGTGTGTCTTCTAATGTTAACTGATATCCACAAGGAAGCATACTGAGACTACCAACTCCTATAGATACACTAATGATTTATAACTGTTTTCATCTTCATATCATTTACTGATTAATCACTTTCAAACTTGAAGCAGAGAATATTAGATTGCTTAATTAATCATAACAAGCAACAATCAATCTCATGTAAACTCTCTCATCAATTAGACTTCTTTGTGAGTCCTTTCAAAGAAGCTGTGCAGCGTATAAATATAGTATCTTATTAGTTCATCAACTTGAATAACATTATTTTAAAAAAAATATTAGTGCCTTTTTACCAGTATGAGAAAGTAAACATGCGGTTGCAATCATTATTCCAATATAGCTTATGTTTACATAATACAAGAACTTATTCAAGTGTGACCATTGGAAAACACTTCTAATTATTACTTATTATATATTTATGGTATTATTTCACTGTTAAATTGGATTTCAATATTTACATTGCATTAACACCCAAAAGTTCTAATTAAGATTGGTGATTCATTGTGCTAGGTGCTGTATGGACACACAAGACAACACAACTGGGACTAGTCAACAATTTTCTATTTTCCTTCCAGGAAAATATTCAAAATTATAAAACTTGTCTGTTTCTTAATTTTCAAAATAGAAATATTTTTCATTTTACAAAATATTTCATTGTTTCCAAAATCTGAAAACTTTCCAAAGCACAAAATCTTCTGGGTAAGCCACAAGTGAAAGGAAAATATCAAGGAAAAAGTCAGTAAAACATCGTATGAAACATGTCTAATATGAGTCTAATTAAAATATATACAATGGAAAATAAAAACTTGAAAACCAGACCAAAAGTAGCAAATGAGTGATGATGAATATATGTGTTAGTAAAATTTCTTTCTTATGCTTCCAGAGCTGGTTGAAATTTTTGCAGAACAATTTTTTGGGAGGGAAAGGAAGGAATGGGACTAGGAATGCAGACCTAGATTAGGGGCAGAAGGAAGTATTGGAGAAGAGGTATGGAGTGGAGTAGGGAGAGAGAGGTTGGCAGTGGAGGGAAGAGAGAGAGAAAGGGGACAGAGAGACAAGTGACCAATCAGTCAGAAAAGAATATCTAAATTTCAATTATTAAGAAGAAGTCTGCTATTGTGTAAAGGATGTGAATGTGGGGGGAGAGTAAGGTAAAGCATGGGAACACCATCTGAGCCTCTCCCTGATCTTCTGATGCTGATACTCCCATTGCTGGAGAAATCCCAGTTCACCCCCCTCCCCTCACAACAGCTATAGTGTTCTGCTTCCCACAGACTATTGCTTTTTAATAGCTCCCATCAATTCTATTAGCACTAAACACTCAAAATGGAAATGCAGCAATGTAGAGACACCTTTAAAATGAATGGAGTTAGGTGTGTAATGCCACTTACCTATACATAAATTATATGTTCTATGCATACCTCTGATGGAAAGCTTGATTCTGATCTAATCCCACTTTTACTTGGGAATAACTTTCTTCTGTACTGGGAGCTATTCTTGTTTTAAACTGGTATCTGAGATCTGAATTAGATCCTACATTTAAGTACAATTCTGCACTTCAATGGAGCCTCTATCATTGTTACATATTATTTACAATGTGCTAGTGCCTTGATGTTCCTGAATACCTACAGGAATCACGACTCCAATAAATGAGTAAATAAAAGATCTGTTTTGTCTTGTACTATGATATGAAATGATTAATCACTATTGATTCTTCTCAATTTACTGCTGTCCCTTCATATGAGAGTTTCCTAAGACTGATTAATGGCAAAATTGTTCTTAGCCAGTTCTTTAAGCAAAACGGCTCAACTACATGTATTTAAAAATAGCATTATAATTGGAAATGTTGGATGGTAAAATGCTCCCACATGGGAAAAAAAGAAATAGAAAAAAAGTCATTTTAAGTTTCTTTTGTTAAGCCCAGATTCCATTATCCTTAGTCTGACTAGCATGTTGTTCCATGAGGAGTTCCTTTGTAAAATCAGTGAATTTAATCACAAGGCAAGGTGCTACTTAAAGGGACAGTGGTGACATAATCTGGCACCAAGTCAACAATGAACATCTAAATAGTATCTATGTATCTCAGGGATATAGATTTTTCACATCTATGAAAGAGATAGCCATGCTGATGTCTACACTAGCAATTTATCAGCCCTTAGGCTGCATCTACACTGGTAAATTAAGTTGACTTAAGCTTGCTTAAATCGACTTAATTTACCCTATGTCTACACTACAGTTTCCTTAAGTGGACTTAAGGAAATAAAGTTGACTTAATTAAAATTAAGTCGACTTTATTAAACCTCCTTTCCACTAGACCTAAGGCTTAAGTTGACTCCCTAGAGTCGATTTAAGCCAGTTTAGCCATGGGGTAGCCCTAAGTCAACTTAGGGCTACACCAGGGCTGCACCAATGCCCTACCTGCCGTGGGGGGCACAGGGGGAGCCTGGCATGCCCCCCAAAGGGCAGGGCAGAGCCCTGCCCACCCTCCCTCTATGCCCTGCTAGGGTCCCTGTCCCCCTTTGCCCCATTGTACCTAGGTACAATGGGGCAAAGGCAGAGCCCCCTGGCATTGGGCAAGGGGTGCCCCCTGCCCCCATGGACCTGCCTAGGTCCCCCTAGCCCCACAAGGTCGACCTAGAGCATCCAGTGTGGACGCTCTAGGTCGACTTTATAAGTTCCCCCCTAAGTCAACTTTAATTTTCAGTGTAGACACACTAAGTTGACTTAGTTAAAGTCGACTTAAATACACAGGTGTAGACATAGCCTTAGCGTGGATTATGCAGAAACTATGAGTCCTACTTTTGAAACCATTGTTTTAAACATTCCCACAAAGGACAGATCAAGTTATGCACCAAAACTACATTTGGTGAAGTAAGTTGCTTGAATGTGCATCTCGCTGATCACTCCTTCAAGAAGAATAAAACCCAACCACTTCCCATTGTTCAGAACAAAAAAACCCAACAAAACAAAAGGAAAAAAAAAGACTCTCTTTCTGCATATTACATTTATTCATTGTTAACTCCTGTAATGACATTATCGAGTGGTTTCCAAAACAATGAAGCTTGATTTATAATATCCATCTTCTAAATTTATTGTGTTAGTTCATTTTAATATGAGTAGCAAATAATGTTTCTTGTTTAAGTTTAAGTTTATGAATTACACATTTAAGACAATGACATATGACTATGTGTATCTGACTGGAGGACAGAAGAGGTGAGTGAACTGGAAAATATAAATCCAGAGAGAACTTATTTATAATTCACAAGACAACAAAAACTCTGAATTACATATTTTATTATAAATGCAGAAACTTTCATTAATCATATATGAAGATATGGTCATTAATGTTGTCAGACTTTGTTATATGAAATAATCAGAAATAATTTCCTGGCAAAAGCTATATCAGTATCATTGTTTTTTGTTTTTTAAAAGAACCAACCACTATTGATAGCTAATGCAATTGATGGTTAGAGAGCAAGTAGAAATAGAATGATTCATTGTTTTATAAATAAGTTGCTTAGTTAATATTTTGATATATCTTGTCTTTATCATCACCTTGGAACACACTGCGGTGGTGACAAGAAACAGTCACTGTAAGTGTATCACTCAAATATAAGGTGTTTCATATTAGTGACACTTAAGGTCAAGTACTAAAGATGCATAGTATAACAGTGTAGCCAATATATCAGAAGACAAGTTAATGTATGCCCTTTATTTTGATTTAGACTTTCATAAAACCAATTTTCATGAACATGAAAATGATGAATTATACACCCTAGAAACTTCTTGCAACATCTACAGGTGTCCCTTGTTGTTATGTGTGGGAGAGGAAAAAAGTATTTGATTACTTTTTTATTATTAAAAATATTTTGCTGGTGGTTGTAAGTGCTGTTGTTTATAAGCTACATTAAATTATTACTTAATTAAACTTTGTGTCAGATAGGAAAAGAATCTGTGTTTGTTTTCCTCAAGGAATGAATTTTTATTACAAATGATTTATCTAAAGCTAATAAATTATTACCGTTTATTACTGATTCACTCTGAGGAATATCCTTCTTAGTAAGGAAGAAGATTGTCTTGCTCATTAATACATCTCAATTCGATGCCTGCAATTCTGGTAGCAACAAACATAAGCACATTCAAGCAACTTGCTTTACCAAATGTATTGTTGGTGGGTAACTTGATTCATCCTTGGTTGGAATGTTTAAAACAGTGGTTTCAAAAGTAGAACTCTGATAGTTTCTGCATAACCCACAATAAGGGCTGAAAAATTGCCAGTGTAGACATCAGCATAGCTATCTCATTCATAGATGAGAAAAATCTACATCCCTGATATACATAGTTAAGCCAATCCAGACCCTCTGTAGCATTAGGTTGATGGAAGAATTCTTCTGTCCACCTAGCATGATGACAAGTTCCAAAGAGGTAGCTGTGTTAGTCTAGTTCAGCAAAACAAACAAGGAGTCTAGTGACAGTTGTAAAGATTAGCAAATGTATTTATCGCATGAGCTTTCACAGGAGAAAATCCCACTTCATCAGATGCTTGAAGATGAAGAAGTACCAATGAATGGGAGGCAAATAAATGCAGGAAAGTATATATCATAAGGTCAGGTCAGACTGTTACAGCAAATCAATTTACTATTTAAATCTAAACAATTGCATTGATTTGCTGTAACAATCTGACCTGATCCTATGAGTTAAACACCCTTGCATTTATTTACCTCCGATTCATCTGTACTTCTCCATCTTCCAGCATCTGGCGAAATGGGATTTTCTCCCACAAAAGCTCCTGCAATAAGTAAATTTGTTAGTCTTTAAAAGTGCCACTAGACTACTTGTTTGTTCTGTCAACCTTGGGGAGAGAGTTCCTGTTGTTCGCTGCAGCAAATGTCTACACTGAAATGCTCTAGCAGGAAGTTTCTGCACTGCTTGTAGAAGAGGTTATCTATCTTTCACAACTGTTAGACAGAGAGCCCCATTCAGGGGAAACTGTTCATTCTGATGGCTAGAAAAGGAGAACTCAACTGGAGATAATCAAAGGAAGTATAGAAACAGGAAAGGGAAGTGACTCACATCTTATTAGGGAAATGAGGAAGTTCTGTCTCCAACTCACTTCTGTGGTCAAGAAAGGTAGAAGCATCTGAAATCATGCTCTGATAAGAAGGTATGAGGGGCCTTGGAAAATTTATTTCTTAGTCACACTAGGTATGTCTTGTGCTCTGTTTCCAGCCTACTGAACCAGGATGATCACAAATATACAGATAACTTTTTGCTTTGTTTTCTGCCAGTTCAAAACACCACAACAAAATTCAAAATTCATAATTCAAAACAAATATTTGAAAATGATGACAAACCAAATGGTCCAAAAACATTTCAGATTAAAAACTTGTCATCTTCACTGTTTAAAAATGTTCATTTTTAGAAAAAGAAATTTTTAAAACAAAGTCACAGTTACATAGTATGAAGAAAAGGTTATAAGAGATATAACCACATTTCACAACCTGACCTAATTAAAAGACTATGGGAACAACTTTGTTGTGTGCTCATTTGTGTCTTTCCTGATCTCCCTTTGAAGTATATGGCAGTGCTCCATTTTAGGGCTTGTCTACACATTGCCCTGCATTTGGAATATCAAAGTGTTGTGCAGTAACTTGTCCATGTGAATGTAGGCACCAACTAAAATTTTCCTTGTTCATATTAATGAGTCCTCCCCAAACAGTATTAAATTCATGGGAAGTTGGAACCTTTCAATTTGTGCCAACAGCATTCACATGAGAGAATTACAGCACAGCACTTTGGTACACTTTGCCGTTTACACCCTTGTAGTCAGAACTATAGGACAGTGTAGATGTGATGTCAAAGGGTATGTCTACACTTGCAACTTAGGTTGCCTTAAGGATGCTTAAGTCGACCTACAGATATCTGCGTCCACACTGGGCTTTCATTAAGTCGACTAAAGTGCTTCCTTAAGTTGACTTAATAACTTCCCCTCTTTCAGTCAACTTAAGGCTTATGTCGACCTTATTAAGTCAACTTAAAGCCAGTGTGGACAGCTATCTCTTATGTTAAGTCAACTTAACAAGGCTGACTTTAAGTCAACTTAAGTTGACTTAAAGTGTAGATGCTCTAAGTCGACTTAACAAGGTCGACTTTAAGTCAACCTTGTTAAGTCAACTTAACAGAGTCGACTTAGCTTAACAAGTGTAGTCATACCCAAAGAGAGGATCATGGTCTAGACCAGGGGTTACCAAACTGGCCAAAAGTGGCCCATGGTGCTTTTTCAATTGGCCCACACTCCCCTGCAGCTGCCTGGGAGGCAGGAGATGCCTGCCCCCCACTCGATCCCGGAAAACAGTCCCGCCTCCCCCTCACCCGGTCCTGACGTGCAACTGGGACCCGAGCTGCAGCTTTCCATCCCATGGCCTCATGGCGTGAGCAGGCAGCTGGGAGCTGGGCTGCAGCTGCCCTCTCCCTCTATCCACATCTGGAGCACAGCCAGGACCTGGGCTGGCCACCATGGTTTTTTAGAGTTTGATTTTTTTTTTAATTTTTAAATTTTAAAACTTTTATATTTGTTTAAAAAAATAAAATTTAAAATTTGCTTTTCATTAAATGTTTTTAAATAAGAATTAAAATTAAATTAAAGTTAAGTAATTAATTTAGTTCAAATTAATTACTTAATCTTGATGGAAATGTAATAGGAATTTAATTACTTACATTTTAATTTAATTTTAATTAAGTAGACTTGTGGCCCTTCATGGCTGTAAAAATTGTATTTGTGGCCCTCGAGGCAAAAAGATTGGGAACCGCTGGTCTAGAGAGACCACTGGTCAGATATGGTGTAACAACTGTTGTATTTCTATAGTAGATTACTTCCTGATATAAGTTATATCATGTATTGTAGTCAATGATGTTTGTTCGGTATAGAACTAGTCAGGAATTTTTCAACAAAACTGTTTTTCCCGTAGAGAATATCCATTTGTTGAAAATGAAACTTTTCACAGGAAAAAGTCAGTTTCAATTAAACTTTTGTCAAGGAGGTTTCACAGGTCCAGGATGGAATTTCTGGCCAATAGCCCAGAGGTTACAGCACTCAATGCAGGGCACCAAAGTTCAAGTCCCCAGTCTGTCTGACTCAAATGAAGAAGCTGAGCCTTTGTCTCTTACATCTCAGGTGAATGCATTAATCAGACTATTGACTTTTGGAGGAGTGGTCCTCAGTCGTCCCCTAACCCCCCCATAAAGTCTCAGGTTCATCCCAATGCAACACAGAAAAATATTTTGAAATCTTGAAAATTGGTCAGATGAGAAAACAACTTCCCACATAACACTATTTTTGTGCCATTTTACAGGATTTTTACAACTACAGGAACGATACAAAACATCAAGAACATTTAATTTTACGTTTCAGTAGACTTCAAAGGAAAATTTGATAATATTATATTAATATCATAAACAGAGAGAAAGGCCACATTTTAGAGACAAGAGGGGCCTTTTATTAGTAAGAGTAGGTATAGTTTAAAGGTTGTTGGGGATCCTGAAGCTTCCAAATGATTATTTGTTTTGCAAGCTATTGTGATAATATAATTTAGAAAGTAACCTAAGTTCTTCTCTGCTATTTCATAAATTGAGTCATCCACAGGGAATGTCATTTATTATGAAAAGACTGATGGGGCTTCATTCACTGAATTTCTTCCTGAACCATTTGACTCCACACTGTTTAATTAAATAGTAAGTGTGATGGCAAAGAGGAAGTCACACTGTCAGCGAACAATGCCAAAGACTTCATGGGATTACATATTCTATACAAATCAGCCTCCACTTTAAGCTTTGTGTATCTTAAATAAACTCATTGATTACACTACTAAAGGTTCCATTATTAAGGGACAAACTATCAGATACATCACTGCCTTCTAAATATGCAATTGAAAAGCAGCAAGGAGATACTATTGTGCCAGTAACTGCTCTAAGTATGCCTCTGAGAACTGTCTGAACTTTGGTCTACCTTACCCTGAAATTCTGCAGCAGTCAATGGGAGTTATTCAAACTTCTCAGAGTAGCTTGCATAACTCCTGTCAACCTCCTAACTGCTCTTCTATGCAATGTCTTCACTACACTGCATCAACAGGAAATGTATTCCTGTCGATGCAGCACTATGCCACTTGAGGGTGGGGTTTTAATGCGTCAACTTACGGATCAATTGAGTGGGTCTTCACTGACCAACCCATTTGAAGGCACCATCAGTGAAGATGTATGTTGGCATATAGGGTAAGTGTACTTTGGGCACCATTCCTTAGGAGCCTATGATCCATGGTCCCCTCTGCAGCTTTCCTGATTGAAAGAGCCCTATTTCTGGCAACTCCCCATCATTTTTAATGTAGCTTGTGTCCTAGAGACTGCTAACAGTGAATGATCCTTGCACATTGCTATGTGTAAGCTCTTCCCCCGTCTCCCCACCCCACCCCAGCCCCGCCACAGCAAACAAGCAGAATGCCTCCTTTTGTCCTTTCAGTTTGCATGAAGGACAAGATTGACTTGCCACTTTATTGTATTTATTAATTAAAAAGAGGCATAGTCTTCTACAGGACAAGAACTCCAGCACTTCTGAATTCCAATTTCTGTTGTGAAATCGACTCCTAAGAACTTAAGCATGTCACCTACCCACTCAGTGCCTCAGTTTCTTTTTATGTACAATGGGATAACAACTGATCTCCCAGAGGTGTTGTGAAGAACAGTTTGTAAAGATCCTGAAGATGAAATACGGGATATACAATTTAAGAATCTTTTAAACCTTCAGTACGTGCACATCACTTGTATTATTACCTGTAGGAATCTCATGGGGCATAACAGACCCTTGAGACATTACATATATGATATAGACGTTCTTCATAATTCTATATTGATCAATGCCACAAAAATCACAGCTGAGTTCCCAGATCTACAGTAAAAACATT
This sequence comes from Pelusios castaneus, assembly GCA_007922175.1. Lineage (NCBI taxonomy): Eukaryota > Metazoa > Chordata > Testudines > Pelomedusidae > Pelusios > Pelusios castaneus. The sequence continues at coordinate 11,958,825 of ML685756.1, read as the reverse complement.
GCATTTGAGTCATTTTAACTATGTAGTCTATATCCATAATAATAACTTGCCAGTATAAATGTCATTCTTTCCTACCATTACCATACAGCATACATCCAGATTAAAATATTGCTTTTCCTTCATTTTCCTTTTCATCTACTTATTTTGACACTAGGGGTCAGTATAGGCACAGAACAAGTCTGGCCACTGTAGAACAAAACCATTTGTGGGCAATTTTCTTCCAGTGGCATCATGCTCATTAAAACAAGCAAGGGGTCTGGTGGCACTTTTAAAGACTAACACATTTATTTAGCTTTAGTGGGAGAACATGCCACCAGACTCCTTATTTGTTTTGCTGGACTAGATTAACACAGCTACCCCTTTGGAACTTGGCATCATGTTCATTTGTGACTTTCAAAACAGTTGTTTATGTTGAAGAAAACAGGCTTTTTGTACTGCCTTAATCCCAAATAGCAGGGATTAATTAATTTAATGACTCCCCAAGATCCCCTTGCCTGCTGGGCAGAATCCTCTGGCCTCTCCACCCTGCCACAGGGCAGAAGCTCCAAGCTTCTCATTTCAATCCGGTGGCAGAAAATGGGGTGGGCACAGGGGCTCCACAAGCTGCACATTAATTGTAAAAGAGCCACATGCAGCTTACGAGCCACAGTTTGGTCGTCTTTGCCATATGGTACTATTTGTTGAACCTCTCTGTCTGAGAGCAATTTTTCTCATGTAAGAACATAAATACATTCACTTCTTTCACCTCAGGCACTCTACTTCCACTCCTATTTCGTACTATGAGAGGATAACAAAAGAAAGCCCCAAAGTTAATAAAATATCCAAAATTTCAAAGTGCATGAAAAACAGAAATGCTTTACTAAATATTCAAAACAAAAACGCTTTCTCTATTTGGTGTGTTAAACTTCTTAACCATTAACCTGCATCTACATAAATTAGTAATGCCTTTCTTAATACTATATCTAAATTAAATTGAAAATTCCTTGGGGAAGGACCTGAATTCTGCTCACAACCATGCCAGTGCATATAAGGAATAATTCTATTAAGTCACCTATATTAAAAAAAAGTTGAGCATTTCCCCTACAACTATCACACAGTTATGCCTGATATAATGTAGCATTTCCCTATACTTTGGACTGGAAAGGTTGAAATAATTTAAGATCTAGTGTTTCTATTCCTGACTGGCAGAAATACTGCCAAGTGCCGAGAGAAGACTAGACCTTGCATTTTTATAGTCTCATATAATATTGACTTCCTATGGCAAAAATGTCATTACTCTTCAAACCCTGATAGTTAGAGTTTCAGGTGTATTTTGGGTGCCTACAGAAGGCTAATGTACATCCCTAAGAGATACTTACTATAAATCACCTCATGTATAACAAAGCAGATATAAAGTGGGAAAAGTTAATCCAGTTAACCATTTCTGGGAATTTCTCTCAGACATAATATAGAAAAGGGAGCCAGAAAAGGCACCATTTTCACTTTGTTTTGAGTAATTCAGAGGATAAAATTGGAAGCTCCAATGAATTTTGAATAAGTTCCATTTAATAAAAAATAAATTTGATCCATTAGTACTTCAAATTTCTATTGTGCTTTTCATCTAAACATCACAAAATGTTTTAAAACAGTATGAAGAGGTGGTAGCAAGTCAATATTTAAGTTTCTAATTATCTTATTTTAATCTCAGTTTCCACTTGAACTTTGGCATGTGTTATCTCTAGCTAGGCAATTTTCTGTGGAAGGTTTAAGACTGGATAGTTGGGAAATTGTAGCTCCAAAGGAGAAATGGGTTGCAGATGTTACAAAGTTCCAGGATTTTGAAATAAAGTTTATTACTCTTCTGGACAATCTACTAATTTTCTTGATGGAAGAGAAGAAGAAAAAGATTTCTTCAGGCTAGGAACTGTCTCCCACTGTGTGTCTGTACAATACCTAACGCAATGGGGCCCTAGTCTCAAGTGGGACAGCTAAGCTCCACTGGTATACAAATAAATAAGTAAATAAATAAATAATCCCCACAAAAGTTGCTTACACTAAACATTTTTAGTGCTAGATGCACAGGGCTCATACATAGTACTATTGTTCTATTAGGAATAGAAGTCATAGCATGCCAAGCTTATAGAAGCTTTGAAGGGCCCTGACCAATAACAAGGCCACATTGTGCTGGCTGGTGCACATGCATGTAGCTGGAGATTGTGCCTGACCTCATGTCCTTGAAATGTATATAAAGAGCAAGACAAGGAAGCATTATCCCCAGTTTACAGATGGGGATCTGAGGCACAGATTACTTAGTAGCCTGATTACACTTAGTGGACGGATTCTATTGGGCTTTACTCAGATGTGCAAAGTAGAGAACAAGAGCATTTAGTCCCAACTTTGTATGCTTCTTCTTGAAGCGATGGTCTTGTAGTTAAAGTCAAAAGATCCAAATTCAATTTCTAGTGCTGGCAGATACGTTTTATGATCTTGAGCAAGCCACTTAGGACTGATCAAGAGCCCAATGAAGTTGATCAAAACCTTAGACAAACTCAACATTTGATGTAAATGATGTTGTCTCATCACTCAAGCTCAGATAAATGAATGTTGTACAAAAGTTCTACTGCCAGTTACATGGAGAAGATTCCTTCACACAGGCTAGCTGCTGCACAGCTGTTCAACCTCCAGTATTACAGCCCAAATGTAGCTAACTCTTTCCTTACAGACAACAGAGTCTTGTGGCACTTTTAAAGACTAACAGATTTATTAATCGCTCATGCGATTAATAAATCTGTTAGTCTTTAAAAGTGCCACAAGACTCTGTTGTCTTTCTACAATAGACTAACACGGCTACCCCTTTGGAATCTTTCCTTACACAGAGACAAAGAAAACATTATTCTCTCAAGTAAATAGACACAGTTTAAAACATATCGTTCTCTCACTTGTTTAGCATATAAGCTCTTAGAAGTTTGAAAGCAGAACCTATTCCTTAATAAAAATATAATTAGCCCAACTTCCAGGCAAACCACTTTGTTCATGAAGGCTGGGCAGCTGGTGAGAATTTTGACTTATTTCTGTACTCATTCTTTTTCATGAAAAAGATCATTGAACATTAGGTTTTCAAGGAAACAATGCAACATTAAATAATTGCATGTATTTTGCAAACAAAAAGAAACATAGTTCAACTTCTGAGTGTAATACTTGAAAGCGCTCTATTATGTGCATGAAGAACTACTTACTTCAAAAACAGAAAGTACTTGTGAGAGCAAATGGAGAAGGGTGAGGGAAAGTGTTTGGTGGACTGTATCCAGACTCTGTATTGAGACTCATTTGGTTCGTTATATATATATATATATGATTAAAGGAAGCAAAATGCACTAAATGCACTAAAATCATGAAATTTTCTCAGAATATGGGAAAGTAGGTAAAACAGTATAGAGAGGAGCAATCAGTTATGAGCTAGATAGTCAGAATAACCTGACAATTATGAGTTTGGCCATATGGTATAAGTATCTAATGCAATTCATTATAGAGACAGATGATGGCAAACTCAGGGAGAAGAAAATTAAAGTCAGAAGATACCTATGCAGGCATGTAACTATTTACAAATATGATTGGTAAAATGTAAAGACTGCATACTTCCCTACTTCTTTTCTGATGCAGCTAGCCATTTTTCTTTGTATACAACTATCAGTTTGTCAGACCCTTTTAAAAGGAGCAAATTTTGAATGATGTTCTTTCAAAAATACAGTTTCCACCCTCCAACAAGTCCATGCAACCAATTACATACTGTTCTTGTTCTTGCTACTGGATATTTCTTACTTAAGTTAGATATCTATTTAAATACATGATTATATGACCACAGCTTATCTATTGTCTACAAAGTCCTTCATATAAAGACAGATTCTAATACCCTGTAATGGGGTCTACAAATCTCATCCTAAGCTTAGAGGGAAGCCGTAGAGGAGCCTCCCCTATTTACAGGAAGCAGCTTGACTACACACATATACAGTTGCCTGACCTTCCAGTCACACAGGCAGGCATTCAGAGCTGTACCCAGTAGAAGAAATAAAGCCTACTATAAAAGGAGAGAATGCAGAGCTCAAGGGGGGGGGGGTAGAAATGGTTGGGATGGCAAAAGAGTAACACCTCTGTATCAGGTTGCCTCCCTTAGTACAACTAAGTAACTAAACCATGCTTATAGATCCAGTCAAAGGTGAGATTCAAAAAACTACCCTGATCAGGGCAAACTAAATGGCCCAGGCAGCAATGATCCTTCAAAGGACCACACTAGGAACTGGTGACATACCCTTATTAATGTGACTAGCACCTTAGACTACAAATAGTCCCACTGACTGCATTGGGACTATATGCGGGTCTAAGTTATTTCTGAATATGAGTAAAGGTCTCATACTCTGTCTCTTAGGGTGCGTCTACACTTGTAAATTAAGTTAACTTAAGCTTACTTCAGTTGACTTAATTTACTCTGTATCTACACTACACTTTCCTTAAGTCAACTTAAGGAAAATAAAGTCGACTTAATAAAAATTAAGTCGACTTAATTATACTTACTTTTAGTTTGACTTTAGGCTTAAGTCGACTTTTTAAAGTCAACTTAAGCCAGTGTAGACCTGGAGTAGCCCTAAGTCAACTTAGGGCTACTTCAGGACTCTCCCAGTGCCCTCCCTGCCGGGGGGGAGGGTGGCACAGGGGGAGCCTGGCAAGCCCCCCCACAGGGCAGGGCAGAGCCCTGCCCACCCTGACCCTATGCCCTGCCAGGGTCCCTGTCCCCCTTTGCCCCATTGTACCCAGGTACAATGGGGCAAAGGCTGAGACCCCTGGCACTGGGCAAGGGGTGCCCCCCTGCCACCGTGGACCTGCCCTAGGTCCCCTAGCCCCTAGAAGTCGATGTAGGCATCCAGTGTGGATGCTCTTGGTTGACTCTGTAAGTTCCACCCTAAGTAGACTTAAAATTTAGGTGTAGACATGCTAAGTCGACTTAACTAAATCGACTTAAAGCTTAGCTAAAGTCGACCTAAATTTATAAGTGTAGACATAGCCTCAGAGATGAAACTTTTATGCCCCTCCCTTTCAACTCCTACAGACAGACCTATAAATTTGATTTAATATGAATTACATTAAGTTGAGGGTTTATCATCTTGCAGGTTAAAACTGATATAGCTACTGCCCACCTGTGAGCATTCTGCAATTCAAGTTGTATTTCCATGTCCAGAACCTTAACATTGTGTGTATGATGTTGTTTGGCATCCTCGCCGCCTCAGCACCAGTTTAACAACTGTCATTCTCTGTTCCTAGTAAGTTGCAAAAAAAATGAACTACCAACTTTTCAGAAAAAGGAAATTGAATGACTTTACCAATAGAGGTCCTTGTTTGCTGCGTTTCACAGCTTTGTTAAGACTACTTTGTGCAGTGTAACTGAGCACAAGTTAAAATGCATTCCTAATTTAAAAACAATATATACCCAGGACCCATCACCATTTATGTTGCTTACTAGTTGACTGATCAGAACAAAAAGCCATGTAACATCTGAATACCCTTGTATGTAATGTCCATCTGGTTTAATCAGGAAAACAATTTCCATTTGTCAGCTATAAGTCTTATTGTAAAGATTACATTGTGATAACACCATTTGAGTAAAAAGTCTTCAATGGGAGCTGCAAATACTTGACATGGGGCAAATTTTGATGCATCTACTTTTAATCAGAAGGGAGCACTGGCCAGTTTAAAGCATGAGCACAACTGGGGTTCCAGTCCTAATCCTGGAATCATGCTTTAAAAAAAATTAAAAAAAAAAGAGTTTCTAGCATTCATGGTTATTGTTTGTGACAAAAAGCTTGAAAACATGAAGGGAGTATAACTAATACAATTAATCTGCCTGAGTCTGCAGGCAGCCTGAAATAATAGCTCTGAGAGGTGTGAGATGCTCTATGCATCTTAATGGTGTGTTAAGTCCAAAACCTAGTGCTTTTGGAGGAATCAGCACTACTGCAGAAGAGGACTGGGATGGTCAGGGGAATACAGAGAGCTCCATCATCCAAATAGAGAGGGTAAGCATAAAGTGGATAAGACTGGTACTACTTTTGCATCTTTGGGCAGGTCTACACTGCCTGCCATTTTTGGCAGCAGTTGAAGGGAAATATGCAAGTTACTTAAAATAAAGCTGGATGCACAAAGCAAGCTTGCCAAACCACCTGACTGCTAACTTGGGCTGAACACCTAACAGTTGGTTCTCGCAATGTTTGTGACATTTCCTGTTCACTAGAAATACAAGGTGAAATGGCTTTCTTGTAATGTTTTTCGCACTTCAACTCTTCCCCTACCCACCAAAGGGAAAAGGAAATCTAGCCATACAATTTTTTTTTTAAATCTGTCCTCCAGGATAGAATTCAAATTGGGTTTGAGGGTGAAAATTAAAAGTTACTTGTTTTTTCCAGACCAGTATACTCTTCCCTACCTTTTAATATGTTTAAAATACATATGCATGTTTTAAAATGTTAATCAACACTGGAAGCATAAAATAACATTATCATAGTTTTAAGTCTAATTCATCTGGAAACAATAAATCAGGTTCACTGTAGTTAAACTTTCAAGCCTTGAGTACGTTTTAAAACAGATTCATAAACCAAAAATATAGTGGCATTTTAAAAATTATTTCTCCCAGTCGATCTCACTGAGTTTAAATTATAAGAGCACTGTCATGTCTTCATTTAAAACCAAAACCACAAAAAAACCTAAAACAAAACAAACAAACAAAAAAACCCACTGCAATTATATACTTGATTTTCTAGGTCAATTTCACTATCAATCCATTTTTGAAGAAAAGATGTTTGAATTGGGTTTATGAAAAACCTTGGCAATTTTAAAAGAATAACAGACAGACAAAGGGAACTTACCGTTCCCATATAATTTCTTAAATTTATCTACTACAATCTTAGGCCTTGATTCTCTATACATATGTGCAGTTGAGAAAACTGATATTACTTGGGCCTTGGGGAAGGGAGTGGCCTTTCATTACACATGTGCACAGTGTTTGATTGATGGCCTTTAAGTGCTACCACAATGCATATGAAAAATATGCATTTGTACAATCCCTGTGAAATCAGTGAGACTATTCACAAGAGAGAAATTTTGAATGACTGTGGCCTTATTTTATAAGGGAGAGGGAACAAGAAAAAAGTGTGATTCATTTTTACGTGAAAGTTTCTTAAACATTCTAGCTTTATAGGTTTGACTACATCCAGCATCAAGACAAATAAATAAGATATTAAAACTCTTTGAACATAGTATATATAGAATCTGGCCTTCACAAATTGCCCAGGGTGGAAATCTCTCCCAAAGAACTATGCAGGGAAAAATAAATATAGGCATGAAAAAGTTTGACTGTCTTGGAGAAAAGAATAATATAGTGATATTGTGATATTAAAAAAAAAAAACCATCACTGAATATGATCAGAAAACAATATACTGCATTATGAATAAGAGAAAAAATATGCCTTCTATTAAAAAAACTTAACAATTTATACAGAACGATGGCTGAACCAGGATAATCTTCCATTTAATCTTAGTAGCTAAAAGCACATTTACAAACATTTAAGCCTCCACATCCTTGTAAGAGAGGCTAAACCTATTTTACAGATGTGTAAACTGAGGCATAGAAGGATTTAGGGACAAATATTGAAATTAATCATATATTTCCAGTTTCTTTATTTTCCTCTATCTGCAGTCTCTTTATGGAGAATCACAACGCAACAATTGACAAGCAGCTGACTCACAGCTATCACTGAGCATATTAGATTACTGCCCCTACACATAGCTCTGGCCTTAAGAATCTATTAATCACAAAATATTGCCAAATCCAATTCAATTTTTACATTCCATCGCAGAAAGTTGCTTAGAGCTCTGCTCCACAGTATGTCAGAGAGAACATTGGCCTTTACGTGCCCAGTCAGGACCACTTCCCATTTGGCCCAGTATAGGCAAGGCTTAAGTAACCCCTCCTGGTAAAAATGAGACACCTTTTTCATAATCACTTGATAGCACAACCATAGTGTAAAGATGAAAGAGTAAAGTTAAGATCTAATTTCATCTTCTGCAGCATTTTCATACCCATAAGCACAATTAGGACTTAGAAAACAACAAGGCATCGTTGTGCACCTTAATGGTCACTTGAACATGCTGGAAATATCCTGGAAAAAAGTGAAATAATGCTTCAAAAGGTATTTCACCAATTGCCTTTCCACTGGGTGATAAAAAGATGTGAAATGTATATCTCCATATTGATATACCAACAATATGGGCACAGAGATGGCTGATATTTCCTAAATTGTGAGCATAATTACATTTCAGCTTTTGAAATTCAATTTTGAATGGAATAAATCCTGATTTTTTTGACAAAATGTGGTCAAAACAAATTTTTCTAGGCAATTCTTTGTTGCCACCCTCCCTTGCAGACTTCCTAGTAATTAGATATGGTCAAACCCCAAGGAAATGTTTTATAAAACAAAATTGTGGCCAAAATTCAATTTTTTTCAAAAATATTTTCTTTGATATTTTGAAAATCAATGTTTTAAGCAACTAAGAGATAACTTACAAAGGGATTGAATGAGGCGGCAATGCATAACTTTCCGTTTGTCCAAGAGTAGCCTTCACTGATATTTGCACAACAGTGAAAAGCCTTGTGCACCTTGTTATTCCTGCACAAGGACGTACAGACCCAGAAGTTCCAGGGATTCTGGTTTCCATTCAGCTCATTAGAGGCTGGCAATATATTCCGATGAGTAAATACTTTTCTTAACGGACATCTATGTTTTTTAGGTCACAACTTTACCATATCATTGTCATTCATAGAATCATAGAATCATAGGGTTGGAAGGGACCTCACGAGGTCATCTAGTCCAACCCCCTGCTAAAAAGCAGGACCACTCCCCCTAAATCACCCCAGCCAGGGTTTTGTCTAACCGAGCCTTAAAGATCTCCAAAGATGGAGAATCTACCACCTCCCTAGATAGCCCGTTCCAATGCTTCACCACCCTCCTAGTGAGAAAGTTTTTCCTAATATCCAACCTTGACCTCCCCAGCTGTAATTTGAAACCATTGCTCCTTGTTCTGTCCTCTGTTACCCTTGAGAACAGCCTAGCTCCCTCCTCTTTGGAGCAACCCTTCAAGTAGTTGAAGGTTGCTATCAAATCTCCCCTCAGTTTTCTCTTCTGTAGAATATAAGCCTAGTTCCTTCAGTCTCTCCTCATAAGTCATGTGCCCCAGTCCCCTAATCATTTTTGTTGCCCTCCGCTGGACTCTTTCTAATTTGTCCACATCCTTTCTAATTTGTCCACATCCTTTCTGGAGCCCAAAACTGGACACAGTATTGCAGATGCGGCCTGACCAGTGTCGAATAGAGGGGAATTATCACATCCCTCGATCTGCTGGCAATACTTCTACTGATGCATTCTTTTAAGATGTCTGAAAACAAGCAGTATTTTCCACATTTGTCACAGGCTTGTGAAAAATAAAAATTAATCAGAACATCTTCAAAGTTACAGGAAACACAGCATGTTATTAATGAAATGGCAAGACTTCAAAAAAAGGTATACTTGCCTAACATGGCATGTTTGAAGATACTCTCTCCTCTTCCAAGAAAACAAAGTAACCTAAAATTTCTGTTCTCTCTAGCCAGTGTATGTATGCTGGAAAATGGAAAGGTTGTTAAGGGACCCTGTAGTCATAAAAACAGCAGAAGCACAGCTGCATGGCTTACTACACCCAGATGATTCAACTGAAGCACAGAGAAGGCAAGTGATACGCACCAGGCCACACAATCAGTGATAGATTTAGCAGCAGAATTTAGACACTTCTTTTACAATTCTTTCAGTTATGCTTTTTAAAAAGAAGCTAATGTTTTTAAGCAAATTTCATTCAAGGGATCATCTTGCAACAAGAACATTAATCCAGGAATTTATCCTTGCAACAAACCTCGTTGCCAACTCTGCCTGCACATCGACTCCAGTGATACCATCACAGGTCCCAACCATATCAGCCACACCATCAGGGGCTCATTCACCTGCACATCCACTAATGTGGTATATGCTATCATGTGCCAGCAATGCCCCTCTGCCATGTACATTGGCCAAATCGGACTGTCCTTGCGCAAAAGGATAAAAGGACACAAATCTGACAACAAAAATGGCAACATCCATAAAACTGTAGGAGAAGACTTCAACCTCCATGGACACTAAGTAGCTGACCTGAAAGTTGCCATACTTCAACAAAAGAACTACAAAAACAGACTTCAGTGTGAAACTGCAGAGCTGGAGCTGATTTGCAAGCTTGACACAATCAGACTGGGTCCGAATAGGGACTTGGAATGGTTAGCTCACTACAAAAAGTGATTGTTCTGTTCACACATTTATCAACAGGTGTGAATAGGCCCAATCAGCTCTCTGAACTGACTTTGCTAACACTTGCCCTCCTCCATCCTGGCATGTGTATATATACTTCTCTGTGATTTCCACTTCATGCATCTGACGAAGTGGGTTATAGCCCATGAAAGCTTATGCCGAAGAAAATCTGTTAGTCTATAAGGTGCCACAGGACTCTCGTTGTTTTTGCTGGATCATCTTGAGCATCCTTTCAAGTAGTTTACTACTTCTGTAGTAATTCACTACTTAATTCCTTTCCAGTAGGTGTGTAGCATCTTCTGCTATTTTATAAATGGTCTACTGCTTCTTTCCAGACAGTTAATATATTATGTTTCAGGCTTCTGATTTTCAGTTTTAAGTGACAAACACAGATACAATACCTCTGGGACAAAAAGAAAAAGATATTGGTGTTTATCCACTAACTAAAAGAAAAACAGCAGAAATGCTTACTTTTATACAAGGACTTTGCTACATGGAGCAGTAATGAAGAGTGAGGGGGAGCTGAATTGAGAAGCACACTAATACATTGTACATTAATTGGTCTGAATAGATCCGGCTGGTGCATACTAAAGGTTCCCCAATGAACTTTAACATAGTTTCACACAGTTTAACATAGTTTACTATAAGTGGGGATTATGGGGGCTCTGGGCAGTGAGGGCAGGGTCAGGAAGGGATTTGGGGTGGTAGTGAGGGGGGCGCTGGGCAGTGAGTGAGAATTTGGGGGGTTATGGGTAGGGTGAAGGGGATAGGGGGCTCTGAGCCATGAGTGGGAGGTTTGGAGGCTCTTGCTGGGGTTGGCGCCCAGGGCCGGATTAAGGCAGGGGTTTTAAGTGCTGCAGCCCCAAACCCAACCTAAAGGGGGACCTACAGCCCTGCAATAATCCAGCCCCGGATCATCACCCCAACAGCGCTGCCAGTAAGTCCCCACCCCAAGCAGCGCGCGCCTGCTGGGGGCCCGTCCCCAGCCCCTTTCCCCGTGGGATCCCCTTCCTCACCCAGCCCCTACCTCTGGGACTTCCCTTCCTCAGCTCCACTGTGGGGGGCTCCTCAACCCCTGCCCTGGTCCTCCAACCCCATTCGCCAGCCCCCTCCTCACCTGAAAGGGGCTGAATCCAGACCCCGAACAGCTTTCCCCGGCTCAGCAGCCACACCGGGAGACGGAAGGAGGGCTGGGGGAATAGCCTGGTGGCCAGGGAGAAGGGGAGTAGGGGGGCCCATGTGGCCAGGGAAGGAGGAGGAGGAGGCCTGGGGAGAACAGCCACATTGCTGGGGAGAGCCCCGGAAGTGTGGTTCTTCTCTCCAGGCCCCCTCCTCTGTCCACTTTCCCTGGACATCAAAAAAAAGTGGGCTGGACTGAGCTTTTATGTACAAAAAGGAGGACTTGTCTGGCAAAAACCAGACATATGGTAACCCTAATAGTATATACAAACAAGCCCAGATTAAGGGGCCAAAGGATGACCCACCATTGTGGGAGCCCCTATCTGGGGTGGTGTGGGGGGGGGAGAGGGCACACACCCGTCCTGCCCCTGCATCGCATGCAAGCAGGCACTGACCCCAGCTTCACCACTGGAGCAGAGTGAACAGGGCCGGCCCACCACATCCCCAGAGGTAACCCAGCTGGCCCTGGGGCGGGGTGGGAGCACGGAACTCAACCTCTGTCCCAGGGCCTTCCCACCCAGCTCCAGCAGGGCAGGGGTTCTCTCACTAAGTGGCCCCGCCCCCAGCACTGTGGGGGCTGAGCGGGGCAGTGGGAGGGCAGGATTAACACAGGGGCCATAGGGGCTGGAGCTTAGGTCCCCCTTCAGACCGGGGCCCAGGACTTCAAATCCTATAGCCCCTGTGTTAATCTGACCCTATATATAAAGAACCTCCCTCCCCAAAAAGATGTGTTTGGACAGCTACATAAAATTCAAAAAGTAAACACCAAAAGATTAAATTTATGAACTTCAAAAAAGCAAAAGCCCTTTTTATATTTGACTGGATTTAAATCCCCACCATTCATTCCAACAGCAAAAGGAACATGTATATTTCAAAGAGTAATGATATAGCCTCAAACATTTGAAACATCTTTTAAAAACTACTTTCTTTTATTTCATACCTGCAACATCAGTTACTAAAAGTTCCCCTTTTCTGTGAATTCTACAGAAGAGAATATTTTGTAATTCAAAGGTTTTTTTTTTTTATTACCTTTGGAATCTCATAAATCCCATCACTTTTCAACATCTTTATTGCATTGGCACATGTAAGTTTCATTTCCAAACTAGTCTGCTTTCTGCTTTTAGTTAATTCATTCAAATAGAGCAGCATTAATATATGAATACTCTCCCTCTCTTGTGTGTGCACACATAGACACTCATTTCAACAAAAGAGTGGTAAAATTCTTTCTGTTATCACATTTCTACTACTGATGCTGGGCTAGGCTCTCTCATTACAAAATCAGGTTGATAACATTTTCAGAAGCAAAGGTAACATAATAATTAATTTTCCTCCATGGGCCAAATATTTTAGTCCTTACCTAAAATCCCACTGAATTAACTAATAGTTTTCACTGAAGGACCAAAGCTTTTGGCCAAATATATTTGTTAATATTAAGTAGCAGGTGAACATTAAAGATAGCACATACCTTACACTTTTCTTTTCAGCCAGTAAAGGAGATATTAGAAATATTTCCCACCTGTCCTCTCCTTCTCTGGCAGTTTTTCAGCTTCTCATACAACCCCTATATCTTTTTTCTTCACTGCCTGCCATGACTTCCACAAGCTCATCTGCAAGGCCCCTACCCTGTCCACATTTAGGCTCTGTTAAAGGCTCCTTCTGCTACTCTTCCTGCAATGAATTGAGTTGACCAGTATAACAAAAGAAAAAAGAAATCCCTACCTCTTGTTCTCATTCCCCTAATCTTTTTCTTTGTATGTCAGTCCTTACATTGTAACAGTCTCAGGACAGGGACTATCCCTTTCTGAAGGTGCTAGGTGCTTTCCAGACATCATGAGTGTCTCCATTAAAAATAAAATAAAAAATAATAATAATGAGAGTGTCTACCCCATGAAGACTCTTTATGTGAATCAGGTTTATTTCACCAATCTAAGTAAAAAGGAGATATGGACAAGTTGCACATGATGGTTTCCAGCGGGCATACTCAAGATGGCACGCTTGTAACTTGCAGAAATCTTTTGCCATAAGAGCTTGCTGTGATCCTTAATTCTGTTTTCACACATAGCTACTATTTGGTATACCATAATAGCTAGCTAGACAAAGTCCTCAGCGTTTTTTTTCTGAGCTAACTAGGCAGAAAGGGAGACTGGAAGGTATTTCATACAGGAACTCAGTGTTATTCAAATTCCCTCGAAGGACAGGTAGAGGTTTAAAATTCCAGGACTATGGCAGTGTTAATACTATGTAATCTATGCCGGAAATCTAGCTGCTGTCAGTCCACAGGATGAAGGAGAAAAATGCCTTCACAAATGCCTAGTGTCTCACACAACATCTGCAGCACTGTTTGATTTGTCACCTATGTTGGTGGAGCATGATAAATTGCTTGCTGGCAACAATTCAAGCCTACCAGCAAGGAATTTAGCCTTGGGATGTTGTTTATTCCCTATAAAGGCAGTAGAAAGCCTTTACATGTTGTTTGTCAGTCAAGTCTGGACTAGCAAATTACTGTGTTGAAAATACCAAAGAAACTAATCCTCTCTACAAGCAATGTATGTAACATCCCACTATCCACTAACTTGGAGTCAATCGAACTCAGATTGGCCCCATATGGCAGTGATGAATATGTATGGTAACAATCTGATAATCCTCTGGAAAAACTTCATTTAATGTCAACAGGTGTTTTGTCAGAAGAAAGATGTCAGGATTGGAGCCACAGGTAGTATTAGAAATACTTATTACTCTTATTTGATCATCTGCTAACCAGAATTAAAAATGGGCTGGGGATTTCACATGTATGTTATAACCATGCTCATCTGTGCTTGTAATGAATGTGAATATATTGAAGCTACAGCTGGCTAGAAGGAGTCCTGTTGTTCACAATGAGTGAAGAAGGCCCTGGTATATTAAAAGAAGTTAATGAACAGGATGATGTACCTTAGCTAACAGAGGTCTTTAATACATGGTAGTAAAGCATGCTATTATGAGTCTCACATCTCATAAACACTTACATTAATAGTGTGAAATGTTAAATAGCTATGCCAGGTGTGAGCCATTAGACTTCTCTGATTTGGTACACTTTTGTACATCCATTTGATGCAAGGTGCAAATGTAATGATTTTTTTTTAATTATGATATGCTGCTGTGGGCACTCTGAAAAAGATTGTTTCATTTTTTAAAATTACTATATCTTTGGAACCATTAGAGCACAACTTCACTTTGTGACTAGGACTGGAGGACCACTAAAACACAACTATCATGTGTTACTTTTGCACATAAGCCCTAGAACAAAAATGTTGATGAGCTATAATTTTTCAGAAGGCTGTAGCTGAATCATGAAGCATGCACACCTCATCTGGAGTTCTAAAAAAGGCAAAGGGTTATCCAGTATGAGAAACCCAAACCCATTCGTCTATTTTAAAGAATGAAGGCACCGATAAAACAAATCTATTCCAGTTGCATACTGTATTCTATCTTTCTGAAATATTCAGGATCTCTTACCAAGCACCAATACACACTTGGGATACCACAATAAAAGCCCACTTTAGGTAGAAGATCTGAGGACTTTCACACATTAAACAACTTTGTAAGATGGAATTTCATGTATCTATATTTAAATATTCACATTAGGGCCAGCCAGGAAACTCTAGTTCCAGCTCAGAATTCCTTACATATACTTGGTGTGCAACCTACCTCCTCCACCATTATTGTGAAGTGGACAGTGGCATAGCCTCAAGGGCTCTGCAAAGAAGAAAATTAAGTATTCTCAGAGTCTCTGTGGAGACATACATATGTTTAGATACATGTCTAAGGGTAAGAGCAAAAAGTAGAGGATCTGCTCCCCAGATCCAACAACCCATGCCAGCATACCAGGATCCTGGTTCAAAAATGCTCTCAGAGGATGGCTATACGATGAGTTATAAAATTCTTACATGCGAATGCTGACAGAATTGACTTTATCTTCTGACATGAAATACTCCCAGGGGTGATGCTGTTAATAACCATCCTCCAGCCCTTACCTTTTGATGCCATTTAGCCTTCTCCTACTTACTGTGGAATAGCCCTCCTCACTCTCTTTCTTATTATTGGAGTTCACTTCTTAATTTCTTCTAGGACAACTGGGTGTTCAGCTTCTTTTGGTTCTTTTACAACCTGCCTGCTGTTTTTCTAGGTCAGCTCATTGACTGTTTGACTTGAAGTGACCCTTCCATCGATTTAATTACTGTGGTTTTAGCCTTAAAAAAATGTAAACTGTAAAAATTGCTCTAGTTTGATTCAGTGATCTGTATCAATTCAAGAAAGATGGTTGATTTATAGCTAATGTTTAAAGATATTTAAAACTAATAATAAAATGGGGGGGGGGTAACCTTTCATGTCCTGGAACCCACTTCTTCAGATGCATGAAGTGTAAACTTCAGTTTGTTGGTAATATAAATACATGGAAGGGTGAGTTATAATTTGAGGAGGGCAAGTGCTAGCAAGGTCTATTCAATGAGAGAGGAAGAGGTCCATTCAAAACAATTAATGAGACAGTGTGAATTGCCAAAATAGGGAACATTATTTTTTGTATTGAGCTAACCATTCCCAGTCTCTATTCATGCCTAGTCTGATCAGCCATGTGGAAGCCATAGGCTAGACACTATATGCAGATGGAAGGACTCATTCACCTGCTCATCCACCAATATGATATATACCATCACATATCAACAATGCTGCTATGCTTTATACGTTGGCCAAACTGGACTGTCACTATGCAAAAGAATAAATCGACACAAATCAGGAATGGTCACATTCAAAAGCAAACAGGGGAATACTTCAACACCCCTGGATATTCTGTAACAGACATAAAAGTTACAGTACTTCAGCAAAAAAAAAAAAAAACACACCTTTAAAAAACCTAGATTAATGTGAAGCTGAAGAATTCTAATTCAAATGCAAACTAACTACCTTCATACTGAGTTTGAATAGAACTCTTGGATGGCTAAGTCACCACAAAAGGCGATTCCCCCTCAAAAACTCATCTCAGCTCTTACTTGCAGATCTTGCCTCCCTCTCCCACACTGTTTGAATCCAAACAGCTTGTTTACTTTGCAAAGATAGGCTAGCAGTCTATTCCTCTGGATCTATTTCAATAAACCTTGTGACCCACCTTTCTCTGTGTGTGTATCTATTTACAGCTATATTTTCTGTTTCAAATGTCTGATGAAGTAGGTTTGTGCCCACGAAAGCTCATGTGATAAATAAATTTGTTGTCTTGAAAAGTGCCACAGACTACTTGTTTGTTTCTCTGAAATAGACTAACACAGCTACCCTTCTGGAATCTTAATCTGAGGCCTAGTCTACACTCATGGCATGTTTCGGTGACAGTCGAAGGGAGATATGCAAGGTATGGAAAATACCTTGCGTATCTCCCTTCAGCTTAGTAACTCCCACTTAACTCCCTGTCCACACTACGCTAAGTCATACAGAAATGCCATCCGTTCGACTTAATGCTACTCTTCTTACAGAGTTGGAGTTATTGCATTGAACTCCACATCAATTGAGCATATCTTGACTGACCGCTCAATCAAACCCAGAAGAACGCCACTACAAGCATAGACAAGGACTAAATGTTTCAAATTTTAAATTTTTTACTGAAAGCTCAATATTTTCTCTTGGGAAAAAAAGACAAAACGTTTTCTGACCACCTGTATTGTGGATAGATTTGAATGTACAAATCCCTATATGTATACCAGCACTTTTCAAGTATTAGGATTGATGTCTGAAAACCAAGAGCACTGGTGCCTACACATGATACGTTTCTGAAGTCAGAGAGCCCCAGTGATTACCTCTTGGGTCTGTGCTGAAAGACACTTTGAACTGATAGATCATTACAACTTTGTCACTCTTAAGATCTACATGGTTACTCATTTGTATGTGTATATGCTTACTTCCTTTAACCTGTAAGTGACTCATTTCTTTTCTCCCAGTTAATAAATGGTTATTATAAATGGTTACAGAGTTTATTGCAATATTGACTATAAACAGTGTCTTTGATTTAAGATCTAGGATACCAGTTGATCTGTGGTAAATGACTTGTCTCCTGAGACTGGAATCAGCTTGCATATGTTATGATTTTTGGAGTAGGACCATTTATCAGCAAGTCCATTTTGTCTGCATAATAAGATAGGCTGGAAAGTCTAAAGGGACTGTCTATGACTCCATGGTAAGACAGTTATAATGATTTAGGAGTTCACATTTGTTACTGGATTGGTAAAATCTAATTATAGGACAAACCACCACTTTGAGATAGCTACCCTGTTTCTGACAGTCTGCCTGAGGAAGGTCGTCATGGTTGTGACTCTGAGCCACTAACCAATTGGCACTAATCAATTTTGCTTGCTTAAAAGGCAAGTGGCAGGTGGAGTCTTTAAATCATTTCCCATATCCAATAAAGAGAAATAAGGCTACATGCTGGCTCCCAGTCCTCTTTGGCTTTGATATCAGTACTGCTCTGAATAATGCAACTGATAACTTTTAAAAAGTCACATGTACAGAATGGATGGAAAAACAACTCTTCAGTCTCTGAAGGCTTACTGCAAAGAAAGGTCCTTGAGGAACTCCTACATGAAGTTCTTTTTCCAGATAATTGTCCTCTACTAGCCATTGGGGAAATGATCTACAACTTATCCTTGACAGGTTTTCAGAAGCAGCTAATTAGTTTGGACTCACCATCAGCCTGGAAAAAAACTGCAGTCCTTTTCCAATAAGCTCTAGCAACTACTGCCACTGAGCCAAACCCCACTATTGATGGTACAGAAGAAAAGAGCATTAATCACTTGACATACCTTGGCAATACTATGTCAAGCAATGGCTTCCTGGATAAAGAGCTACTGAATGGACTAAGAAAGTCAGGCCAAGCTTTCAAAGAGCTTCACCATGGGATACTCAACCAGCACACCATCAAACTGTCAAAAGAAGTGATAATATACAGTCCCTTTTGTTCAGGTGCCAAACATGGACAATTTACTGCAGATACATCAAGCAATTTGAATTTGTTTTATATTCACGATCTTTGCTCTGTTCTGAAGGTCCACTGGCAAAAAAAAAAAGTCAAACATTAACATACCTGGAACAGTAAAAGCAACCAGCAGTGAGGCACTGATCAACAAAGCTTAACACAAACTGTACATCTAAGCTATCAGAACTGGTGATAATACCCTGTTGGGGTACATTAAAAGTAACTAAATATCAAGTTCCTAAAATTAAGATATCCCTCAAAATGCCTGAACAGTAAACATTTCTAATGAATTTTGTGTTATGATTCACAAATAAAACTGAACTTTGGGTGGAAACCTGCCCCACCCCCAACATTTAAAGATCAGAAACACTGACATTAAAAAATCATATTCCCCCGCCCTTTCTAATAGATTGAGGATAGCACAGAATAACCTACACTGACTTAAAACACTGAGATATAAAATGAAAAATGGTTAATAAAATTAAAATCTTTGATAATTATAAATCATTTAAAATATAGCTATGGATAGTGAATGAGTACAGATGAGACAACTCTTAGGTCAAGTCCTTGCTGGCATAAGTGTTTTTTTGCCAATTCTTCTTTTACATAGAATTGCTGATCTGCTTAAAATGTTATTGCTGACTGAACAAAAGCAAAATGTTGTGTTGGAAGATGTAAGTAAGATACACAAACGTGATAAATAAAAAGGCCATTGTTCTGGGAAGACCCAAGGCAGCGTAACAAAAACAACATGACCCAGAAACTGCAAAACCAAGAAGAAAAATACAAGAGTTGGATAGCCACAGCTTGCACATGCATAATGTATGGCTTGCCTAAAATCCCAAAGCATTGATCTGATCAAAGCCAATTTGATATAGATTAAGTAATCTGTAATGTATAAATGTATAAGAGACATAAGCGAGCGTGGGCCCGAACTGGAAAAAACACCAGCCCAGAAAATGAAGAATGGGTCTGAAGGATGAGACCAAGGGATCAGAAGGGGCAATTGCAGACCTTTCTGGAGCCTTAGGCATAGTTAAAAGCATGAATCAAAGCAGAAATAGTAAGACCAAATATGTCTGAACACTAGGAAACAAACACAGACTTCTATGTAACTACACAAACATATTCCTAAAAGGATGGTACAGGAACACAGAGCCCCGTAAAGATAAGGATGGCATGACAGGATAATGGAGGAGGATGTTTTGTTCGAACTATCAGGCACCAGGAATATCTGGAATGTAACATGTAACTTTTTGTGTTCATGTGCAAAATGAAAAGTCAGAGGAGGGGCAACTTTGCATTGGCAAAGAAGAAAACATTAAGTTGATTGAGACAATACCTTGTCATGGCCATACATGTTAGCATACTTGTAGCTTGGTATGCAGGGCACTAGTACTATGCTGTATTGGCAATAAACCTGCCCAAGCCTTCATCAAGGAACCAAGCCTCTGGTCTTTGTAAGTACCATCAGGGGCTGCTGAATCAACAAGTTGCAATCTGTACTTGTGCAAAATACATAGAACTCCAAGAAAAGCAGAACTAGCAGTGGTAATTACCACGGAAGGTGGAAGAACCTCCCAGTGCCCCAGTATGTGGTAACTTGAACTCCATTTACTAATTCTGTCTCGTCTGTTATTATTTGTCAGGCATAAATGCATGTCCAGACACTATTTCTGTATGAAAGTGTATAAATAAAGGCAAAATATGATTAAGTGTAGACTGGGTGGACTTGTGACTCCATTTCCAATTTTTATAACCAACATCCCTGCCATCTCTCATCAAAGAACAGCTGCAAATTCCTTCTACTTTCAGTTTGTACCAGACCTGTCTTTGGGATCATCAGGGCTAGGCCTTGATCCTGCAAGACTGGTATGCAGTCTGGCCCTGATATTGCCAAATGTTTGAGGATATGCTTAACTCTAAGAATATGTATAATTCCATCAGCTTCAAAGGAGATATTTAAATGCTTAAAGTTAAGTTTAAGTGCTTTATTGCTGCAAGGTCAGAAAGGATCAGTCCCTTATAACATGAAACCCAGAGTGCACAATCAAGGTCTAGGACAGAAAGGAACTGCCATGCCTTTTAGCATTACATTAACTAATTTTAATATTTCACCCAAAGGTAATAAGTTCCTAGGAATAGAGCTTGAGTTCTTTGTTTACATATTTCTGCACATAAAGGACCGTAAACAGCTACAGTATCATGTAATTGATAAATGATCATAACATAGAATTCTAACTGGGGATGAGCAAAATGCTCTAAACTCATGGAATATTTTCAATTATGATAAGTAATTGCATCTTTGTAGAACTCTGTCCTTCTGGGCTGTTTTTATTCCCCCCCTCCCCCCCCATTATGAAAGCATTTACAGTGCTTGAGAGATCATCTCCCCCCCTACATTCCCATTCCGAAATTATCAACCTATTTTATCACTTCAAAGCTCAGAGCTGAATTAATGGCTACTAAAACTTGGTTTATAAATCTTTCTACATTGTCATACATTATGCATTAAAATACATAAGAAAAAATGGGTGCAACACAGGCAGGATATACAGAGAAGGCTAACATCTTTTCCCATCTTGCCCCTAAAGTCTATACAGTCAGAGGAAAGATAACATTGTGGTGTTGGCACAGGATTGAGGCTCAGGAAATCTGTCTTCTGTTCTCAGGTCTGCCAGACTTCTGGTGTGACTTTGGGCAAGCCACTTATTGGCCCCTAAGCTGCACTTTCCTCATCTGTAAAATGGGAGTAATATAATTCCTTTGCGTCATTGGTTTAATGTTAATTTTAAAGAGATGCTCAGATCCTATGTTGACAAGTGCCACTGAGATGTCTATAAAGAAGTCATAGATGAAGAATTTCCATTGTTTCTTAATTCCTGTAGATCAGTCTCTTTTGAAAGAGTGCCAGTGCCACTGATTGGGGGAAGGAAAAAAAAAATAGAGCAAAACTGAACAGGAAGCAATGCTGTGGTAGAGTGCAGCAGATGCATATGGTGAATATAGTGGTCTGAATACTATGGATGACATTCATTTTCTTAATGGACAGGGTTTGGACTGGGAATAGGCATTCATCCATCATCCTTCTATCATTCATCAGCTGTGTGTTTCCCTAAGCAGTTGCCATACTGTTGCTAAGTTTAGTTTTTGTGAAATATCTGCCTAGAAAGGCTTGCCTATCAGATGGCAACACCTGGTTTCCACTAAGTTGCTGCCTTTTAATTGGTTTTACCACCTAGTTTAACTGAGTCATAAGTAGGTCTAGTGACTCCATTGAGATCACATTGAAATCAATGAAAGACAGTAGCTCAGCTTGTATGTGAAACTAAATACCTTCTGGCTACCAGACCTCTCTCTTATCTTTACATCTGAGGCTATGTCGACACTTATTTTAACTAATTTTAGTTAGTTCGAATTAACTTAATTCGAACTAGCATGGCCCCACTGGAATTTTAGTTCAAACTAAGCCAGTGCCATGCATGGCACTGGCTTAGTTCGAATTAGTCAGTTGCATTAAGCTCAATGTGCCAGTTAGTTTGAACTAAGCAATTAGTTTGAACTAATATGGCCACATTGACTTAATTCGAACTAACTAATTTGAATTAAGGTTAGTTCAAAAGGTATAATTGAATGTATTAATTCAAATTGAGGAAGCCCTTAATTCGAATTAATGAAAGCCTAGTGTGGCCAAGGCGTAAATTAGTTTGAATTAAGCTTCCTTAAACAACAAAAGGTCTCATTAAACAACAGCAACCCACACTTCTTAAAAGAAGTCTTTCTGGAATCCTCTCTTCTGACCTTTAACAGACCACTTATGCCCAAAAATCTGTCCCAATTTGTATTTAGTGTAGGCACTCTAGTTACCTTTCCCAGATCCAAACAGCTCTGTAAAACTCAAAAGTTCATACTTTCCACCAATAGAAGTTGGCTCAATGAAACATTATTTCACCTGCCTATTTTTTCAAATATAAAATATGTTCATCAAATATGCTTTCATAAATAATATGCACAATCCTGGTGACTACAGCTCTAATCTTCGTGAAGGAGTATTAAGGGTTTGTGTGTGTACAAAAAACCTCAGTGTTATTCATTGGAAATCACCTTGCAGGATAGATAGAATTTTAAATGCAATGACTGCAATTTGTGACCTTTGTTTGCTCTAATTATAGAACAACATTTTTCTGTCAGTTATATATAGCCTATCAAGCTGAAGCTAATGGACAGAAGAAAGCATTCAGTCCTATAAAGACAAACTTTAGGGCATGACTTTAAGACATTGACTTCAATGGGTATATTCAGTATTATTAGAAATGATCTATGTTTTTTGCCAAAAAATGAGGTATCATACAATTATTTACTTTTTTAAAAGTTCTTTTGTTTTTCCCTCCAGAAATTCAAAATAAATATATTTACTTTTTCAAAATATGATAAAAATAAAAACAATTAAAGGGTAACATGATTTTTTTTAATTGCATCATGAGGAAATAACCATAACTAAAAAAAAAAATATTTTAAAAAGTTTTCTTCTCTGAATACCTGATTTTTTCTAAAGAAATTAAAGAGAAAATAAAAGTCATTTATGAAAGTAATATTTTCACTTTTTAAACTCTCTTTATCCACTAGATAACATAACTTCCCAGTTATGTGTAAGCATGTGCAGAAATCATTGGGGCCTTTCTTTTTAAAAAATGAATAAATAACATTGTTCTTCCATTGAAGTTATTGGGAAAGCAAACCTACTGACTTTATGGCACAAGAAAAAGCCCACATCAGGTGACTGTTTGTTTGAGGACAAAATGTAAACTTTTCCAAAGTGCTTAAGGCTGCGTCTACACTGGTAAATTAGCTTAAGTCGAATTAATTTACCCTGCTTCTACACTACAGTTTCCTTAAGTCGAGCTGCTTAAGTCGACTTAAGCAAAATAAAGTCGACTTAATTAAAATTAAGTCGATTTTATAAAACCTGCTTTTTAGTAGACCTAAGCCTTTAGTCGACTCCCTAGAGTTGACTTAAGCCAGTGTAGCCGTGGGGTAGCCCTAAGTCGACCTAGGGCTACCCCAGGGCTACACCAATGCCCTCCCTGCTGGGGGGGCACAGGGGTAGCCTGGCATGCCGCCCCACCTGGCAGGGCAGAGCCCTGCCCACCCTTCCCCTATGCCCTGCCAGGGTCCCTGACCCCCTTTACCCCATTGTTCAAAGATCCTGAATACAAAATCTTTCCAAAGGTCTCTATATATGTGTAAGTGTAATCATGTGCAGAATCCCACTCAAGTTAATGGGATAAGCACAAGCTTAAGTTCTTTGCTGATTACAGATGGACTTTAGCACATGCTTGTTGAATCAGGCTTAAAAGATTTCCTTTCTATGCTCACTCTTGTTACATAGAAAGAGCTTAAACGTTTCATGAAAAATGCTATGATCCAATTAAATGTCACCTTAGAACCAGAATCTCTCCCACTGAAATCAACAGTCTCTTCTCATAAGCAGTTACTGGTCTAACTGAGGAACGGTGGCAGAATGTAATCCTCACCATTGTGGAGATATACATCCTAACTATACAATACTAACAATAAGGTAATTACAGTCAGGAAGATATGCGGTAGCTAAAGTGTACTTAATTTTCCTTTTTCAAATATACTTCAGCAACACTCAAGTAACAATAATGCTGCACAGCTAATAGACCTCATGTACAAACCACTTAGGAAGAGATAAATTTAAGGGGTGCATCTTGAGGTGTACCTGAAGTACACCTCAAATATATCTGATCATGTGTAATTGACCTCTTAACTAGAGTTCAAAATATTTAGTCAATCTAGCAAAGTGATTGAGTTATCATTTTAAAACTGGTTTATCATATTTGTCAGCATATTTCTAATAGTTCAAAAATCAGGAATTAGCCTTTGACATTTCTTCAGTTTGAACTGCTTGGTATTCAGCACTGATTTAACCAAAACCAATTACATTTTATACATAACCTGTTGTTAACGGCTTGTTGGTATGCACTGGTAAACAGCGTTTTGTTTCTGTAAAAATGAGCATATGCACTACTATAATAAAAATGTGATATAAACAAAAGTGAAATAGAGTCATTGTATTCCTAACTGAACCATTAAAAATATTACAAACTTTATTAACTTTATCTTGGGATATAAAAATCATGCCAGAGAGACTTGAGATGCTGAGGGTTTTGTTTGTGTTGGCTTTTGTTGGTCTGTTTTCAAATCTCTCTGGCATGGTTTTTATATCCTAAGATAAAGTTAATAAGGTTTGTAATGTTTTGAGTTCCTGTCCAATTTTACACTAGTGAGTACAGCTCAGTAGGGGCAAAAGTCAGTGCACAGGGCATTCTTTCACAGGGTGGTTCAGCTGCACCTGCATGTGCTCCTTGGCTTTGTCTACACTTGCACTTTTAAGTCGACTTAGTGTGTCTACACTTAAAATTAAAGTCGACCTAAAGGGGAACTTACAAAGTCGACCTAGAGCGTCCGCACTGGATGCTCTAGGTCGACTTTGTGTTAGGGGGACCTTGGGTAGGTCCACGGTGGCAGGGGGTACCCCTTGTGTGCAATGGGGCAAAGGGGGACAAGGACCCTGGAAGGGCATGTGGGAAGGGTGTGATGCTGTCTGGATTTAGGGAAGCATTTATGATATTATTTTCTATGGATATCTCATAAATGCTATAATCCATAGGAACTATGTCATGTTTGGTATCAATAGAAAGGTAGTAATTTGCTGGGAATGATTATATAGTTTATGTCTAGGAATTCTATTTTGATTAGAAGTTAAAATTTGGTGTTATATCTACTCTGTTGTCTTTCTACAATAGACTAACACGGCTACCCCTTTGAAATTCCCTAAATCCAGATGGTGTCACACCCTGCTCACAAGCCCTGCCCTTTGGGGGGCATGCCAGGCTCCCCCTGTGCCCCCCCCAGCAGGGAGGGCATTGGTGTAGTCCTGGGGTAGCCCTAAGTCAACTTAGGGCTACCCCAGGGCTACACTGGCTTAATTCGACATTAAGAAGTTGAATTAAGCCTTAGGTCGAGTAGAAAGGTGGTGTAATAAAGTCGACTTAATTTTAATTAAGTCGACTTTATTTTGCTTAACTCGACTTAAGCAAGCTGCTTAAGTCGACTTAAGCAAAGTGTAGTGTAGACGCAGGGCCAATTAAGTTGACTTAAGCCAAGCTTAAATCGACTTAATTTACCAATGTAGACGCAGACCTTGATTATACCAGAACTTTTCTTTGGGGCTCCAACCGCAGCCTTTCACCCTGTGCATTGTGGACAATGGCAGTAAGCCATAATCTCTCCCATAACATGGTATTGTGCTATATTTAATATTTAAAAACAGGTTGGTTTTTTTTTAAAATCCATTTTTTCTAAGAGTACAATGTTTATATTATATATGAAGACATATCTGAAATTTAGGAAACAGGAACAGAGTCCTGTGGCACTTTGAAAGACTAACAGATTTATTTATCGCATGAGCTTTCATTGGAGAATCTCTTTTTTCGTCGGACACTTTGAAGAAAGAGGAAATAGGAGTTAACTAATACTGCTGAAGATATTTCTGTTTTGCTCTTGAAATGCAGGAGGTTTCATTTTTAAAAAAAAATGGAAATAATTTCCAGAAGAAAATACTCCCAAATAGCTTCTTAACAGACTTAAAAAAAAAGAAAAGAAAAAAGATTCTATGTGAAATTATTGATGACAGCTATTATTCAGGTAACAAGACTAAAGGAGGAAGATTTTACAGACCACCCCTAGTTGGGCTAAAGAGTTTACTACTGTACTACATTGCTTGGTTGTTTTTGTTTTTTTGTTTTTTTAAAGTGAGCTAGTTCAAACTGGAATTAATTCAGGGAAGTCCTACAGTTCGTGTTATACAGGTCAGACTGAAGAGGTACAATGTTTTACTCAAAAAAAAAATCACAAGTTTACATTCAATTATAATATACAGACCTTTGTGCATCATACAGGCATATTGCCAAATCTAATATATATAATCCCGCCCTCCCACAACCCCACAATTTAAACCCCTATTATCCATGTGCACTTCTGTGTAAGAATGTGCTCTTTTTTTCTGATGAAATAAAGTCCTACCATGGTGACAGTGTGGTGACTAACAATTACCCTGTATTACAAAGAGTACTCTGTATGATTCCTGAAACAAGGTTAATTACAATGGCTCTCTTCATCTATTATATATGGTGCTTCCAAATATCCCTGCTTTTCTTAAGTAACCCATAACACTCGTGCATTAATCTGAAAGAAAAAAAATGGATCCTGGGTCAAGCATGAATGAGGGAATTAAAGTTATTCCATTTATAAAAATATTGGTGATTCTGTTATGTATTGTGAACTTTCAGGCTCTCAAATTTAAACTGCTCTGTATACAGGAGACAATGTTATCATCCATAATTTAAAACTATATTGTTCAAAGAGTATCCTTAAATAGCAATAAAAATGGGGTGGGCTCAGTGACCTGGCTGATTGTCATAACAGACTAGCAAACTGGAAATCTGGATTTGAATCTCATCAGCCTCTTGCTGTCTGAGCTGGGAGAAATTTAACAGCACTGCAGAAATGAAAGGCCCGGCTGGCAGGGAACATGAGCCCGTGTAATTCAATAGTCATACCTACTTGCTTATTATTAATGGCATTGACAGAGCTTTGGAAAGAGATCAGTTCAGTCTTCCTGCACAGAGGATAGTAATAAAAGCCAGAGCCTTTCTGGAAGAAAACATAAGGTTATGAAGATGCATAATATCCATTTGGGAGCCTGCCTTTAAAAGGTTCTGAAATGCATTACCCATCTAGAATTCAGTTCTCTTAACTTGGAAGACCCAGTTCACATGCTGACTTTTTTTGTTTCAATAGCAGTTCCCAAAAAGGGGGGGAGGGTGATATGGTGTAGTTTAAAACAAATCCAAATGATTTTTGGAATTTTCAAGGAATAAAAACGTTTTTTGTTTGCCCCCAAACATTTTCTTTCTGAGCTAGATTCACAAAATGAGGAAGTGCAATGGACTGGTGCACGCGACCCACTGGATGGATATGTATTGGTGTTGGAATTGGGGAATTGCTTAAGTGACCACCTGTCCAGAGGTCTGTGCTCTGTCTCTCCCATGGTCTATAGTCCTTTCTATTTCCCACCTCTTCTGGGGTAAGGTCTAGTTTAAGTGGGCCCATTTTGCATCAGTGACCACCACCAGTCCTGCCTTGGGAGGTCAAAGCGACCCAGGCCCACACACTTCTCTAAGCCCTGGCTCAGGGATCCTATGCGCACCAGCTAAGAGCTACCTCTACGTTCTCCACTCCAGTCTGGCATGCAGTTTTCCCAGTCCCTTGGGATATATCCATGCCTCCCCAGGTACTTGTCACCCTTACATCAGGGCCATGTTCTACCAAACCCTGGCAGTCCCCAATGAACTGTCCTCGGTCCTATTTCATACAGCCGAGTGAACAGCACTCTTTCCTCTTCATAGATCAGGGGCAAACTGTCCAGAGCAAGAGCTGCAACCCTTCCTCTTAGACAGACCCTTAAGCCCTAATTGGCCCTGCAGCTTCCTGCCCATAATGGCTACTCCCTTCTCTGGGCCTTTAACTCCTTCCATACCAGAGTGAGGCAACTACTCTGCTACAGGAGACACTAAGCTGGGATGTAGAAGCCCTAGATTCAAATCCCTACCAGCTTCTGCATGTGGAATGGAGATTTGAATTTGAGTCTGTAACCACTGGGCTATTTGAGGTATTCTGGACCAGATGTCTCATTTTCTGCTTTTGAAGCTGTTCCATTTTATATGAAAAAGATTAATAGTCACTGCATCAGACAAAGAGGGTGAGAATGACTCTATAGTCTGTCAATTAGGGCCGTTTCCTAGGAAAAGACAGAACCTACTTCAATCCCCTGTCCACTAATATTTAATTTATATGAAGTGAAACAAATTCAGCAAGAGAACTAGTGAAAAACCTATGCTATACCCCAGTGGCTAGGGAACTCTCTCACGAGATGAGACACCCAAGTTCAAATCCTTGCTCCAAATGAAAGGTGGGAACTGAACTATGGTCTTCCACAAGTGCCTTAACTATTAGGGAGAAAATCCCACTTTATCAGATGCTTTGAAGATGGGAAATTTTACAGAATGGGAGGTTGGGGGACTGTGTGTAAGCAAGGAGTGGTCTGTCTCTAAAGGCTGAAGAGAGTGAGGGATCATCACAGGACCAAATCCAGCCACCTACTCCATCAAAGGCTCGTTCACCTGCTTATCCATGAATGTGATTTATGCAATCACATGCCGGAAATGCCCCATCTGCCTTATATATTGGACAAACAGGACAGTCTCTGCGTAAAAGAATAAATGGATACAAATCTGACATCAGAAATTGCAATACTAAAAAAACAATAGGGGAACACTTCAATCTCTCTGCTCACTCCATTGACGACTTGCTAATAGCTGTGCTGAAACAAATGAATAACAAATCACAGCTTCAAAGAGAAACTGCAGGAACTTGATTTTATATGCAAATTTGACTCAGTTGCCTTGGGGTTAAACAGGACTACAGATTTTTCTCTCATTACAACAGATGATTTGACCTCACCTTCCTCTATGTGCTGTTCCCCAGTGTTTGAATCCTAACCTCTATTTTGATGTGCTGTTACAGCCTGACCCGATCCTATGTCATACACTTCCCTGCATTTAATTTCCTCCCATTCTGTAACTTTCCTATCTTCACAGCCTCTGACGAAGTGGGATTTTCTCCCACGAAAGCTCATGCGATAAATAAATCTGTTATCTTTAAAAGTGCCACAGGACTCTTTGTTCTTCTGCAATAGACTAACATGGCTACCCCTTTGGAACTTGACTGTTAGAGTAAGTTATAAGGTTGGAAAGGGACATCACCTTCTCTTCCCCTGCCCCCACCATTGTGAAAGGCTTCCAAGTTCCTGCCTGAATCTAGCCCAAAATAAATTGTTTCAGTTTAAGCCAGTGGTTCACATCCTGTGGCCTGGAGGACAAAAGTGGCCATGGGGGCTTTCAAAGTGGCTCATGGCTCTCCTCCTTCTGACTGCAGAAGAGAGTTGCTTCCTAAGGACTCATTTGTAGCATGTTTACAAAGGGCTAAAGAATTGGTCCTTACTGCAGCCAAGACGATGGGAGATCAGCACTCCCCTCCCCCAACTGTAACAGGGAGCACAGCAAAACACTCCACCTAGATCCATAGGTGCTGGGGTCCCTGCTGGAGCCAGAGGAAGGACATTTGGAAGAGATTATCACATATTCAATAGTAATTTAAGTGTAATATAATTCTAAACCAGGAGGAACAAAGAAGGTTAACATGGAGAATATAGACCATGAGGATCCCCATGAGGATCAGATATATTTCTGTAGTAATAATGTGCAGGATATACACACTCAAACATTGGAACAGAACAACTCCCACTGTTTTAGAGTCAGCTTTAGATGGGGAGTCCACCCACCAGGTAAATGACTTGCTACTCGGTAAAGCTTTTCTATGGGATGACAGACAACAAAATATGATCAAATCCTGAAGCCCTTAATTTGAAATTAATAGGAAATTTTGCCTGCATAAAAGGATGGGATTACAGGGGGTGTTTTCTTGTTTCTGTTTTTACTGAGTTAGGATTTATATACCGTGATTATCAACAAGTTGTAGGTACATATAAAAATTCAAAACACGAAGTTGAACATGTAAAAATATGAAAATAATTCCCTTAAAATTTAGGACAAACTCCTCCCAGTTGCTCTCTGTTAAACACCAGAGAAATTCCTGCCTCTCAAAAGCATGAGTAATTAAGTACTGCGCATTAAAGGTGACACAATCAGGCTCATGAAGATATGTTGCCCAGAACTTTTTTTTTTTTTTTAAAGTAAAAGTGATTTACTATATTCCACAGACAGTGTTCATTATAACGCCAGAAGAACTAGTTGGTCATCCATTTAGATTAGAGAGTCTTCTCTGTGAATTTAATCAAATTACATAACATATAGTTGGATTCTTTTTAGTAGCTTCTGCTAGGCATTTAATAACTTTTAATTAGTTAATAATATTTAATAATTACATTTTTGGTAATTTTTAATCAGTCGAACGCAGTATCAGAATAAAATAGCATGCAAATTATCTCACATTGATAATTAGCAGTAAAATATGATCCACCACACATTTTCATAAAGTACCTTCTCATTGTTTAAATGCTTGAAAATAAATGTATGGATATTGAATGGTATTATCAAACAAACATTTATGTTTTTTTTTTTTTCCCCACAGGTTTGGATTCAATTACTGAGCTCTTTTATCCATTTAGCTAATTTTTTCAAGAGGAAATTATTTTTACCAGTCCAAGCAAGATGTATCCACACCTACTGACTTGCCATATAACACTGGAAGTTGTCTTCACCCATTTCTCTTCCTCCCCCCCCATCCCCCTGTTTTTTGTCATTTATTTAAATTTTAAGCTCTTCAGAATAGGATTGTCTCTTTTTATATGTTTGTTCAGTGTCTAACACCTTAATGACCTCTAAGGATGCAGAGCACACCTCTGACAAAAAACTTTGAATTCAGTTGGAGTATCTGCACTTTACTTAAATATACTAATTAATAAAATAAATAAAGTCATTACTAATTTTCTAAAATGGAAATTATTTTTGATGCTGGTAGAACACAACAATATAGAATTACATTACCAAGAAACACCACAAGAATAATGACAAAAAGCAAATGTTTCATAGCACCACAGTGCATAAGGAACAATGTAAACCAAATAAAGAAGTTTTCTGTTATAATAATCAGAAGGTGAAGGAAACTGATCTCTGTCAGAACTCTGAATCAGTGTCTCAAAATTAAATTTCTGTGTTCCCCTAGTGCATTATACTGATCCTTGTTTTGGTGTGAGAAGATCCAGATCTTTTGACATTCATTTCCACATTGGTTTGTGACTCATGATATCAGACTGCTTATGTAAGATACTTACAGGGCACCCATCAGTGTAACTTCTAAGTCAGTGGTTCCCAACCTTTTTGGTTCGAGGGCCACAAATATAATTTTTAGAACCCTGAGGGGCCACGAGTCTATTAAATTAAATTTACATTAAAATTAAATTAATTAAATTCAAATACAATTTTAATTAAAATAATTAAAACAAATTAATTACATTTAAATAAAATTTTAATTAAATAGATTAGTGGCGATTCAGGGCTGTAAAAATTATATTTGTGGCACTCGACCCAAAAATATTATTTTAAATTTTTGAAAAAAACAAAGTTTTTTTAAAGGGGGGGAGGGTCGGGTGCTGGATGCTCTGGAATAGTGCCAGTTTGTGGGCAGGCATGTGGGTCCTAACAACAGCGCAGCCCACGTTCCCGCTCCCCCAAACCTCCGCTGAGGCCATGCCAGCCCACGGTCCCCCATCAAGCCACACTGTCTCCGGCCACCTCCAGCAGCCAGCACACCCCACAGTCGCACCAGCCCGCCCCTCCCTCTCCAGCCATGCCATGCCAGCCCACGCCCTCCCCTCCACCTCCCCACCCCCGCACACCCCCAGATCTGCTGGCATGTGACCCTGCCCGCAGCCCCTGGAGACCTGGCCAGGACCAAAGAGGAGGCGGGCAGCCACAGCATGACTCCCAGCCAGTGGCTCAGGCAGCGCGGGCCATTTTAAAAAGCCCCACGAGCCACTTTTGGCCCACGGGCCGGGGTTGAGAACCCCATTCTAAGTAAAAATTCAAGCTGATTAGCAGAAACATAACTATTTTCCAAGAACATTTTGAAAAGAAAATTTATTAAAAATTATGACAATTTCCAGTTTTTTCAGTGAAACACTTGGAAAGTGGATCATTCATTGTCTTGTAAAATAGAAATTTTGACTGAGACAGAAGTGTTAAATTAGGAAAAAAGTTCTTGTGTTTCAGTGGAAATTTTCCCATTAGCTCTAGTAACAAAACTTGTTACATTCCTCCCTTTAGCCATCAGTTAGGTACACAACTCCATTACTTCTCACAATTCAGGGGTCTTACTCTCCATTTAGCTACAGTACCTTCCTACCACAAGGTAGTTGATTACACACTGGAGTGTCTTAGATCACTGAAGGGGGCACCAAGTTCAAGAGGAACTAAGGATATGGGCTCTCTTCTGCTGACTAGCTAAAAGAAGACAGGCCTGTGGGAATTATTGCCTATGTTTTCATCTAAGTTACTTGGTTTTGTGGACAATAAAAAAGAGCCCCCAGGAAAGAGCCTTAAAAAAAACCTAATGATTGGAATTACATTTCCTCTTTTCTGGCTGGGTGAAACTGCCCCCTAGCTTATATTCCCTTTCCATGAAAGTTATCATAGACCTCATACTGTGTATGAGCTAAACACATCTCCTAAGTGCATCCTGTTCCAACTTTAAATGATCATTTCCTGCCTCCCTACTGTTGCTAATTACACTACAATTACTACTCATTGAGATGAAGACTTTTATATGTCACACACAACTGCTGTTATTAAGTTGTTTCTGAATGGGACTTCATTTGGCCCTTCATGACTCACAAAGCTACTCTCTTACCTCACACTTAGACATTTGTGAAGGATCAGAAGCAAGCCATGAGCTATTCATGTCTAGAATAGTTTCATGATGACTCTTTCACTTTTATCCTCACCTCTATTTTAAAACTTCCTATAGAACTTTTATAAATTTCCTCAGAAAGGTTCCAGTAAAAATGATCTCATCTTTCTAATCATCTCTCCTTGAGTACTTTCAGTGCAGCTCTTGACCTTTCCCATAATACTGAAATTTCCCTTCTCCAAGCTATATTGATATTTTTTCTTGTTCCTTCTTGTACGTTCCCACACTTGTGGGGCTGAGAGTTGTGCCACTAGGACATCAAAAACTGAGAAAAAAATCAGTTTTTTTAAATAAATGTAGCCCTTTTATTCCAGTTCTGTTTTCAACTGATCACTTAGCAAAATTGCTCTCCCTTGTATGATCCAATTGAAAGCAGGTGCTTCAGACTGTGTAATGCATATGTCTAGAGCACTGAGCAGATAAAAATATGTGGATCCATATCTGATCTGCATCTGCAAGAAATGGTCTGCGGATATCTGCGTTGTATCCGCGGATGTGGATATAATGCGGATATCCCCAGATATCTGCGTATTTGCAGGGCTCTAGCCCTATACAGATAAAAATATGTGGATCTGTATCTGATCTGCATCTGCAAGAAATGGTCTGAAGATATCCACATTGTAGCCGCGGATGCGGATATCTGTGGATATAATGCCGGTATCTGTGGATTTGCAGGACTCTGCATATGTCAGCATGCCAGAATGAGGTTCCATAGCAATTCAACAGGTCTTCATTTAATACACTTGGAGTAACAAGACAGTGAGGGGGAAATTTTAAAAGTGTCCTTAATTAATGAAGAAACACACAAGTATTTTAACCAGTATTCATCCCTAGCTCTTATTCTACTTGATTTCATCATAACTTCTACCCCACCAGTGATTTGATCTTTTTAAGCTCCTCTCTTGTTTTGAATCATGCCATTCTAAACATTTCCTTTTTATACTGATGAAAGCATTACATCTTCCCCTTAGTAGCTCAAGCTACAGAATCTATGCCCATTGCCTTCTCTACTAATCTAGAACATCATCTATCCTAAATTTTTATTTTGGACATAACTTCTGAGACTCAAACTTGTATATCCTTTAGCTTATTATCAGATTGCCCTTTACCTGTTTGCTCATTTTGAGTGTTACAGTAAATGAATTACAAACTATAATTACTGACTGCTACAAGGACTGAAAAACCATATTTTTAGAAACAAAGTCCTCTTTCCTCTATGACTCCATCACACTCCTTAACTCACACCTTAACTTTACTGTAAGATCACTGTTTTGAACCAGAATTCTTCATACGTCTGCAAGTTACCACCATTAAAACATTTGCAGAATTTGTCCTCACTTGATTTTTTTTTTATTCATTACACTCATTCCATCTTAGGCCCCTGGCCAACCACTTTTTATCAGTCTCCCTAGATTATGGTTCATCTTTCCTTTGTATCTATCAGTCTACCTACACATTCCCCTGCACTTATTTCTCAGGCCTCATCTATACCACAAAATTAAGTCAAAGGAAGTTGACTTAAGTAGACCTAATAATGTATGCCTTTATGCTACTATCCTTTCCACTGAGCTAACTCACCGTAAAGGCTAATTAATTACTCCACTTTCATAAGAGGCACAGTACTTAATTTAATATTGATGGGCTGACAGAGAGGCAATCTAGTCACAGAATTATGTAAGTCAACTGAACTGGCGTCCAGGTGGGGTATCACTCCACTCCACTCTGACCACTCTGGAAATTATTTTCAAACTTCACTTCACAGCAGACAAGTAAACAGGAAACAGCCCCCTTCCTGTTAAATCTCTGGGAATTTTTTAATACTTCATTTCCTGTTTCATCACTATGGAGCGCTCATCAGCCCAGCTGATCATAACAACGCAATACACCCCAAATGCGCTCCAGCCTGTAGTACACAGAGGTGGTGGATCTTTATTGATTTATGGGGAAAAGAGTCTGTGCAGGTACAGCTCTGATCCATAGAAAGAAATATAGATATCTACAGAAAGATTGCTCAGGATGGCTGCATCTACACTTGTAAATTAAGTCACCTTAAGCTTGCTTAAGTCAACTTAATTTACCCTGCGTCTACACTACAATTTTCTTAAGTCAACTTAAGCACCTTGCTTAGGTCGACTTAAGGAAAATAAAGTCAAGTTAATGAAAATTAAGTTGACTTTTTTAAACCTAGAATTACTTTGATTTAAGGCTTAATTCAACTTTTTAAAGTTGAATTAAGCCAGTGTCGACATGGGGTAGCTCTAAGTCGATTTAGGGCTACCCCAGGACTACACTAATGCCCTCCCTGCCGGGGGGGGGGGGGCCACAGGGGGAGCCTGGGATGCCCAACCTGCCCCTATGCCCTGCCAGGGTCCCTGTCCCCCTTTGCCCCATTGTACCTATGTACAATGGGGCAAAGTCTGAGCCCCCTGGCACTGGGCAAGGGGTGCCTCCCCTGCCCCCATGGACCTGCCCTAGGTCCCCCTAGCCCCTAGAAGTCGACCTAGGCATCCAGTGTGAACGCTCTAGATTGACTTTGTAAGTTCCCCCCAAAGTCGACTTAAAATTTAAGTGTAGACATGCTAAGTCAACTTAACTAAGTCGACTTAAAGTCGATTTAGTTAAGTCGACTTAGATAAAGTCGACTTAAATTTCCAAGTGTAGACATAGCCGATGTGAGGGAGAAGGACTACACTAGGGACAGAAAGCAGTGTTGAATGAAAATCAAAGAAGTTTGGCAGACATTTTAGAATACAAGGGAGACGAACAATTGCTCTGTTTCTGCACCGCAGATATGCCCCTTCTACAATGAGCTGTATGTGATTCTTGACAGCGACCCCGCCAATACTCCCAAATACAGGATGGATACCTCCCAGGCATCTGAGTCCTAGACCACTTCAGAGAACAATGAGGAGGACATTCTGAAGGAGGAGAATGAAAGACAGGAGAGCAGGGATATATTCTCACCAAACCTCAGGAGCTATTTTTAACCTCAACACTGTCCAACCCGTCAGAGGACAGCATGACATCTGAGCTTGATGTTGGTCAAGGCAATTCTGGTGAATATGCCAATCCAACCAAACTATAGGGGGTAGAGGCTCTTATATTTTAGGTTTAATATTAAGAAAAGGTGAGGTGAATTGGTTATCACCTTCCAGGTGACGTGAATTGGTTATCACCTTCCAGTGGCTGCTCTGGCTACACAGAGGGTGTCCCCACAGAAAAGATAATTTATGTACACAGATATGACCTGGGAATCCTCCATGGAGATCTCCATAGAATCATAGATTAGGGTTGGAAGGGACCTTAGGAGGTTATCTAGTCCAACCCTCTGCTCAAAGCAGGACCAACCCAAACTAAACCACCACAGCCAGAGCTTTGTCAAGCCTCACTTTAATGACCTCTAAAGATGCAGATTACACCACCTCCCTAGGTAACTCATTCCAATGCTTCAACACCATCCTAGTGAAAAAAGTTTTCCTAATATCCAACCTAGACCTCCCCACTGCAACTTGAGACCATTGCTCCTAGTTCTGTCATGTACTACCACTGAAAACAACCTAGTTCAGGGGTCAGCAACCTTTGCCAGGCCCTGTTCCAGCCCTTTCCCCCAACCCTCAGCAGGTGCCAGGGGCAGAGCCAGCAGGGGAAAGAGCCACCATTCAGGCACAGCTCTTGTGGCCCCAAGCATTGCTGAGGGGGGAGAATGGGGGGGCAAGGCCAGCAGGTGAAAAGGACCACCATGCATGTACTTGCAGCCGTACTGAGTGGTGTTGTAGGGCCGGGAGCCCTGTGTGCTGCTCAGAATGGGCACACATTCAATCTTTGGCACATTCCTCCATTTCTTCTTTATATTTCTTTGATGAAGTTGCATCTCTCAAACATTTAAGTTCCTCTTTTGATTATTACCATCTTTTTGACTAATGAGGAAGAGTGATGTTTCAATTCAAAACATACCATTTAGTGGAATAATTCAAATCTTCACTCTCAAAGCACTTAATTCTTATCCTTTTCTCTGTATCTAATGTCTAACAGGTCCCAAATGGAACATTTTGAATGAGAAGAAAGATATCCCAACTTTTTTATTTATGGGCACAGATCTGAAAAGCAATTACAATATGTTACGGTTCAATTTTCTTTAGTAAGGTATCTTTTCAATCTTCCCACACCAAAGCAGCCAAAATTGCAAATGGCATTAATCAGAATAAATCACATGTTTGTTAAAAATACTAAGGGGTAGTGGTGATGGTGAAAAGAAGCTTCATCATGTAGGTTGAAGAATGGTCTGAAGGATTTCTGGCTTCCATCCACAACATTGCCTAATGACTTTGGGTGTGGCCTTTAACAAATCATTAAGACCTGATCCAACAGCCAATTATATCAATAGACATTATTCCAGTAATTTTTGGATATTGGATTGAGTTGTTGACTCAATGCTTTAGCTTACTTTTCCATTAAATGGCTATAAAATTATCCTTAACAGGGTTTTTAGAATTATGTATTTATAAAGAGACCAGTATCTTTAAGTAAAAAGCATTAAATATTGAATTATTTTTTCTTGAAACCTAGTGGTAACAGAGAAAACACACTATTTTTCCCTCCCAATTTATTGTTTGACATATATTAGAGTAGTGCCTATAGACCATCTAAGTTGAGATCTATTTGTGCTAGGCACACTCTCAATATATAGTACATGACAATTGATGCCCTACATGTAGTTCCTCAGACATTCTTCTTAAAGTTACAGCCTCAGGCTATATTAACTGTTGATTAGGTCCATCTGCATTTTGGAAACTCTCTTGGGGAGTAGCTGTCCAAACCCCACTGAAATAGGTCTGCCAGGGTAGGGCACTGGAATTGGTGTGAAGTGGCAAGATATCCAATGGATCAAAGAGACCTGTGTAGATATCCAAGGCTATGTCTACACTTGAAAAGTTAAGTCGACTTTGTTAAATCAACTTAATAAGGTCGACTTTAAGTCATCTTAAAGTTAACCTTATTAAGTCAACTTAATGTTGGACATAGCTGTCCACACTGGCATTAAGTCAACTTAATAAAGTCGACTTAAGGGCTACTCCCCATCCACACTGGCCTTAAATCGACTTAAGGAGTCGACTTAAGGCTTGAGTTGATCTAAAGAGGAGAAGTTATTAAGTCAACTTAAGCTTTCATTAAGTCAACTTAAGGAATTTCTTAAGTCAACTTAATGAAAGTCCAGTGTGGACGTGGAATAATTTAGGTCAATTTAATCATCCTTAAGTCGACCTAAATTGCTAGTGTAGACATACCCCAAGAGTCTGCTGATACTGTTGTGCACTAAAGACACTTATAATGATCTGACAAAGATGCCTCTGTAAAGGGCTAGTGACCTGAAAATAGATATTGAAAATATATAGAGGTTACAGATGTACACATGAACTGATTAACTCTGAGAAGCTTTTAAAAAGCAACTTACTGCAGAGCTATAAATCTTCACCAGCCTTCATTTCCATATCCCAGCTCAGAATTCAATAAAAGAATCCTACTGCATAGGAGAGATACTATTAAAGATTCCCTGACTTTTGAAGCTCTCTCTCTCTCTCTGGACTTTAAATATAAATTTATACCCCAAAAAGTAAGAAATTACTCTGGTCAAGTAACTGCAGGGTTTAAATTTGTCCAACATAATTCAGCCCTGTATTATTCATTAGTAATGGGCACCTAGGTTGCAATTGATTTCAGTATTATTCCCCTACAGCAAAGACTTCAATGATATTTTTTAAAAAAATATTTCAGTTCAGTGAATGATTTTGTGAAGGAGAAATATATCCATATATCAGAAAAGTAAGAGGCACACAAGAAAAGTTACCATTTTGGCTAGGGGAGTATCTACTCATCTAAGACTAGAGAAGGTCAAAAAGTTTCCATCAGAAAATGCTGATTCCACAAATCCAAAGGGTTCCCTCAATAAAGTTTCAACTTTATCACCTCAACTTATTTTATAGTGTCATTTATAAAAGTCAAAACACAAAGGTTGAGATTTTTATTTGATTGATAAATTACAATATGAAATAAGGGTCAAGTCAGTAAATTAAACGTTTCATTTTGATTAAGTCAGAATGGAATATTCCAATTAGCCTCAAACAGAATTTCAGAACTTCTGTGCCATGGGAAATTTGTGATTTTTGATCTGATTCTGAACAAAAAAATTGCTGTTGGGGGTTTCCATTAAATGAGATTTTCAGATTTTGCCCAGCTCTGTTTAGGACTATACCATCATTATGCTACAGTATACCGTTGCCATTCAAGAATTCCTAGCAGTGATGGAGCACTGGTCCTTTGTTCCAAAAATAGAAGCTGTACCTTCAAGATAAAGTGGTAACACTATTAAAACTTTGACATACATTGAGAAATTCTAATTCCATCCAGTAGTGAACAGCAATACACAAAACCCAGTAGATTACAATCAGCAACCACTATTAAAGTTCTAATAATGAACACAACACTTGTTTCCCAGCATGTTGTATCCATAGCCTCAGAGACATTCCAACTATTTCACCGCTTTTATGGTTCAGTGATAATAAAAATGTAATAAAATCTAAATGCAGATGAACAGCAGAGCTGTATACAGAAAGCTCCGGTTCATGTGAGCTGTTCAATGCTAATAGTTTTGTAATAGATTTAGAAATTTGGTTTAAGAACCCAGAACTTCAGATGATTACTTTAAGTTCATCTTCAAATAGTATGAACATCTGCAGTACTGAAAATTTCAAGGGAACAGATCTTTTTCTTTCTTTCTTTCTTTCTTTCTTTCTTTCTTTCTTTCTTTCTTTCTTTCTTTCT
>ML685756.1:11873714-11918798 GCA_007922175.1 Pelusios castaneus | reverse complement strand
TCTTTCTTTCTTTCTTTCTTTCTTTCTTTCTTTCTTTCTTTCTTTCTCCAGATTTTGCTAAGAACTCAGTAGTGCAGAGACAACAAAAATATATAAGGATTACTTTTGCAACCCTTTCCCTAAAGGTTGTTTTGGTTAATTTTTTGCATAAATGTTTCATGGAGACAGATTCCTGGTTTATCTGAAATGGGTCATACACCTATTTTTGGACAGTTAATGGTTCATTCACCCATTATCACAATTTTTTATTAGTGAGTTGTACAGTCATTTATTTCCCTTCATACTTCCCATGCACCCCAAACTTTAATATGCATGAAGAAATAACTTGGTCTATAAATAACAATGGTTACCTTCTGTTTCTCTGGTTTTGGTGAGGGTTAACTTATGTTCTCTTAGAATATATAAGGAACGTGAAGCAGAGCTGAGGTATGTGAGGAGTTTCATATATATGTGAATCAACACTAATGAAAAGTTAAAAGATGTGACATATCTAATTCTCAGGAGTCCTGACAAAAGAAATCTGATTATTTCCTGGCTTCAGTACCTTGACTCTGATCGAGGTTAAAATGATTGACATCCTTGTATAAGATTATATATTCTGTAAATCATTTCAAAAGTTTATATATATTTTTAATTTTAAGATTACACTTTATAACATGACTCTCTTCAAGCCATACAAACCTTCAAACTATGGACCAAATCTTGCACTTGTTACTCAGACCTATTTTTATTCAATAAAATGGACTTATTTTCCCAGAGTAAAAGCTGCAGGACCAAACTGTGTATTTCTAGAACCAGTCCAGAGGATATAAACCTCTATAAGAAAATCTAAATGTTTAATATGGGGCTAACTTTTTAAAGTTACTATTTAACTCCTACAAAATCAAAAGTTCTATGGATGTATTTTTCCTGCATGAGAACTGTAGCATTTGCTCTGGATATAGCAGTCACATAGCATTAGAATGGGGGGAAGGGGGAAGATCACCATTACCACAAATTATCATGTTACCATAACCCCTTAATTATGTTATGTCATTACTCTTTTGAATGCTGAAGAAATGATTGCTCCAAACCAATCAGCAGCATTTAGGACTGGCACAAATCATTTTATGGCAACAATGTGCTTTTAAAAATACAAGAATTTATGAAGAAGTATTCTATGCACAACCAGAGGAAACATTTCTCTCCCAGCACAGAAAACCACCACTTTTCTACTCCATATCCTTAGACAGT
The DNA here is from genome assembly GCA_007922175.1 of Pelusios castaneus. Taxonomy (NCBI): domain Eukaryota; kingdom Metazoa; phylum Chordata; order Testudines; family Pelomedusidae; genus Pelusios; species Pelusios castaneus. Next base: position 11,917,565 of record ML685756.1, on the reverse strand, counting down.
TTAGCCAAAATGTTGACAAGATCCATAAAAATCTAAAAGAGCAGCTTTGTTAACATAATTATAACCTTATTAATAATTCACAGGTTGGCAGGAGTACAGTATTGACAGTATTACAGTGCATCATTTTTAACAAGAAAAGACCTTTATTTTAATGCTCCTTAAGGTGATCACTAAAGAGGTAAAATTTGCAGCAAATGTAGCTGTATTTGTAATGTAAATGCATAGCAGGTATTCACTTATCTAGCAGCATCGCCAAACAATGTTTTGGTATATTTGTTCTGCAGTCAGGTCTTTTAAGCAACTGGGTCAAAGCCACCCAGGGTACCTGCCACTTCTGAAAAACACACTAGTTTTCCCATAAATAATCCCATTAGAGATAAAATACATTTGCTGCACTAAGAGCCTAAACACGAGAAATACTCAGCGATCTTCATTCTCTCCTCACTTGGGTACTCATGCAGAGCCCATTGATGCAAAATCCCATTGATTACCATAGGCTGGACCATACACTATTATATAAAAGAGTTCTGAATCAGGCTCAATGCATATTCTGTGGGCTTTGCAGTTCTGAGGATTAGAATATGTGTTTGTCAAGAAGTTTTCTAACGATTGCAAATCTTTTTAATATAAATTAAAACAGTCACAATAAAATAAAAATAATGAATTACCTATGAAGCTTTTGCATTCCATTACCACAGAAAAGCAAGAATAGAGTCAATCCACAGTAGATACTTACAGTTTTATAATGGTATTGCAAGCAAGCACGCAGCAGTCACTGCTGCACCTTTATAGCTGAACTACAAAACCATTTCAACTGGCAGTCAGTCAGACTGAGTGGTCAAACAGGGGGTCAGGATGGATAGGAGAATTGCTAATGGAATACAGTGCCTGTAATGTTTAGGTCACCAGATCACATCTGTTAGAGAGGGTAGTGACAAAAGAAGTTATTATTATTTTGTGAATGGTGTATCTGAAGAGAACTGGTGTTTCTGTTCTGAGCTTAATGGGAAGTTTCCACATAGCAAAATCCACTGATACATCTGGGAACAATTATCAGTCTCAACAGATAATGGAAGGGTGTGGAGACAAAATGAACTCTGCAGAAGGCAGGCACATTTAGCAGAGCCCTAGACTATAGTTGCCACACTTTTTGGCAGCAGTCGATGAGAGAGACACAAGGTATGTAAAATACCTTGTGTATATCTCAAATACTTCCTAAATACTCCTTGCACACTCCACTAAGCCAACCAGAAATGGTGTCCGGTCAGCGTAGCACTACTTCAGTTACGGAGCTGGAGTTAGAACTTTGGTTCCATGTTTGATTGAGCGCGTCTTAACAGACCACTCAATCGAACATGGAAGAGTGAACTGACGACAGCGACTCTGCCACCATCAGGATAGACATAGCCAGAGTCATGTGAGGAAGTTCCAAAGGGGTAACCAGGTTAATCTAGTTCAGCAAAACAAACAAGGAGTCCTGTGAAGGTTAAACTTCAACTGCCTATGCTGCTCCATGACCTCTCCAAGGTCTTGATCTTTCAAGTTTACATGCACTGATATACCTCTGAACTCTCCCCCGTTGACTTCAGCCACATATGAACTCACAGGATCAAGGTCCATCACTTTTCACAAGCACTTAATACTTTAGGGGAAGTCCTGATCCCACTGATTTGAACATGGCCAGGATTACACTGTACATTTTAAAAAAAATCATACAAGTGATATGTACCCGTTAAAAACAGAGTCCACCAACGTGCAACATCATTACAATAAGATGCAGAAAGAGAAAATACCGATATTAAAATGGGAAATATTTGTGCTTTACACATAAATATTTTACCTCTATGTGTGTCAGTATATGCATAAAAACACAGGCCTGTTTAATTTTACGTACAATCTTCTGCGTTGAAAAATACTGATTTTGACCGTTGCCACAATTACAAAACTCAATACTTTTAAGTACACATGGGTAAACTGAGTGGGATAAAAATAAGAATTGATCTGAACTTCCACGATGAACTTAAATTATACCAGATAAATGTTTTTGAAATTTAAAAATTTAGGTAAGCATTCCTCACCTTTATTTTTACTTGTCTCTGTACTTACTAATTCCAGACATAAAAGAAGCTGTTTGTACAATATTCATGGCCTAGGTGGGAGCAGTTATTACAAGAATTCCTCATAACACAATCTGTTCAAATGAAATTTCTAGACTAACATTGCAGGGAAAGGAAGGATAGGTGTCACAAATAAAGTTTGGATGAGCACTGAACTTTAAGTAGTTATTCCATAACTAGTTTATCGGAGCTCAAACAAGAGAATTTTGCTTATAAATTTACTTGAATTACAAAAAAACTGAAAAAAAACCCCCACCACATAGTAGATAAATTTTAAAATTAAGTTTTAGAGATATTACCAGTTCTTTTATTCCACATTTTAGAGTTCACCCAATACTTTTGAAGCATATAATCTCTCTCAAGGAAGAGTGAACCTGAAATGCACTCGGTGTAACCATTGCCTAGTACATATAACTTTTCCGGAATGCTTAGTCTTCACTGCTATAATGCTTAATTTTCAATTTTTCACTTTAAAAATTGTCTTGTGCTCATCCTGATTTTCAGTGCCAGTCTTTGCTTCCCCATTGTCTCTGAATTAGGTTTCCAGATAACCAGAGTGACTTTTTATCTATGGAAAAGGCCAAGCTCTCATTCAGTTCTTGTCACACCAAAATTTATAGTGGGATTTTTTTTTTGAATGTTTGACGGTGGGCCATATGCTGAAAATTTGAAAAATTTAATTCATAACAAATATTTGTATATTAAATAAATGCAGAGAATACTAACTTCAACCAAGATTGGAATAGTTTATAATTAAAAAATGCCTTCATGGTTACAGCTGAAGAATTTATTTTTTTCTCACAGCATAGGGGATAAAAATCCCTCAGTTTCACTTCACAGTTTTCCTATTCATCTGACATTTTTTATACAAGTAATAGATACCCCAGAGATTTAAATGTCAGAAAACACCCTAGTATGAAGTGGGATGTTCAATGTTACACCATACACTCATTAGGATGAGTCAACATGGGTATGAAAACTGCTCATCAAGAGCAGTACCATGCTTAGTAACAATTTTTTTTCCTCAGGTGTTCCATATATTTGAATAATAAAATGATAATAAATTGGTTGCCTTTGTCAAAGGATCAGTTTTTAAAATAAACTGAGATACTACTATTTGAACTCAGTTGCCTAAATATTTCACGAATAATTTATCTACTAAGCTACATTGCTGCTATTTAGCATCTCTCTTACAGGGACAAAATATACCTGGGGATCCTTGAGAGACTCAGAGGCAGAAGAGAAACTGACCTAAATTACCTTTTAAGGCATGAAAAAGGGCAAAGTCACTCCAGCAACTTTGTCGGAATTCCATTTGGCACCACAGATGTGTCAACAATACTGTGGTGAGCAGCAGTGAATCTAGTTGACAAATCTAAAGGAAGTCAGCATGGAGGCTTTGTCTATATCCATCCTAGACAGATATAAAATGTGATAGACTACCATTGTTAATGCTGCTTTAGCTAGATAACAGTGGTAGTGTAGAAATTTGTGTCTGTGTGTGTGTGTCACAGAGAGAGAGAGACACTAACACTACCCAGGGTAAAATCTAGACTGTTGAACAGTTATGTCCTGCCAGGACTCTAACTGGGGGTTGCCTCTTACATTGTTTTACTGTGAGAACAGCACTCTTGACCAGTTTAACACACAGTCTTCAGCACATTATTTGCTTCCAGTTACATACTATTGAATGCTACTAGCTAGCCACTCATGAATTAAACTGCAGGGCAGCACGAGCAAGCTTTCTAGTCCTAGACTTCCCCCAGAAATGTGAATCCTGTACTTTCCATTACATTACATTATTGCTAAATAATGCAAGTTCATTTAAAGTCATCTTTAGATCAGTTGGAAAATGATATGCAACAGCCTTGTTATCATAAATGGAGTTTCCCACACACACTTTAAACCAAAACACACTGATTAAATTTAAATAATAAGATAAACTTATTAGCTAAAGAATGTTATATGTTAAGTGGCTACAGATAATGAATCATAAAAGACTGGTTACAAAAGAAACAAAAAGATAAAATGTAAGCTTATTGGCTAACACCAACAAACTAATTCAACTTAAAAGCAAAAAAGTTTTTCACCATAAATTTACAGAAGTCTGTATTGTCTGAAAAGCCTCCCAGCCAGGATTCCTGTCCTATTCACCACCCCAAATTCAATTCTTTGAGAGATGTTGATGAAACGAGCAGAGATGAAGGAGGAGAGGTCAAGCATTTCTTTCCCTCTTTATAATTTAATGTCTTGTACTAGACACATCATTGCTGAGTCATGGTGACCAAACAGCCTCTTGTTGAAGTGAATTTTGAACCATCCCTGTAATGAAATATAATTTTTTATTTACCCTTACTGCTGGAGAATGGTTGCTTAACTAAGTGATGGCCCACTCGACTTTGGTGATACCTGCCTGTGGGGGACAATGTGTCTTACTCTGAAGAACTGATCTGGGTCTGGCCTTCTAATCTTCGAACATGTTACAGCAATGTTATACAAGAAAAAGATGGGGAAATAAGTAAAATCTTATAACTTTACCTATAATGTTGGCACACACACTTTGCCAGAACAAAGATGTTCAGCAGGTTATGAATTTTCAAATGATACCTCATAAGGCATACATTGTACAAAATATAGCATGACCTTATAAAGGGTGAACAATAGATACAGGTTGCCATAATATATTCCCAGATACATTATGATGTGACCAGAAACCTTCAATTACATGAGTGTGCATGACAAAAATTTAGCAGAAGTAAAAAAGGAATACTTCTAACACAAATCAATGACTCACTACTTTACTGAGCTAATATGCAATGACTCACAATAGAATTTCATTAGGACAGTCTGTGTCATTTACTAGAAGGAATCTATATACTTGATTTGTGGGCTTTAAGTTGGTTAACTACTCTATGCTCTGAAGATAGCTGTGGAGCACCAGACTTCCTCTTGCTACCTTTAGTGAAGTTTTGTGCTGTTTTTGGTAGGCTGTAGGTTCAAGGTTTTTGAGCATTACTAGTGATATGGGGTGCTTAAGTTCTTGGATGCCCAACTTATGACACCTTAGAGGGAATTTTCAGAGGACAGGTGCTCCAAAAATCACTAATCACTTATGAATACCTTGGCCTAGATTAATAGGGTATTTCAAAAGTGTGGGAGAATGGAGAGAGCCAAGAGTTAAAAGTAATGAGGGTATAGATTGAAGATCCTAATGAGCATCTATGGAATGCATAAGCCTTGCCTATATTCATGTCATCACTTTTGATGACACATATGCCAAGTGCTAATCACAGGAAGATGAAAAATGTCTCCTTTTTTTCCCACTGTTTTCATTGGAGTAGGTGGGAAAAGGGAGATCAGATATACATAGTATATGTTTTTGTTATATGCAAGAAAAAGATGGGAAAAATAATTCTTTTGTGTTTTGTACATCAGACATTTGTTAGGTGTGGTATGTTTTGGATTACAAAACATTACTATTTTTACAAATCATTTACATTCCTCTCAAAATATACCTGATATCAAAATCGTCACCAAAGTCAAGGATAAAAATAAAATAATTTTGCGAATTAGTTTTCTGAAAAAATGAGGTAGCTAATTTACAAATTAATACAGGTTATACTGTGCTAATATTTTCTATATTCAGTAACATAACAATGCAGTTTTTCTAAATCATAAAGTATCAAATACTAAATACTCAGTAAATACAAGGTTCACGAAAAAGGGCAGAAATCATAATCCCTGTATCCCTCAAGATTTTTAGGAAGCTGAAAGGATGTGCTAACTGCTTTAATTGATCCTCATTCCAGATACCTGCAGTTAAATAAAGGAATAAAAGTTGGTGGGAAAAGATTTCTTTATTCAGCTCCAAGGGTCAAATGGCAGACCACTTCACTTTGCTTGTACATAGGTGCCATTTTTGCTCTCTCTTAGGTCTGATTTACATCCCGGCCTCTGTTTATTATATTTCCCACAGCAGAAATCTCCCTTCTCCTTTTCATACACAAAACTGTTTCAGATAGGAAAGCATATATATTTTCCTCTTTTGCCCCAAAACTGCTGGGATCAACACTGAAAATGAAGGGCAAGGCAGCAGCACAGCAGAGCCTTCAAGAGTGTCTTCAATTTCCACAGCCCATGGAACAGCACGCACAAGTGAAGAACTTCCTGACACAGGCAGATTCAAACTGCTAGAAATCATTTTTCCCCATTTTGAAGCTAAACTACTTTGTCTATTCAATGACTAGTGTTGGCAGACTTTTGCTGGAGGGAGAAAAAGACAGTTCTGTAGCAGTCACATTCTTGTTAAAAGCTACAGAGGTTTTCAGGATGCTAGGTAACAGGGTTGCTGAATAATTTAGGCCCTACCTTGATATTAATCTCTCCAGATTCCCTGTAATAATTAGGTACAGGATACAGGAAAAAGTTTGAGTCACAGCTCACAGTCAGCATTGACTTTGAGGCAGGTTCATGCGAGTATCCTCATATGCATACCTCCCAGGCAAAACAAAGAACGCTGCAGGGCAAGGCATTTGACTAAATCCTATCTGAAAGTACAGGGGACCAAATCCACTACTACAGACTTCACCTCAGACAAGAGCACTATATCTAGTACCAAACAACAAGAACTCAATATACACAGCAAACTCAGGGCAAGGATGGACTAACCTGGTCTCCAAGAAAAATGACAAGAATTCCACATTTCAACAGAATTCCACTGCATTTCAAGGATGGGAAAATTTCTCAAACCTGCAGGCCTAAAGCTATATTTATAAATTCATGTTTAGGAACTTAAGGTGGAATTTTCATAAGTACCAAAGACTTAAAAGTGCGTGCGGTGTATTTGTAGCAGTGTTGGTCCCGGTTATTAAATACAAGGTGGGTAAGGTATCTCTTATTGGACCTACTTCTGTAGGCAAGCTTTTGAGCCATGCAGAATTCATCTCTTTCAACAATAGAAGTTGGTCCAAGAAAAAGATATTACCTCACTCTCTCTCTCTCTAAAGTTTTCTAAGAGTTTCAAAGAGCCCATGGCAGCTAGGCGCACTACTCCCTGGCTTTCTATAAGATATGGGTCCCTAAAATCCATAGGCCCCTTTTAAAAACCCAGCCTAAGTGACTTATGAACACAAGTCCCATTGAAATTCGGTGGAACATATACTTTTTCTGCTGGACTTGATTTTAGCCTTTTCTTTGACTCATTTTCTCCATAGCAGAACCACCCAGTAGAGCTACAAATGCTGCCAGCAAACTATTAAACTTTTGATTTGTTGGTAGTCCTCAAACTAGGCATAGTACTTTTTAAATTTCACCATAATGGTCCAATAAAGCAGCAAATGATGGTGCCTAAGGGTACCTGTACTTTGAAAGATATATATCCTATATATTTCATTAGTAAATCAGGAGACCAAGTGATCCTCCCTATTTAAGTACCATGCATATACTGCACCTCACACACCCTAATGCTCTGTGTGGATCATTATTGAACTCTGTGGTGGGGCAACCACACCACACTGGCAGAGAAGGGATTAACTGATCTCTGGGAAGGCTGCACAGAAAGCAGCCAATAGAACAGGGGCTGTCAGTAACAGTCAGTGAGGGCCCAGCAGGTCCATATAAAAAGGACCTGCAGGGCAGAGTAGTTCAGTTGCTGATGGAAACTGAGGGAGTAAGGACTGTGTCCCTGGACAGAGCAGTGGCTGGTTCCCAGGACTGTGCAACTGAGTGTCCTGAGGTGAGGACAAAGGTGCTGGGGCCATGAGGAAGTGGCCTGGGGAAATAGAGCAACATTGACAAAGGTTTCAAAGAAGCAGTGGGAGACTGGTAGTTATTGGGTACTTGGGTTGGGGCCTAGAGTAGTGGGCTGACCCACATTCCCCCCATTTGCCTCTGTGGGACGCAGAACTGCCCAGAGGCTTGGGTCAAGAAGAGGATGCTGCGGTTCTGAGAGAGGAAGCCTAAGCAGGAGCAAGTCAAAGTGCTGGTGTGCAGACTTAACATGGGGGCATGACCTCAAGCTAATCCCCAGAATGAGCAGGAAGAAATGTCACTCTGGCAAGGAGGGTTGCACTCCATGTTAGACGATTTTAGAGGGCAATATAGCACCAGGACGGGGCATGGGACTGGGCGTCAGAACAAATGCATATTTTTCCTTGAGGGAGAGGCACCACTATCTTGCTGTGTGAATCTAACTTTTCTATGCTTCTGTCTCCCTGCCTAACAGGGGGATAATTACACTTCTTTTTAATGAGTCAGATTAAAGTCCTAAGCATTATTTATTTCTGTGCTGGAAGCTCTTGACTTTCGACAGAAGGAATGTCATAATTCCTACTAAAATATGCAATACAAAAAAATGAGATTCAGAATTCACAATCATGACAAACAGACCCACTGATTCTGCCTTGCAAAGAGTGTTCAAGGAAGAACATGCTTCATGATATGGTATGTGGGTTACCTCAATTGGAGAATACAGGAGACAAGCTAGGAATAATATATCCACTACTTTGGTCCCCATAAAAACAATGATGGGGGTCAGCAACCTTCCGTAACTCCCATGCCGGCCCCTCCTCCCCACCCCTCAGCCAGTGCTGGTAGTTCCCTCTGCTGAAAACAGTGATGGCTTCCTGAAAAGTTGACAGCAAACAAGGCTGGAATTGAGGGGGAGTGCTTCCCAGGCATGCTGCTGAAAGGAGCCACTTGCAAAAAGAGGCCGCCCAGAGCCCCCTCTTGGGTGTCCCCAAGCATGTCAAGGAAAGAAACTGTCCAGAGTGGCTCCTTTTGACAGTGGCACATGGCAAAAAGGAGCTGCTCCAGGTGGCTTTTTCCCACAGCATGCCTCTGGCAAGAAGCCTCCCAGAGGGGCTTTTGATGGCATGAGAGGCCATTTCTGTGGTGCTGCAGAGGTTGCCGCATGCCGCTCCAAATGGCTCGTGTGCCACTGTCAGCACATATGCCAGGGTTGCCTACTCCTGAACAAGGATAAGAATTAGGGTCTGAATATTGGATTCTTGCTAGGATACTGAAACAAAGGATTAAACTCTCCCTATAAACATGTCTCATGCATGTTTTATATTTTCTTGAGGCATCTGATACTGGCTGTAGAAAGACGGCTTATTGAAATAGTTCAATTGGTTTAATCTGGTGTTCCAATTTTTAGGAAAATACAGCAGAACTGAGCTAGAAAGGACATTCCACAACTTCACCTTGCTTTGTTCTCTTCATTGCTCATGTTTCCCTCCACAAGCACTCCATATTCTTTTGACTGACTTCCCCGCTCTCTTAGTTACAGCCTGAATTGCAGCCACTTCTTACACACTGGGTCAAATCTGTGATCATAGTGAATGGTTGCCAGTACCACAAAGTTTTAAATTAACCAAACTGAGAGCATTCATTTTAACAACGGAACCATTCATTCATCCACCAGTAGCTTCACATCTTCCATCAACTGCAAATAGAGTTTGCTCCAAATTAAGATTATAGGTGGGTTTCTGTCACCATCTTGATCACTTTGCTACTCAGCATGAGGAGATGAATGTTTCCCTAGGGATGAAGCACATCCTGCATGCTCAGAACCAGAGAGAGCACTAAAATGCAGTCTGGCAACTAATGTTCTCCTTCCCTTCCCATTTGGAAGAGGAGGGGAGTGAAGATACCTTGGATGATCTCTTATTCCCCTGCCCTAGACTTTGGGAGGCCTATTTGCCCCCTCCATCTCTTCTGCCCATCTTCTGGCTCACTCATCTACACTCGACATTGGGTTTTTTTATGAGAATAAGTAAATCTCCTGCTTTGGCTGCTTCCCTGCTTCTTCCACCTTGATGCTGAAAGATGAGTGGTGCTCCCCCACTTTGCTATAAATTGGCTCTGAACACCCTTTTGTATGTTAGTTAGTAATACCCAGTTTCAGAAGTCACAGGACTTCACTGTCTAAGGAGGGGGAAGAAGGGGTAAATAAAAAACATAAGTAGTGCTATTAAATCAAGTTGCTCATCTTTTTCGGTTTATAAATTCAGTGTTTTTAAAAGGTACTCCCTTCCCCTCCACGCTCACAGGATGTCTTAGCTATGTCTTAGCTTTTTTATTTTATTTTTTTTAAGTATTTTAGAAAGTGAGAGCTGAACAGCACAATTGCAGGAAAAAATAGTTTTGTACTTAGAAGCCATTGACGTGGTCTACCTCAACTTTAGCAAGGCTTTTGATACAGTTTCCCACAGCATTCTCATCAGCAAGTTAAGGAAGTATGGGTTGGACAAGTGGACCATAAGGTGGATAGAAAACTGGCTAGATCGACGGGCTCAGCGGGTAGGAATCAAAGGCTCAATGTTTAGTTGGTAACCAGTAATGCGTGGAGTGCCCCAGGGATTGGTCCTGGGGCCGGTTCTATTAAACATCTTCATTAATGATTTTGATGATGGAATAGACTGCGTGCTTAGTAAGTTCGCGGATGACACTAAGCTGGGGGGAATGGTAGATACTCTGGAGGGCAGGGACAGGATCCAGGGAGACTTGGACAAATTGGAACACGGGGCCGAAAGAAACCTCATGAGGTTCAACAAAGACAAGTGCAAAGTCCTGCACTTAGGACGGAAAAATCCCATGCACTGCTACAGGCTGGGGACTGATTGACTAAGTAGCAGCACTGTAGAAGAGCACCTGGGGGTTATAGTGGACGGGAAGATGAATATGAGTCAACAGTGTGCCCTTGTTGCCAAAAAGGCCAATGGCATATTAGGCTGCATCAGTATTGCCAGCAGATCGAGGGATGTGATAATTCCCCTCTATTCGACACTGGTCAGGCTGCATCTGGAGTACTGTGTCCAGTTTTGGGCTCCCCACTACAGAAAGGATGTGGACAAATGAGAAAGAGTCAAGCAGAGGGAAACAAAAATGATTAGGGGGCTGGGGCACATGACTTATGAGGAGATACTGAAGGAACTAGGCTTATTTAGTCTACAGAAGAGAAGACTGAGGGGAGATTTGATAGCAACCTTCAACTACTTGAAGGGGTGCTCCAAAGAGGAGGGAGCTAGGCTGTTCTCGGTAGTAACAGAGGACAGAACAAGGAGCAATGGTTTCAAATTACAGCTGGGGAGGTCAAGGTTGGATATTAGGAAAAACTTTCTCACTAGGAGGGTGGTGAAGCATTGGAATGGGCTACCTAGGGAGGTGGTGGAATCTCCATCTTTGGAGATTTTTAAGGTCCAATTAGACAAAACCCTGGCTGGGGTGATTTAATGGGAGTGGTCCTGCTTTTTAGCAGGGGTTTGGACTAGATGACCTCGTGAGGTCCCTTCCATCCCTATTATTCTATGATTCTAAGGGGTCTTATCGATCTAGAGCAGGAAACTGGAACAGAGGACACTTCCTGACCCCTCTCAATTGTGTGGTATATGGCAATCACATACCTGACTTGTTTTGGTTACCGCATTATAAAATCAGCATAATTATTTTTATACATAAACCCATTGTGTTGGATTGATTAAATAATTTACCAATTTAATTCTGCAGTCCTTAAAGACAACTATCCATATCCATACACTTAATCCTTTTACTTCATTGCAACTGCTTTCTTGCATAAGGATTACAGAGCTGAGTCCAGTGTCTGTAGACCATTTTTAGATTCCTGAGGTTTCTTTAAATACTAGTGAGTTATCTGTACTTATAACAAGTATATGATATTGTCCTGGGTCTTTTCCATTACTATGGTATCTTGTTTTACTGGAAATTATTTATGTGGTTTTGGAAAAAGTCATTATGGTACCTTTTCAGAGCTTTAAAAGATGTCATTGGGCCAAATCCTGCTTACATGGACATATGGTTGCTATATGGGCTTGATCCTGTTCTCTCTGAAGTCAGTTGTAAAACTTCCACTGAAATCTATGGTACAGGATCAAGGCTTACATGAGTCAAGTAAGCAGGATTTTTCCCACTTATGGTGGGGGGGGGGGACCCACCCACCCACCTTACACAGGACCTTTTCTGTAGACTCTAGTGGTCTTTGAATTATTCCCATGGACTTAAATTGGTTTAGGATTAGGTTCACACGCTATGTCCACACTGGCAAGTTAGTTCGAATTAAGGAGGCTTAATTTGAACTAACTAAAGCCATGGCTACACTAAGCTTTAATTAGTTCGAATTAAGGGTGTCCTTAATTCGAACTAATAACTTTGAATAGGGCATTAGAAGTAAGGGTTAATTTGAACTAACTAGTTCGAATTAACCAATGTGGCCATGTTAATTTGAACTAATTTCTTAGTTCAAACTAACAGGCCCATTGAAATCAATGGGGATCGCTAATTCGAACTAAGCAAGTGCCACGAATGGCACTTGCTTAGTTCAAACTAATTTTTTCTAGTTCGAATTAAGCTAATTCGAACTAACTAAAATTAGTTTGAATTAGTTAGTTTGAACTAACTAATTCAAACTAATTTTAGTAAGTGTAGACATAGCCACAGAGTTTTGCTCTGGAGTTGCTTCAACTAAATTTCAGTGGGAAAGTTTCCATTAATTCAGTAGGCTCGAGGTGTCAGCAAATATCCTATTGATTGAAAGGTCTCTGTCTAGCAAACCCTCATGTTCATGTGTAACTTCACTCAGGTAAATAGTGAAGCCAATGGGATCATTCCCTCTGCTTCACAGGTGTTCGCAGAACTGGGCTTTGAATGTTTGCATAAGTAGACAGAGTGAAATCCTGGCTGTTAAGGTGCTGTTATAAGCACCCCATAAACTGGCCGCCACCTCCCTTGTGATATACAGACATAGAAACTGTTTCTCCTCAGGTCACGTAGAGAAACTGTTTATCAGATACTCTTCCCAGGTCACATACCAGATACTGTCCCCAGGTCACATACCAGATACTGCCCCCCAGGTCAGGTAAAGAACTCATGGCTGCTAGGCTTGTGACTATCAACATGCTTTATTGCACGTAAAGAACTCCTGGCTGCTAGGCTTGTGACTATCAACATGCTTTATTCAGACCCTGATTCGCTCTCAGCCAGCTCCCAAAGGGGTGGGTCATCCCCCTCACCCATGAGCTGGAGGGCAAGTCAATCATGGCTGCTCTGCCCCCCCCCCCCAGGGGTGTAGAAGGCTCTGACCCGGAACCTAGAGAGCTGGTGAAAATTCCTTTGCACAAATAAGGACAGGAGGAACCGGGCAGACCCTCGCCCCAAAATTCCTGCTGCAGCGAAATCTGGCCAATCACAGCCCTCGGCAGGAAGCCATGGCCTGGGCCATAAAAGCTTCCATGCCACATGGAGCACGGAGTGTCTCCTCGAGTTAACTGCTAGGCCTGATCACCCTGCAGTAGGAGTTCCCCCGAGAGTGCCGGCCCGAGTCGATTTCAACCTCCACCTTGAGACGTTATGCTGTTGTTAATCACCTGCCTGATAGTCATGGTACGTATGTGAACCCGAATTACCCCCCCACGTTTACTCCTCATGATTGAATGTGAATAATTCTTCTACCTCAGTTTTAACCCTAGGTATTACAATTGGTGTAGGTTTGGGGATTATTGTTATGTTTATTGTTTATGTATTGAACTCTGTCTTGTTATACTTTATCTCTGAATTATCAAAAGAGTCCAAGAGGAGGGTTTATTCTAAAGGTTTATTTCTGTGTAACTCATGATATGCTAAACTGTGAGTAATCACCTGGGGCTATCTTGTTATCTGTGAAGCTGACTTCTGAGTTTAGTCCAGCAAGCAGCCCCACTGTTAACCCTTTGCGTCCCAAAGAGGGGACTAATAAAGTTTATTATTTTTGGCCACCACTTTAAGTTTCCAGGAGCCTTCCTTCTCCCATCCTTTACCCACTGCGGACACTGGCCTTCTTGAAATCGATGAGTTTGTGACTGACTTCATTAAGGCTAACATTTCACCCATAGGGTAAGCCATGCAGGTGAAAATAAATTTAAACCCTGGTGTAACTGTTGGCAAACTTCACTGAAGCTTTCTTACACTAATTTAAATCAACTGCATCATATTGAAAGTGTCCAATGTGAACAACTTATCTAAATATCATGATCAGATAATGGATCTCTTAAAAAAAATAGGTACAAAACAATTACAAATATAGGTTGCTTAGAAAATTGCCTTACCATAAACTTATCATTGCAACAAGATACTGGTAATGTGATCAGAGTTATTTACCTACTGCACAAAATCCCTGTAAATCTGTAAGAAATTAAGTTATTGCATGGAGCCAGTATGAAATGCATATACTACTAATACATCTAAATGAGTCTAGGATATCTTTTATCTGGATATTTATTGTCTGGATCCAAATAATTTTAATACATGATAACAAGTGTTTATTCTAAGTATCAATATGATTTAGGCAATTTATTAATATTTAAAACAATGAAAGTCCTGTGGCACCTTAAAGACTAACAAATTTCTTTGGGCATAAGCTTTTATGGGCTGCAACTCACTTGGTCAAGAAGCCATGAAGACATGCATCTGACAAAATATGTTGGAGCCCACAAAAGCTTATGCCCAAAAAAGTTTGTTAGTCTTTAAGATGCCACAGGACTTTCATTGTTTTTGCTACATACAGACTAACATGGCTATGCCTCTGGAACTTAATAGTTAGGGTCTCATCTCAGCAACATAACAATAAGTATACCTACTGTAATAGATTGGATTATTTCTAAGAAGTCAATGTCTAAACATTAGTTACATTAATTAGTGGCCACTAAATCAATTTTAAAGACAATGCTACAACTTTCAATGAATCTCTACACTAACCCAAAATCTTGCTCCTTCACGCCATGCTTGCACCTAATTAAGAATTCCTTCTACTTACATCTTTCTTACAGAGTTCATCTATCCATCGCAAACCAGTTGAGAGCTTCACTTTAGCTGTACATTATGCATGGAGAATAAGGACATTTAGGATCCCTCAGTAGAAAACCTGTTCTCATCTGACTTAAGTTTTTATTGTAAACTTCTAAGTAGGACTGACTGAGAGAGACTGATGTTATTAATCTGTAGATTAAAAAGGAAATACTTGTGAAAAAAATGAATCCATCTTCCCTGCCCCCCCCTCCACACACACACACACACACACACACACACACAAAGCTGGGCCTATACAGACTGGAAAGAAAGAAGTCTCATGCTATGAAAATTTTATTTAGAATTTGTTTAATGTATTTTCCCTGACTTTTTGCTTAAAGGGTGGTAAATCTCCCTTGTATTAAAGCAAAAAGTGAGTATAAACTAAATTATTAAGCCACCTTTAATGACAAACATGTAATAGATAATGACAAAGTGCAGGAATGTCTGAACTGTCAATTAAAGCAATGAGAAGGAGAAAAAAAGCAACCCTGTGAAAAAAATGAATGATCCCCAAGAGAGGATCTGATTTGATAACATGAATTTGAAATGATTTTTTTAGTTAGTATGATAATTTGGCCTTGAAATTATACACCACCAAGTAACATCTGTATTTTTGTACTATTTTATCAATAGGGCCTAATTTTGTAGACCAGATTATTCCACATGAAAGTCTAATTTAGTTGAAATTTGTCTCATACAAAAAAAAAAAAAAAATCCTGTGAAGTGCCCACATCAATAGTAGTTGATGAGGCTCAGTACCTTGAATGACGGGTGCAAAAATAGATGTGGTTTACTTATCTATTGCTATTTTATATTCAAATTTTCTGATTCAGAAAGGAGCCTGGTTATTTTTACTTATTAGCATATCAATAGGGGCCTAATTGTGTGGGCTTGTTTACTAAATTATCTGATGAAAGTAAAAAAGAGATCTGACTTATTTCAATATCAATGGAAATAACACTTTATGATATGGACTGCAATGTCCCTCTTATGAGACCTCATCCTTATTGCAACAAACCTACAAAGTAAGTATCCAGGTGTAAATCTACTTCTATTTGTCTGGAAAACAATAGCAATTTGATTTAGTTCTATTATTTGCAAGAATTCATGCACCAGAAAAAAATTGTATGAGTTTTTGTTAAATGTATTTACTTGTCATTTGTCTTAGTTGATATTTATTTTTCTTTAAATTGTCTTTATAAGATTGGCAGCATGGTTCAAGGGTTACAGTGGAGGAATGGGCGTAAAAAATGTGGATTCTATTAATAGATTTGCAGCTGGTTCGTTGTTGGACTTTGGTTAAGTCACCAGCCTTTCTGTGGGTCATCTTCCCCATATGCAAAGTGGGGATGATAATATTTACTCATGTTTGTAAAGCACTCAAAGATCTTTGAATGCAAAGTCCTATGTATGAATTATTGGGAAGCTAGCAGCTGCACTGAGGAATTGGAAGGGTAGGATCTGAATAATAAAAGGCACTACTACAACAAAGAACCAAGCTGGCTCCTATCCCAAGGAGTTTAAAATTAAACTGCAGTCATTTTAACATATGATGAAAATTATGGTTTGTTTTGCAGAAGTCATATATACAGTAACATCAAATCCCAAATAGTGTAACATTTTCAGTGTACAGTCATTAAACTATCTGCTGAAGTATTTTAGTATCCCTATTACTTCAGAAAGATACTGTTTGAGATGAAAAAGCTCACAACCAGGAATCTTTTCACTGTCAAATTTAGTGTTTTAGTTACATAGATGTAAGTTATCTCATGCAATGCTTTGGCAATACAAAGATTTCCAGATCACGAGTGAAATTTATTTTTTAATAAAGAATGAAAAAGTTACATCAGTAAATTCCATATAACAATATAAAGTCAGTGAGAAAAGCCACAACAGTTGACCCTTATGACTTTACCCATGTTTTGTAAACTGGAAATATAGACACCTTCATGGGGACCAGAGGTTTTATGCAGTTTAACAGTTAATTTGAGCTAGTAGCACACATCATTTACCCAAATAACCTGAATATATGAGATAAAACATGAGAATATTTTGTAAAAATATAATCAATATAAGATTCACATGGTCTTCATTATCCATGTTTTATCTGTACAATCTGACCCACTAGGATCATCTGGTGCAATTTGTCAATCATTAGAAAACATTTAAAACATTTTTTGTCACCTGATTTGTGCCAAAACTCATCAAAACAAGATGATACTAAAACAAACTGACAATTCTAACTGCTGTGCATCTGTCAAACAGCATGTACATTATAGCTTAATTACAATTGTATATTAAATTTTTGTTCTAACCAGTTTGACAAATAAGATGGACAATTCTTCTGCCTCCCAGAATAAACAATTCAATACACAGTAAGCAAAATAACATCTATAGCTCCTATTCAAATATAAAGTATTTGTGACCTTCTGCATTTTGCAGTCACTGAAAATCTTAACTTTAGAAGCGGTCATCCAATTAGAATTAAAGTTGATGTGTAGACAAAACGCTCTTCATTGAGGAGCTGGGTTATTAATGGACCACAGAGTCATAAAAAAAGATCATACTATTGAGTTAGCAACCTCCTGCACTTCCAACACTCACATTCTTTTGTCCCAGGGCCACAGAGCAAACAAGGATTAATCCAGTTCTACACTGGAGTAATTCTCCTGTATGATCATTGACAGATAATTGGACAACTCATCTTTTAGGCTGGGTTTTGTTTGTTTTTTTAAAAATAATCCATCACTCTCAAGTCTCTCAGTAGAAGGCAAGCTTCTCACACTCAGTTGCTGTATTACAGCACTATCCCTTCCCCTTCCCTGTGGCATTTCATTTTTGTTTGAGTCACTCAGATTGTTTTTAGGAAAGAAGATCTTTTCCTACTTTTTTTTAAAATACAGCCTCCAGAATGGAACCTGGAAAGAGAATAATGCAGGGGTTCTCAACCCCTGGCCAGCAGGCCAAAAGTGGCTCGCAGGGCTTTTTGAAGTGGGCTGCCGCTGGTTGAGAGCCTGGCCGCAGCCGCCCGATCCTAGCTTGTGGTTTGGAGCCGGACTGCGGCCTCCCGCCTTCCTCCCCTGGCCAGTCAGCAGAGAGAGGGGCCCCAGCAAAGAGGGAAGGAGGCACCGGCCAGCCAGGAGGAGCCAGGAGCAGAGCCAAGACAGCCAGCTGGGTTGGGGCCATGACCGAGTGGGTGCTGCCCAGGTGAGGGCCAGTGAGGGCACATGGTCCTAGTCACCGAGTGGGGAAGGACACCCTGGGGGGAGGGACCTGGACTGGAGCTGGCCCGCAGGGAGTGCTGCGCTGGAGCTGGTTCAGGCTGAGCGGGGCCCAGCACTGCTCCCACACCCCCGGAGGTGCAGAGCATAGGGGATCACATCCAACCGGGGCCAGGAGGTTCCAGGTGTTTATGGGCATCCAACCCTTTTTTTAAAAAAAAACCTTTAAAAAAACTTTTTGAAATGTTTAAAAAAAACTTTTTGGCTCAAGGGCCAAAACTATAATTTTAACAAATTGAAGGGCCACCAGTCTATTTAATAAATAAATTAATTTAAATTTAATTAACTAATTATAATTAAAACTTAATATGAATGTAATTAATTAGATTTTAACTAATTAGACTGGTGGCCCTTCAGGGTTGTAAAATTATATTTGTGGCCCTCGAGTCAAAAAGGTTGGGAACCACTGGAATAATGGGTTAAATCCTCAGCTGATGCAAGTCAGCCTAGTTCAACATGTACAGTTGGAGCCAGATGTTCAAAAGCTCCTTTTTAGATGCCGAACTGGAGTTGTCAAATAAATAAATCAGTGCCACAAGTTTTCTGTATTTCAAGAAATCCTTTCTTGTTGAAATCTAAAAGTATCAATTTCAGATTCTCAATGGGGAGAAAGTCAAAATAAATCATTTGAGCAGTCTCATTTAATTTAGAAAATTTAGTTTAGTCTGGATAAGGAAAAAGTGCTTTATTTTGGATTTCTGTGATTCATTTTATTATTTATTATTTTATGTTTTGACATTGAAACAAAACCAAACTAATGAAAATAATGCTTGCTTTTAATAACTCCAAACTAAATTTATTCAGCATTTACATTTTGTAGGAGATTTTGAAATGTATGTATGGATTGATAAAGGGCCATATTGTTGCATTTACTCATACAGTTTGAATATTCTCCCCATACATGTTCGTAGGATTGGCTAGGATATAATCTGGACAACAATGTGGCACAGAAGTCTGTAGCTCCAGAACCAAACCCCTGAAGATTTCAGGTAATCCTGCAGAGAGACTTTTCCATATGAGTCTGTAGTCTACCCCAGCCTGAGATGCAGCAGTATGGTAAATCCAGTTACCATGCTGCAGGTATAAACTGGGGATAATGATACTTAGTAAAGCACTTTGAAATTTCTGGATAAAAACTGCTACATAAGGGCTAACTATTATTACTAGCATGTTGCAAGATTCTGATACTTTCCTTAATCCTATAAAGATCTTTTCCTGGAAGATCAAAGAGTATGTCTACACTAGCAATTTAGGTCGACTTAAGGATCCTTAAGTCAACCTAAATTACTCCATGTCTACACCTGACTTTCATTAAGTCAATTTAAGAAATTCCTTAAGTCAACGTAATGAATGCTTAAGTCGATTTAATAACAACCGCCCATTAGGTCAACCTGAGCCTTAAGTCAACTCCTTAAGGACTGTGTGGACAGGGAGTAACCCTTAAGTCAACTTTATTAAATCATCTTAAGGCCAGTTAAATTGACTTAACGAAGTGGACTAAGTCGACTTTGTTTAGTCGACTTAAAGTCGACCTTATTAAGTTGATTTAACAAAGTCAACTTAAATTTTTCTAGTTTAGACATATCCAAAGAGTTTCTGATGGACAACCATGATGGTCAGCAAAGCTCCCATCCTCCTCCCCCGCCCCCCGCGCACCTCCTCCCCCCCCCACCCCCGCCTTAGCCCTCCACATCTTCTAAGGGTAAGCATAAAAACCCCTTCTGTTTAGCCCCTTTTGTACTCTGCATGGAACCATCTTAGCAGTCAGTATGGATACACTTTTTTGCCATTCAATAATGGGGAGACTGTTCAGTGGTTTCCAGCCTTGCTCTCTTCTACCGTAAGAAGAATGTGAGATATGAAAAAATTAACTTTTGTAATGTTTAAAAATCAATTAAAATACCTGCTTAGGGGGAAAAATAAAGAGAAACTTGAATATTATTTCTCAAGTGCTGAAGAGCAACCATACCAAAAACTTCACTAAAAGTGACACCTGGACAATTTTATTGTACTGTATCCAAGTTGTAGTTTAAAAGAAACTTCCACATATTTATATGCACAATTCCATGAGTTCTTCCATAATGTGTTCAGTTTTTTTCTCTTTATTTAGAGTTACTAAAGCAACACATCGTATATACTGATTTAGAAGTAGAAATAACCTGTTATTCCTTGAAAATAATACTTTTCTTCCCAGTAAGCTTTTTTTTTAATCCCTAACACATAAATTTCAGTAAAAAGGCCAACATTCCATTGAAACTCTTCTTGAAAGTCTCAATGCTTTGCTTGTCTCTCTTTGTGTCTTTGCTTAAATGAAACATTAGTCAATAGATTCTTTTCACTCCTACATGAAGTCTTGGAACAATTGTTTCTGTTCCTCATAATTATGATAAGGTTGTATTTATTGCTCAGCTGACAGTTTATTATTTTTCTGACTTATTACAATTCTGTCCTTTTGTTCAATTGCTCCTATACATTTTTCATGTAGCTGCTGCCTGCAACTGGGCATATTTATCAGACATTTGGGAATGCATTTTATACACATCACTATACACATAATATGTAACATCCATTGAATTCCGATAGAATCCCAAGATACTCTTCATATACAAGAGAGACACGTTGAACTAATTTTTTCCTGGATAAATTTCAGTAAGTACAGGTCAGGGATGAAAGTGACCCAGTATTTATCAGCAAAGAGTCTCAACCATATTCTGAGTCAGGCCACATCATGCCACATTTTGTGAATCTTAGCTCACAATTCATGTACAAACTTTGCCCTTTATGCCCATCTCCAGTACTGTTTGATTCTCTCCCTTCCATTCCACCAAAAAGCAGTCATAGAAACCAAAGACCTAGATTTCTTCAGGTTTCCAAGAACAGCAGAGGTCATCTTGACATGAAAGTGAATTAAATATATTTGTAGGCTAAAGCAACTAGTTCTGGAGTATAGGACTGGACATTTAAATCTACCAGGGTCAATATGTACTTAATGTTGCTACCATCTAATTTTTGTTTCATTACCTATGTTTAATGTGTTGATGACCACAATTCATACTGAGATGATACTATGAGATATTAACAATTTGCACTAATGATTGTCAATTTTAATGGTAGTCAGAGATCAGAGTTCATAGGTTAGGGCATTAATATACAACTTGGAGACCTAGGTTCAATTCCCTGTTACATCACAGACTTCCTGTGTGACCATGGACAAATCACACCTAGCCTCTCTATGCCTCAGTGAACCATCTAGGAAATAAGGATAATAGAATTTCTCTACCTTACAGATGTGTTTCGAGGATAGATATATTGAAGATAGTAAGGAGCTCAATTATTATGGTGATCAGAACCACTTAACTAGGTAAGACAGACTCAGGTGAAAGGAAGACTGCTTAACCATGGAGACCATACGCCTCTATCCCACTAGCGGTTGTCTGACACCAAAAGAAAGCTAATTAATGCTGGTACGTTAGTATGCGTATGCTATGATTAGCATTGCCAGTACAGCACATGACCAGTGGATAAAAGGGTGCTTCAGTCTCTAGAGGAATGCATAGTTTTGATTTTATTACCAAAAATTTCAACTTCCATAGGGTCAACAATTTCTTGCAGCTCTTTCAGCATTAGCTGAAGTTATTCAGTTGTTTGTCCATGTGAAGCAATGATTCCCTCATACTTCATATCCTGTAAAGATACATCTTTAAATTTCACACCTCCTCCTTTGGTCTATAGCACCTTTAACATCAGATTGTGTAGATAAGAGAATACATCCCCAGCATACTCCAGATTCTCCTGAGAACTAGTTAGTAATACAAGAACGAACACTCACACAGATAAATGTATTGTGATACAATTCCTCCAGTAGGCATACTATGTATTCACAGTGTTGGTTGCATTTGCTTTTGTCACTCTAGTCATTTTTAATTACATTCCACAGAGCATATATAGCATGGACTGTATATAGGTCAGTATGGAAATCACACTGGATGCCTCTAATTTTTTAGGTTGAGACAGTATTTCAGTCGGTTCAAAACACTGTCTCTGGGACTAATAGTTATTCCCCTATAATTTAAGCAAGCTGATCACTTTTTTTTTTTAAAACAAAAATGATGCAACCCCTTTTTCAATTTTCTGGAATGTGACTGTGTTCGCAATCTAAGATAATTATAAAAGCAGTGAAATAAATTTGTGCTTCCCCTCTCTAGCGGTTCTAATAAAAGACTATCAAGACCAGGTTCTTTATCATTTTGTAACCGTTCCACCACAAGCATCACTTCCATCAGTGTCATCAATCTGTTTTCTGCTGAGTTCATTTTTGTGTTATGATGTGGTTTACATTTTTGTGGAGGATCTGTTCATTAGTCACAAAAATGCTCTCACCAACACTTGTATATCAGTTTTCTGGCAGTATTCTCCATTTTTTGTCTTTAACTAGTGGAAGCCACAAGAATGAACAGCCAGTTAGGACCTTCAAAGTCTCAACACGTTTCTGGTCAGCTCTTTCAGAGGTTTGTTTAATGCACTGCATCACGCTTTTCCATAAATAATTATAATCATTCCAACAGGCCCTCTTGACTGCTCATTCAAAACATTTCTTTTCCTCTATTGTCCATTTCCTCCCTTCCTTCACTGACTCCATTTTGACATTCCAGGGCATCCATTCTACACTGCACCTCTTTTTTCTCCCCCATAGCTTACTGTTATCCATTATCAAAGATTGCTTTTGTCTCATTTTCCTTAGTTTTTTTATTTAATGATCTGTGCTACAATCCCAAAATAAGTACGTACATAGTCCATTGTAGACAGAGGAACAGCAGAATATTAGTTGGAAATGGCTACCTCGTAACTATTAATGATTACTTTGCTTATCATCTTTGAAATGTTTTGATGCAATAGAATGCAATGCAATGGCAATAAACACAAAGCTATGTATACCACCTATAAAATGGAAGTGAATAGCCTGCTGACATCATATGCAGCTGGCAATGACATTGGATGAGTGATCAGTTTTATCTGGATAGTTAGTTGAAGCAGGAAGTCCTATAGCCAAAGGAATCACATGTACAGATTGGTCTTGTGTGAATGGGATTTAAGCATCAGATTCCCCTCTTTCGGCAGTGGGATGTTTGAATGACAACTAGGATATGAGTGAAAAACCAAGTTACAATGACAACTGCTATATGGAGCAGAAACATGGTCATTAAAAAAATGGCCGAGGAAATGACACCACATAGTTTTTAGTGTCAAAAACTGCAGAGTATTAATAGCCATTGGTTTGATTTTGTCACAGATGAGGAGATACTGAGATAATTCTGCCAAGTTGCAGTCCTGCCTGGGTTGAGAACAAGACAAATACAATGGTGGAATCATGTCTAACGTGCAGAGGAAGGTATGCTTGGAATATAAAGCAGAGGTCAAAAGAAAGAGCACAAGGCTGACCCCAGATGAGGTTAGAAGATGTAATTTTGAGAGATTTAATAAGCTTTAGCTTCTCATACTGACTCTTGCCAAAGTAAGAAAACTTGCAAAGGACTGTTCCAGATAGCAGTCCATTCTATGTGCCACCGTGACTACATCATAGACCTGTTAATCTGCTGCTCCTGAAAGGTCTCTAGAACTGCCATTTAAAAGCTTAGCATCAGATCTGTGTCCTGAAGAAAACTTACAATTTTAGTAGGCAATATACAGAAACATGAGGGGACTAAAGAGATGCAACTATTTTGGGGGGAGGATCCTATTTGCCTTCCAAACTCAAGATAGCCCTGAGGATCCTCCTCAATCCTGTCACAGCATTAAACTTTCTTCCAGTTCTTTTTTCGTATTTCCTTCTGCAATAATTGACTTCTCCCTATTATCAGTTCTGTTGATGACAGAGGAAGTTTCTGAAGTGGAGTAGATAGTACTGTTGCTCCTGCTTTTTCTCTACTGCAAAGCCATTTCCATCTAGTAGAGCTTTATACACATCAGGGCCCAGGATATACTACTGAGAGATACTATTTTCTTGCCCACAGTCAATTCATCGTGAGATTCCTTTCCTAGTTAACTCACTGGAAGCATAACCAGAATGGTCCATTCTCTCCTGGCTTCTTTTGCCAGTAAGGCTTGGGGACTCAGGAATGGGAAAGTTTGATCAGCCAAAACTGAATATTTTTAGTTCCATCTAACAGGGATAACCATCTTCACTGTGGAGCCAGGTAGTTTCGAGCACTATATGCAGCTAATAGCTCTTGAAGTAATTTTTTCACTGAACTGAGACTAATATAGTGAAACCTTCCAAACTCACACTTAGCACAATTGTAAATTTCAAGTTCTGCAAAAGACTGAGGTGTTTTCTGCATCTAAGATGCTGTAGTGACAACTCACATTACTACCATTTCATTCATCTTTTACAGAAAGCATATCGCAGTGGTTCCCAACCTTTTTGGTTCGAGGACCACAAATATAATTTTTAGAACCCTGAGGAGCCACCAATCTATTTAATTAAATTTACATTAAAATTAAAATAATTAAATTCAAATTAAATTTTAACTAAAAATAATAAAAATCAATTAATTAGATTTAAATAAAATTTTAATTAAATCGACTAGTGTCCATTCAGGGTTGTAAGCCTCGAGAACCAAAAAGTTTTAAATTTTTGAAAAAAAACTGAAAGGTTTTTTTTTTAAAGGGAAGAGGAGGGACCACTTGATGCCCAGGAACAGGGCTAGTTTGTGGGTGGGTGTGTGGATCCTAGAAACAGCATGGCCCACGCTCCCACTCCTCCGCCACGGCCGTGTCAGTCCCCGGCCCCGCGTCAAGCTGCACTGTCTGCGGCTACCTCCAGCAGACAGCACGCCCCACAGCCGTGCTGGCCCACCCCTCCCTCTCCAGCTGTGCTGGACACAGAGGAGCCTAAGGGCTGTCAGTAACCCCACCCCCTGTGTCAGGCAGTCTCCCCAAGCTGCCAAACAACACAGCCTCTGTGCTGGCACATTAAGGACAACTCAAACCCTGAGACTAGCCCCCGGCTGGGGGGCCTAAACTGAATCCACAGGACAGCTCAGCTGAAGTCAAACCTAGGCATCAGCAGCAACATGTGACAGGGGTAATTTGGAGAAGTCACAAGTTACTTTCTCCCTACCAAATGACTTATCACATGATACTCAAACTTTTGACACATGATAGCACCTAATCAGAGGCTAACTCCAGTAAATAAGTGCTAAATGCTAGTCAAGGTAAACAAACTTGGCTTATCTGCCAAACAATTAAATATGTCAAAACACCCAAAAACAAAATAAAACGCTGGCAGTTTCTTTCTATACTTGCAGTAAGATGAATTCAATATTCTGGATCCAAAATTGTGATTATACAATTAAATATTTTTAATACAAGCACCGCTATTCTTGTTACTTCTGAAGTCTTACCAATAGGTATAGACAAACATTAAACAGGTAGTACTCCATATATGTTTTTAAAAGATAACAAGTGATGTGTCCAAACTCACAGAAAAGAAAGGCTAAAATGATGGTGTGAATAGTTTATAAACAAATCAATTTAGCTTTTAAGATTCAGGCTAAGCCAGAAGGATTTACCACTTCCAGATCTAGCCTGTTCTGCAGGAGGGCTGCAGGGGTATTGTAAAACAAGATTCTGCGATAAAGGATGATGGGGCCAGAACATAACTGCTTGCAGAAGGCAGTCTCACAACCATCCTCTTCTAATCTGTATGGAAGTCTTATCATATTCCCTGCTGCTGTCTATTTTCCCTTGTACCAGGAGTGAGTAGGCTGCTCAGAGCAGTAGTAGCAACCAGGGTAAACAGAAGAGGCAAGGAAACTGTAAGAAATTCTATGCTCCAACACAAGCTGGAGTGAGCACTGAAGATGGGAAACAGGCAGCTCTCTACTTGTCTGCAGAGGGACCAGCTGTAGCACCTTCCAGTGTGTATGTGGAATTAGGAGGGAGGTCTCCAAAAGTAAAGTGGGGGAAGTGGGAAATAGGAAACAAAAAAGATCACAAAAGTTGAGTTAGGTCAACTTCCACCCTTCAGTTCACAACCCTGTTCATTCTGAAGGCTCTAGAATGGTGGTTCTCAAACTTTTTCAGGTTATGATATGGTTGGTGGTGTGCCCAATAGTGCACAACATAGTGCCCCTGCTGCCAGAAAAAAGATGCCACTGCAAGATGCCCCCACCACTGCCAAAAAAACCTGCTACCAGAAGAAGTCCCCACAAGGGGGACTGGATTTAGGCAGGTTTGTTTTGGCGGTGGCGGTGTTCTTTCAGCAGCAGGCCACACCCAGCGACACACTCAGCTGTGTGCCTGTTATGACACAGCAGTGGAGAACTGCTGCTCTAAAGGTTAATATAAAGTACAATACAAAGTAGTTTAAAAATGCTTTATTTGTTATGTTCCAGGGCACATCAGATTTCACATATTTATCAAAGGAGATATAATTACGATATATTTTCAACATTGTTTGTTGAAAATGATTCATTTCTAATCCTCTTCTCCCTTCTCTATTTCTTTATATGATTACTCTAGAAATTTCTTTAAGAACATCTGTTAAAATTCTATGGCAAAAAATATTCTAGTACTTCAAACTGGCTTTATAAAAAAATCTGTTTTTAGATTAGTGGGTCCATCACATACAGAATTCATAAGAACCAAATTTAGCTCATTGAAAAAGAAGAATCATCTTATTTATTATTAACTCAAAGGAATAGTTGACATGAGCAGGAAGAGATAGGCATAAGAAAATGACATAAAAGTACATGTACACTGTAACAGTCCATAGAAATTAGTTTCACATTGTGCCATCACCTTTCTTGGAATGATTCCCTTGAGATCAGAAATTTGTTGTCAGATTTAGGAAGCGGCAACTAAAGACAAAAAAATGACTGAAGACTGTGCCAAGGTGTTAAGATAAAAATGAAAATGAAACAAAAGGCTTAGGACTCCATTGTAGTTTCTAAATCCGAAATCTAACATTGAAGTAGCAATAGCCAGAGGCATTCTGCCTGCAAATTACTGAGGCTGGCAACATGCCTCTCTCTCTCTCTTTTTATATATATATCTGTTCCCTCAGGAGGTCATCTATTGGCCATGATACCAGTCCTTTAAACCTTGGGGTTTGTACATTTTTGCTACAAGACAGCTTCAGCATGCAAAGGGCAGTCACAATTTGGAACTGAAATCTGGCCCTTAATCTAGAAATTAATCTCATGTAATTATATGGATTGTTAATCTTTCATCTACTGGTCTTTTGCTTAATTTGTTATAGTTATTGGGCTGTGTAACAGGGTAGTACCCACCTCTCACAAATGTCCCTTCTGATTGGGTGTCTTTAAACCAGTCCCAGCCCTGATATTGGGCCATATGCCCAAGGCTTCCTTCTTGGAGGCAATGGTTTTGTTTCTGAGCCCTTCTGACCCCAGCTCTCCAGATGGACCATTAAGTTGTTCAGATCCCATCCTGGGTGTCTATCATTATCCCAGTGGCCTGTGAGGGAAACCCAGGCCTACCCACTACTCTAGGCCCCAGTCCCAGGACCCTCAGAATAGCAGCCATGCTCTGCCATGGCACTTGAATGAAACCACTTTCAGTTCTCTGGACCATTTCCCCACAACACCAGCTTTCACCAATGTTTCACCTTTAGCTCAGGGCTCTTGTGTTCAGGACCAGCAGCCAGCTAGAAGCTCTTTTTTACTCCCTCCATCCTTGCCAACATTGAGTTTTCCATGCACCTCCCGTTAGCCAGTCAGGAGCAGCATCTCCACATCTCTGATTCTAGCAAGAAACTGCCTTTCTCTGGCTCTTGAGCTGCTTTTTATGACCCTTTGGGGCCCTGAATGATTGCTTCCTTCAGCCTCTCTTATTAGCCTCACCTGATCGGCTGCTTCCTGTGCAGTCTCTCTATGCCACTCAGAAGACTTAGCTTATTTGGAGTCGGGAAGGAATTTTTCCTCAGGACAGATTAGCAGAGGTTCTGAGGGATTTTCTGAGGGATGCTTCCTCTGTTGCATGGGGCATGGCTCACTTGCTGATTGATTCTCTGTACCTTAAAGTCTCTAAACCTTGATTTGAAGACTTTAATATCTCACTCATAGGTTAGAGATTCATTACAGGAGTGAATGGGTGAGGTTCTGTGGCCTATATTGTGCAGGAGGTCAGACTAGAGGATCATATTGGTCACTTATGACTTTAGAGTCTACAAGTCTATGAAATCTTCTGCTCTTTTCCTGGGATGGGTCTCGCAGGATCCTGATGGCTCCAGCAAGGGACCTTTGGGCCTAGTCCACCTCATCACAGGTGGAATGCTGAGAAGAGTTATACTCCAAACTTCCACTGAAATCCATCAACTCCTTTTAACCATTCAGTTCATGATCTATAAAATATTGTAGGTTCTCACTGAAGTAAATGAAGGTTTTGTTACTGACTTCAACTAGAGAAGGACCAAACCTGTCTTGGATATCTGTTCATTGTTAGGTCATATGTAGCACATTTAGCAGTTCACTACGTTTGTTCTTATAGGACATATCTGGAATGATTGGCAATAGGTGATAAACTTTGAGATTTTGAGAGATTAAAAGATTCTAAACTACTATTTTAATTGCACTTCACCTTATAATAAGGGTGCAAATCAACTATTTCGCTGTGAGACTGTCACTTTTGAGCTTCTAAAATGTATTGTCAGGCATACTTCTGTATCTTTACATAAAATAAATCCAGTAACACCAGCAGCCCACATGGGATGATGCAGACTTGTACTTCCAAAGCAGGAGCTTTTGGAAAGAAAGGTGTCTTAGAAGCCCAAATCTCATTTAGAAAAGTGATTTAGGCACTTAAGCTCATATTTTTTCAAGGTTATTTTCCATGGCATAAGGTACTTTGGTGCCCAACTTTCATTGAAAAAAATCAGTGGGATTTAGTTGTCTAAATACCTTTGAAACATGGACTTAAATTATATAGGACTGGTTTACAAGATTAATTAGAACAGGGCAACCTGGAGTGTGACTCTACTCCGCATTAACCTTCTGCTGTCAAACTATCCACATGCCCCTGCTGATGTAGTTTGTTAATGTGCTTTGAGCTAGTCCAGTTTCAAAGAAGACTAGAAAAACCATTAATGTGTACCAACAGGGTGCACATGGACAGCTGGACCACAGCAGGCTATTGCTTGGAAAATTCACACCCTGGCTTGTCACAATTTAATTGTTCATATAGACATGCCTTCAGATATTTAAGTTCCATTTTCAAACATGGTTTAGGCACTAAAGGGCCTAAGTCAAATCTAAAGTCAGTTGGACTTGGGCTCCCAAATCACATAGGGTAAAATGCTGAAAGTCACCTTTTTGTTTAAAGTAGGCACTTTGATTCTCAGAACTCAGAGAAGTGGAGCCATTTCACAGAAATTCAATAACCATTTATCAGTTCTTGGCCCCGTTCCACACCCTTCCCCCTCCAGTATACCTCCTTTGTGGAAGCAAATGTCATCAGCAGCACTGTCAGTCTCCTTCCTGAGGACAAACACAGCAAGACCAAAGTAGCCTCCATGTGCCCTCATACAAGGACCAAGTGAAAATTCACTGCTCCTCCTCTCTGGAAGCTGGGACAATCAAGTACTTTTTCTGCCTTATCTCTTATTTTCCCACATTCATAGTACAAAAGCAGTTCTTGAATTCTTTTTCTGGGACTCCAACAAATAAAGGACTCAGTAAAAGTCATTTACAGATAAAGGAATGAAGGAATTAATTAAAGGAATTAAGGACCTCAGGGAAAGCTAAAAAGTTGAATACTGCTTCACTCACATAAGTTGTTGCCATGTCTATTTTATGCCAAATTTTCCTTTCTGTCTCTCACTGATATATTCCACTTTGACGTCATTTATCTTTTAGAAGTAACAAAGCTATATGGAGTTGAATAAATTAAGATTTCTAGGAGTATATATGTAATGAAAATAGGCCTTGATTTTCCCATTTTTCTCACTTCATTGAATAGATATCCCTTCTTGAGTTAATTGACTTTTTTCCTCAAAAGAGCCTTTATATATCTATAGCTATATCTATATAGTGATGTTATTTTGGCTTATATTTTTTCAGTGACTCACTGACAAATATACAAAATAGGAGGGGAGAGGGAATGTAAATGTGCTGTCATTTTCATATGTTCTTTGAAGACAAAAGGATATTAATGAGTAGCTCTCTTGGTAGCCTCAGGGCAGCCATTGGCCTGCCCTGCCCCCCACCTCAGTGTCTCGTGGCTCCCCAGGCAACCTACATTCTAATCCTGAGAACTGTCAGACTCATATACTTTAAGGTCAGAATGGACCAGTATAATCATCTAGGGTCTGACCTACTGCACAATACAGGCCACAGAACCTCAACCACCCGCTCCTGTCCTGAACAGATTGAATCAAAGGGAGGCCAGATGATGTCACCACCACTATCAGCTCCAGATGAATAGCAGCAACAGAATGTTCCAGAATGATGTGTCGATGAACATGGTCTGGGAACAAATTGATAACTTAAACAATAATAAGTCACCAGGAACAGCTGGTATTTACCCAAGAGTTCTGAAGGATAGACCACTGGTCTGATCCATTATCGCCATTATTATGATCTTCAGCACAGTTCCAATCCTTCTCAACTAACTTATTCTCTTTTCTCCAAAAGGACAATTACTGCCATCTTTGATGCTATCTAGGGCTATGTCTATACTTGAAAAGTTAGGTTGACTATATGAAGTCAACTTAATAAGGTCAATTTTAAGTTTAAGTTGACTTAAAGTGGACCTTATTAAGTCGACTTAACAAAAGTCAACTTAACTTTTCAAGTGAAGACGTTGCCTCTTTTCGACCTTATTAAGTCGACTTGATGTTTTAAGTCGACTTAATAAGCTCCACCAAGGCACAAATCCCCGTCTCCACTGGTTTAAGTCGACTTAATAAAGTTGACTTAAGCACTAATTCGAATTGAAACAAGGTGTTATTATTTTGAACTAACTTTTCCTTAATTCGACTTAAGGAGCAGCTTAAGTCGACTTAAGAAAAGCCCAGTGTAGACATGGAGTATTTTAAGTCGACTTAAGCCTCCTTAAGTTGACTTAATTTGTAAGTGTAGACGCTCCCTAGGAGACTGTTAAAACAAGTGGGCTCTTCCTTCTAAAGCCTCAAGGGAAAAAGGATGTTATTATAAATGAAATCCTTGCTTAATATCTTAGATATTAGATCCGGTAACTGTTTTCCCTTCCTTTATCTTTACTAAAAGAATAAAACAATGTTTAAAGGTGTGTTAGCCATGGCACAAACAGGCTGAAATGTCTATATGCCAAACCCTGAATCTTGTTTAAAACTGTACAATATTGGAAAGAGCCTGAGTTATGTTAACACTTTTACCCCATTTATTCTGGCTAAATACATACAGCAGCATTAAAAAATCTACCAGGAAATTTAGGTCCTTAAAACAGACACTTAAGCCAGCCCTTCCCAGGCTCCCCAACCAGCAACAACATAGCTCATTTTATAGCAATAATTCCCTATCTTTGGTCATCTCACAGTGTCTGTACACATGAAAGAGTGAAAAAATGTCAAGACATTTTATTACTGATTTCATGACCCTTTGCAATACTACTGCCCTCCTGAGAAGTACTAGCTCCTGTGAGGGAAATAAGAGAAAAGGCTACATAAAAGGGGCTGTATATTAATAGGTCCAACAGAAAAAGTAGGAGTAATTCAATCTATAATGCATGTCCTCTAGAATAAAATATCTGATAGGGTAATCAGATTTTCAAATGACAAATAAGACATTCATACTAAGGAAAGAGTGCAGAGCAAGGCATCATTTCAGCAATGCATCAAGGAGAAGGAAACATGGTCTCAGTCATCCTGGCATCCATTTTACTTCATTTTGGCTTAGCTGCAGTGGCAGTTTCAAGTATATAATATATTGTTGATTACAAATACAGGAAAATACATCTTGGGGTGGGAGAATTTGGAAAAAGTGAAATATACAGGCTCTGGAAACAGGAACATCCACAGTTTTTAGGGAATGTGATAACTGACTAGGTAGCATGGCCTACTGCTTTCATTGATGAACAATGTAAAGAAAATGAAAGTTTTTTTCCCCCAGAGTCTAATATTATTGTAAAACTTTCTCAAACCAACTTACTCACATATTTCTGAAAAGAAATATTTCATTAGTTTTGTAGGTCATTTATAGGAGAAAGGGAGAACTCAGGATCTATTTGGCAGAGCTTTCTAGAGCCAATAAAAGCAAGGTACATGACTCTACCAATCAACTGGCAAACTCTAGGTTAAATGTCTTGTAGGATACAGGAACTTCTTTCAGATGGAAACAAAAGAAACTAATACATGTGTCTCTGTCTGACAAATAGATTTAATCCACCGTACCTGAATACTCTACCTGAAGAAATATAAAGTACCTAGCAATGAATGCTATTCTGAGAGAGTAGAGAATGACATAAATGCATGCATTAGTTTAATCTGATATAGTATTTGCAATGTTTGCCATTATACATTTATTAAATACACAGCTACAGAATTAAAAATCAAACATTATAATAGCTCAGAAGACTCAACCAATTAAAAACCTTTCAACTATTATGATTTATACGCTATATTAACTATATCACAAATAATCATATGTATCAGCAATCCAATCATTTCAAATAGTCAATGCTTGTAGATAACGAGCTGATATGGGAAACAACATTAGCAGACTTGACAAACCTGTAAATAAACTAAGCTAAAAATTGCTCTCTTATGCACTAGTCTAACTCCAGAGGGAGCCTATTGACTTCAATGTAGTTACCCAAGATTTACACAGGTGCAAGAAAGAGCAGAATTTCTACAATGCTTTAAAAAAAAGTTTATCAAATGAATTCCAAGAAAAAGGAACATGATATCTAATTGAAGAATAATGGTCTGAGTCATTGACCTCTCCAATTAATCCATCAGTCTATGACAAATGCAAGCAGATGTCATATTTCATTTTACCCAGATTGTATTACTCTCCTTCAGTGACTATATGCTTCCATACAGATGTTTCATTAGATTGCTTCAAGCAAAGATACCCCAAGGCTTTTCTTTTGCATTGCATGTGGGATATTCCCTCCATAATAACATTGCAAAAGTCAATAAACAGCTGTCAAACACACACCAACCTGGAACCTACTCTGTATATCCCAGGGGTTGATGCCAGGGCACTGCCATAACCCATGTGTAATTAAAATTCAGAGCACACTTTTAGTTCAGGAGAAAAATCCTAAATTTATAGCATACATCCTACCCTTTGTCCCAGACTCACAAGCACATTTTTCCCCCTGTATGTTTCACTGAACTCTAAGCACATTTGAATTAAACATTTAAACACCGGTCTTCAAAATCATGTATACTCTTATGTAAATAATTTAATATTTAACCTAAAGGCCTGAGAGGGTCAAGCCTGTAAAACAGGAGCCCAGACTCAGTGAAAAGTATTCATAAGCTATCAACCTACCTACACTACAACTATTCACTTTATAAGCCAAGTTACAAAGTGTTGCCAGTGGAAGATAGGAAGGGGAATGCAGTGAAATGAGCTTTTTGGTGCTCTACATTCAGTAAACAAAAGTTATTTTTTAAAAGTGTCAGTAATATACAGGTAAGAATAAGCTTGGAAGATGAAAGCTAACCTTCACCCCACTCAACTCCAAACACAAGGTACCCACATACTCATAGTAGAGTCAGGAAGACACCCCTTCTGGAGTTTGGTTTTATTACCTCATAATTCCAAAACAACCCTATGAACCCTTCAGCCTACTCCCGAGCGCTTCCTTCCATTAATGCTTGTCTCAAACCTAACTGCTCTACTAGAGGGCTACCAGGCCTCCTGTTATGCATGGACCATATCTGCCAGTGACTCAGCAACAATTAACTTGCATCTCTCTGCAGTAATCTAATACATGCTAACAGAGTAGGCAAACAAGAGAATCTTATCACTCTGTTATGACACTTTTCAACATTTAAAAGAAATGTTCCTCTCGAGTATGATTTGAATATATAGTTTTATCAGCTTAATTTTCATGCTGGCAGGATATCATTTTTTAAAAAATAAAATGTAATATTGTTAGAGATTAATAACAGATTTTAAAATAAAACATTTAGTAATTATAACATTTCCTTCTGAACTTTGCATTTTTAAGTATCATTAATCACAAGGTACTGGCACACTGCAGCTGTTACAATCAGATGATATGTTTATCTTCTTCCTCGACTTTGATTCCAAAATGTGTTTATGATTGTTATGGCGACATATCAAGAAAGCATTTTAGCATGCACTAAAGTCCATCATTTTTCAATGACAATAATGTTCAGGAACATTATTCAGTGACTCATTCAGCATCTAATTTAAACCACTTGCTTAAGTTCTTTGCTGAATAGGGATGGACTTTTGAATCAGGGCCACAGGATGGACTTTTCTTTGTCTGTTAGTTAATTGTTTTAAAATAAACTTCTCTTTCTGATTGCTTTTTAATAAATGTTTCCTCTGCATTTTATTTACTCAACATTTTTTCTGTTGCTCTTCAATGAAGGGGAAGTCAATATTGAAATATTTATTTCAATTACTAATAATATTTCAAGCAAGATTTACTCGCATGGGACTAGATGCTGCCCTCAGTTCACAGACTGTACTTCCTATGACAAAATGGAATTTCAAAGAGCATGCAATAAATAAATAGCATATTGACTTAAGGTTGCAAAAAAAAAAAAAAAAAAAAAGTATTGGCTTCCTGTATGTAGATATTATAAAGTCATTTATGAAATGCATTGTGATCGGTCCCTGATCACCACATAGCATCCCCTGTTGACCATCCTGGGGAATCACTCTGATGGTGATTGCACCCTCTCTGGTGGTGCATCACTCATCTTTCTCTGTTTCCAGACTTGTGTCTTCCTGCAGTTATGGCATCTGCTTTATGGCACAGCCCTCTGACTGTGGTTCAGTCCCTACTCTCCCACATCTGGGGGTCCCTTACTTCAGGGCCCAGCTGCTCCCTGTTTGGAATCAGCCCTGACATCTTTACCAGGCCCTTTCTCCAGGGCCCAGTAACTGCTCCTCCTCTGGAGTCAGCTTTGCAGTCCACTCCTACCCCTTGCTTTGGAGATCATGGCTCTTCCTTTCCTAGACCTAGCCACTGCTTTATCCAAAGCCTGCCTCACGCTGCAGCCTGGCTGGCTGCCCTTCTTATATGGGTCTGCCTGGCCGGATTGGCTGTTTTCCCTTATGTCCTTATGATTCATTGCTACCTTGCAGCTTCTCCAATGCTCCATTAATCCCATCTCTGCTGGGGTGGGCTACCTGTACCACCACCTGAACTCATGTTTCTGATAACTGCTGCTGGAAAAGTTAAGCCTTGATAAAACTTGAAAGGCCCAATTTTCAGTCGAGGACTCAATTTTTCATATTCAAAACTTGTATTTTCCCATTCAGAACTGAGAATTTAATACACAATGCTGCTTTGTTAATTAGGTTTTCCGTTTGCATGCATAATCTGTTTGCATCTATAACTAGCCATTTTGTGTTTGCAGAAGGCCATATCACACTTTTTAAGGGTGCCCTTAATGAGGCCCACTCAAATATTGGCCTTAAACCTCTATTTTTCAACAAGCTGAATATATTATTCCATGAATACTTCAATGTTAATGCACTAATTGAATGTAATTAATACACTTAATAGTCTTATCATTTGTGAAAGTCAACCCTTATGTCACCACCATACATGTAATCTATTTTGATATGTGAGGGTTGTGGAATTATAATTTTGTGATGAAGAAGTTTTAATAGTTTACCACTAAGGAAGCCAGATTAGAAATATGAGTATCTTGATTAAGAATCCATTAAACCAAGGTCTTCGATTACAACTCCAACAGCCTTAGGATTTCAACTACAAGTATTTAGTCAGTGAGAACTAAGGCTATGTCTAAACTGGCAATTTAAGTCGATTTAAGGAGGCTTACGTCGACTTAAATTAAGCCATGTCCACACTAGGCTTTCAATTAAGTCGACTTAAAAAATTCCTTAGGTCGACTTAATGAAAGCTTAAGTTGACTTTATAACTACCACTCATTAGGTCGACTTAAGTCTCCTTAGGTTGACCTAACCCTTCCTTAGGTTGACCAAAGCTCAGTGTGGACTCATAAGTCCATTTTGTTAAGTCGACTTAAGGTCAGTTGGGTTGATTTAACAAAGTGAACTAAGTGGACTTAAAGTGTTGCCACTTATTAAGTCAACTTTAATAAAGTCTATTTTAAGTCAACTTAAAGTCGACCTTATTAAAGTCAACTTAACAAAAGTCTACAATTTTTCTAGTGTAGACATAGATTATCTTACTATGGTGCAACAAGTATATCAGGCAATATGAAGTAAAGAGAATGAGGGAGAACTGACCTTGCTGAGAGCATAGGCCTGGAAGAAGGGCAAAGAGAGCATAAGACTAAAAATTTGTTCTGTGGGGCTCGCGCTTTTTGGAAGAAGCCCAACATTTTGATGGATCTGATTCTAAATGGGACTCAGTTATGATTCCTAAGAACCTTAGCCACAGTAGGAAGGTTATCTAGGTGAAGTGCACAGTGGCATAATTCCTTTGACTGGTAGAATGAGAGAAGCATGTTGACACTAGAAGTAGCACTCTGGACAGCACAGTTTTGGAAAGTTCATATGAAAGCGTACCTATGCTCCCCTCCCTGATTACCAGCTAGAGTTGTTGCCATTGTTTGTAAACCCCCTTCCACCACATTCCTCAGTATCATCAATACTGGTGTAGCTGCCCTCTGTACAGAGGTATTAGGCATTGGCACCAGATAAGGGCCACCTGTAACTTGGCCCATAGGTTTAATCCTCCCCTGCCCTTCTTAAAATAATAATCTGGATGTACATATAAGCAGTTAGCCATATAAATCTCTATTTTATGTCTAAAGGGGAATCTGAGTAAGCATCCAACTGAACAGTCTGGCATCTTAAGTCACGTGAATCGGTAAATTAATAGAATGCAAGTTAATTTTTTCTTCATTTTAAATGTACATATCTGATTTTCTAACTGGACCACCACTACCATGATCCTATTTTCATTGACTTCAGTGAAAGCAAAGTCCTGACCTGGTTTTAGGACTAGAATATAAGTAAGGTAAGCTGCTGTTTCAAGCAAGTTACATCACTAGTAGTAGTTTATGTTACAAGAAAACCCAAGATATGTTGACTGTGAATGCTGGCAAAAGATGGCCCTGATAGTTTTTTTTTTTTTTTTTAAATTAACAATTTCTCTTTAAGCAATAAATATACACACACACAGAGACAGAGCAACTAAATATACCACATCTGCTTAGTCTCTTTCTAAATTTACTGCTACCACAAATGGTTCTGAAATTGAGATGGTTACACAACAACAACAAAATCCAAACTCTCAGTCAGTCTACAACTGTGAGTAATAAAAAATACTACATATTTTAACAAGTTAATCTTAAATAAGCAGAGTTGCCTGATGGACAAGTCCAGTAACTGAAATTGTTCAGAAAAGAGTTTAGTTTATCATCTGTCATTTACTGACAAAAGACTTAATGGCCAGTTTATTTTATTCATTTAACTAGTGGAATAGCCTAACATTATTTTCACTGGCATAGGTAGATACTCAGCTCTCAATTTCACAGCTAAGTACAATAGATGTTCTAGTATTAATGATTTATTTATTTATTTCTTGAAAAGGGCACTCTTTATATGCATCTCTGGAAGTATGCACATAGATTTTTTTTTAAAAATAACACAATTATTTGACAAATATTAAACTCAAACTACAAACCATAAGCATAAATTCATCCACCAAAGTATGAGTACATGCTCTATCACCACTTCAGGCAAAATCATGAATGAATTGTTTTTACACCTGGCCCCCTGAACATGAAGCCTAGGTTTCAACAGATAGAAGAAGGAAGCAAATTCCAGATTAAAGGTTCCTCTTGACCTGAACCAGCAATTATTCAAGTCCAGGATCCAAAACCTTGAACTGACCAACTGTTTTAGAAGTGCACAAAGACTGTGGAAATTTCTCAGGTAGCTAATACACAAACCAGATAGGATTGCTTGTTTTAGTATAAGTTGAATGTTACATTTGTTTTAAAATCCTCATTAATATGGCATTCCCATAGATGAATATTAGAAACACAGTTGGGACTTCATATGTTTTCAGGCCAGCACATTGTTTTTTCACAGCTATCAAAACTTAGATGTCTCTATAAGTTCTTTCTGATATGCAAGCACTGACTTTGGCGAAACTCATCTCTATAATACCTAGGCTGGAACTGAAAATAACCCAGGAGAATTGGCTCCACCATGTAATTTACTTTGATAAAACATGAAAAAAAAATTAAAAATTATAAAAATATAGGTCTGAAAGGCACTTCAATAGGTCTAATCCATTTCCCAATGTTCAGCCAGGATCAATTATACCTAGATCACTTATGACAGATAACTTTCTAATCTGTACTTAAAATCCTTCAGTGACAGTGATTCCATACTCTCATTTGGAATCCACTGCTTATATTTGGAAAGATTTTCCTAATATCTAGCCTAAATCTCCCTTGCTACAAATTAAGCCTATTGATTCTTGTCCAACCTTCAATGGACATGGAGAACACAGTTGATCACTATTCTTTTTACAATAGCCCTTAACGTATTTAAAGACTTTCAGGAAATGGAGACAACCAATACATTCTGTATTTCTACCTTATGAACTTAGCCTCTTAATTTAACAGAAAGAAAATAAAGTAGGTAAGTACATGTTATGAGATATGGGTCTAACTGGTGTTAGCTCACAGAGTGAAGTTTAGAGAATCTTTAAATTGTTACTCCTATATAATACCAGTGGGTCAAATTCTGAAATCCTCACAAAGGGTACATCTACACTGGAGGCTCTGTTAAGTCAACTTAACAAGCTCGACTTTAAGTTGACTTAAAGTCAACCTTGTTAAGTCGAATTAGAGGGTCCACACTGAACACTCCAGTTGACTGCCAGTGTCCACACTGGCAGGTGCTAGGTTGATGGAGGAGTGGTGCATTGTGGGTAGCTGTCCCACATTGAACCAGGGCCTGGAGGCCAATTAGGTCGACTTAAGGGTACTCCCCATCCACACTGGCTTAAGTCAACTTAATAAGGTTGACATAAAAGTTAAGTTCACCTTCAGAGGTGGTGGTATTAAGTTGCTTAAGGAAGTGCTTAAGTTAACTTAATAAGTGCCCAATGTGGATGCAGCGTTCTGTAGGTCGACTTAACCATCCTTAAATCGATCTAAGGCTCCAGAAAGATTTCTAGTGATTTGATGCTCAGTTCACATTTCAATTTGTTTTTCTACAGTACTTAGCACAACAAAGTCCTGACCTAGATAAGGGTGTCTGAGCACGGCTACAATAAAATATTAAACAGCAAAAAAAATAATGAAATCAATAGAGTTTTGCTTGATTAAGAACTGAGTATGACCATCTGGATTGTCCCTTTAATGAACTACTGTCAAGCTTTGACAGTCTATGTGCATATAAACTTGTAAACTTTGAATGTAAACATAAAAAAAAGTTGTACGTTATAGCTCCAGTGTGATGTGAGTTATCCAAGTTCAGCTGTAATTTTCAATATCTCTTTAAATACTAAACATAGTTATGGTATTAAATGACAGACTCTTTATGGCTATGTCTACACTTGTTAATTTAAGTCGATTTAACTAAGTCGACTTTAAGTTGACTTAGTTAACTCGACTTAGCGTGTCTACACTTAAAAATAAAGTCGACTTAAAGGGAAACTTAAAAAGTTGACCTAGAGCATCCACACTGGATGTCTAGGTCGACTTCTAGGGGCTTAGGGGACCTAGGGGAGGTCCACAGGGGCAAGGGGGCACCCCTTGCCCAATGCCAGGGGGCTCAGCCTTTGCCCCATTGTACCTAGGTACAATGGAGCAAAGGGGAACAGGGACCCTGGCAGGGCATAGGGACAGGGTGGGCAGGGCTCTGCCCTGCCCTGTGGTGTTGCATGCCAGGCTTCCCCTTCCCCTTCCCCCGGCATGGAGGGCATTGGTGTAGCCCTGGGGTAGCCCTAAGTCGACTTAGGGCTACCCTATGTCTACACTGGCTTAAGTCATCTCTAGGGAGTCAACTTAAGCCTTAGGTCTAATCCAAAGGAGGTGTTATAAAGTCGACTTAATTTTAATTAAGTTGACTTTATTTTGGTTAAGTCGACTTAAGGAAATTGTAGTGTAGACGCAGGGTAAATTAAGTCGACTTAAGCTTGCTTAAGTCGACAATTTACCGGTGTAGACGCAGCCTATGTGCTTAAATACACTAATAATACCCAAGAACAAATATGTGGGGAGGGGGGGAGGTATTCAGAAAAGATGACACTTGGTGTTCAGAAGAGAAGCAGGCAAAACCCCTTGGGCCAAACTTTCAACTCATGACTTCTATTTGTGCTTGCACATCGCTGTATATTTCAGCACTTGCAAGTATAATTTTCATTTCTAATCATTTATTACACATGCAAATATTTATATATACTAATAAAGTAAAAGATGCAATGCACAAATAATTTTTATATGTGCACATTCCATAATATAGATAAATGATTCAATGCCTATGAGGTAAATGGGAAACCTCCCGTCAACTCCAATGGGCTTTGGATCTTACTCTATATACACAGGTGAACACATGCAATCAATGTGTGTGTGGTTTTCCAAGCACATGAGATAATACCTCTTTGAAACTCAGTCCTTTTATCTTCTTGGAATAGCAGATGTTTTTGTTTATGTTTGCTTTTGAACAAACTGGGGCTGAGGTAATATGAACTGTTTCACTGTTCTCCTGGTGTTGCCACCAATTTATAAAAGATAAATAGATCAATACTCTAATTCATTCACAGATAATGTAACATACATGTATATTATATATATATGTTTAAAGCTAAGCACAAGCTTAAATGTTTTGTACAACTGGGGCCTAAGTCTTCTCAGATCTTTTCCTTGTATTTATGGAGAAGGACCTAAAGAAAACACCACATGTAACAAAAATACTATGGAACCATTTTCTGACCTTGAAATGTACCAGATTTCATAAAAATATTTGCTCTGAATTTCCCCCTAAAGGAAGATACTCCCAGACACCATTTTAGCAGACTTTCCCCCTCCGTCCTCACCCATGCAACATTCAAACACTGAACTATACAAATTCTGCCATTATTATTTTTTTACCAGCACTTGAAAAATAA
Source organism: Pelusios castaneus (assembly GCA_007922175.1). Classification (NCBI taxonomy): domain Eukaryota; kingdom Metazoa; phylum Chordata; order Testudines; family Pelomedusidae; genus Pelusios; species Pelusios castaneus. The sequence goes on along the minus strand of ML685756.1, from coordinate 11,876,050 downwards.
AGTTTCTTGTATCATGACTCACACTTTGAAAGGGGACATCACATACATATTTTATGTTTCTCTTCAGACTACCCTCATTTTTTCCAGCTCACGATAGTGCAAGAAGGTCTGACTAACTTGAAGACAAAGCACATTTTTTTCATATGTATACACAGCTAAATACAGCACTTCATGTTTTTTAGCAAACTTGTTGTAAAAGAGAGTAAATGAGTTAACGCTTTAGCTAAACTAGTAGAAAGGGTCATGTTGCAAAAGCATTCACATTTGTAGGACTCTAAATGCAACTTTAATAGTGAGAAATTCTGTGTTGAATGGACTTGTGTTGAACAAGTCACTGAAAACAAGTTCTTGTTGTGAGAAGCACTTTTACATTGGAATTGCTTTTTTTTCTGGAAATAGATGAACCAAAGAGTGACTCATCCTAATATGTTTATCGGATAGGCAAGTTAATTCTTTTAATGAGAATGTACCAACTGAAAATTAGTTTAAACAATCACATTCTTCTTACCATCACATCTTTAAGTCAGGTAAAGGAGTAAAAGAAAGCACAAAATTTGTATTTTCTATGTTACTTTTTGTCTTGTGATGACCTCTCCTGGTTGAGCTGTTCATTAGCCTTGATTCAGGTAGCTGGGAGAGTTTCTGTCTATTAAACCTTGACCAGAAATATACCATATGAATTTGCTGCTGAAGTTTTGAAAACTGTCAACCAAATTAAAAACAAATAGGAAATAGGAAGGGTTATGGATGGTACTACATTAGTTTCATGTATTAGTACATTCTTATTGTATTAAAACACAAGATTCCCATTACCCAATTCATCTTTGTATTAGATTGCATCACTTTCATAATATGTTTGTTTTCACACTGACACAGAAATGGTCAGACTGACAGATATCATTTCAGTGAAACAGAAAGGTTTAGCAAAAGCACAGAGAAAAATCAAAACTTGAGATCCAATCTGCTCCGCTAGTGATACTACTTGGAAAATGAGAACTGAGGATCCAATTTTGTTCTCACTGAAGTCAATCGGCGTTTGGCATTTATTTCCATGAGGGCAGGATTAGAAATCTCTTATGCAAATATTTATTATATTTATAATACAGTAAACTTGCAGTCAGCTTTCTAGACAAAAATGTAGAAAAATTGTTTATACTCATGTTTTTCAGTAGTGAAATAATGGAGTTCTCTTAAGCTTTTATCAGTGGAGCTAAAGCAATAATTTGACTGGAAAGTAATTGTATGCTAAAACTATAATGATTCCTCTTATATCATGAAGTCTATAAATCATGCACAAGTATTCCCACTTTTTCCCTATGAGCCAGAACCAAGAAGAAAACTAAGGCAATAGTCTACTCTTCAAAGAAAGTGTAGTCATTTCTTCAATTTATAAATAGCTGGAGACAACAGAAGTGAAAAACTGCACAATGATCAGTTTGTATACTAAAGTCTGCAACAGACTATCCAGTAAGCTGACAGACGTGACTCATAAAAATGCCTTCTCTAGCACCATTTCACTAGCACTGGGAATGGCAAGTACTACAATGTATCTGAACAGAGTTTAATGCATTTTTCATATGCTATCCTGTTCATAATCTTGTTGCTAATGGTAAGGGAGATTGATATGTGTTTATAGCTATATTTCCATAGCTTGAAAGTGAACTGTGAATTGGTTTTATTAGTGATTTAGAAAAAAAAGTTGAACTCTATAATCTGCATAAGGAGTCTGGTGCATAGTGTTCTTTAAGAATAATACATTGTATAATAATAAGTGTCTGAGTATCTGCAAAGATCTAGAAGATTGAAATATACATCAGTGAGTTTTTACTTTTTATCATTTGTGACAAGGATGCTTTTTACCTGGCTTGTTTTTAGAAGTATTATCTTTAATTAAAACTTGACAATCTTTTTCATATGTTAAACATATGCTTACTGTGTAACCAAATACTATGACAATTTTAAGTTAGTATGCTGTTCGCAAATTGAAACTTGTAGCAGAACTATGACCTATTACCTAAAATTGCATGGGACAAGAGAATTAATTGATTATGCTTTTTTTCCTAAGTATTCTAGTTATGCACAATGTCTATTACTGAGTAAGAAGAAATCACATTCAGATCAAAACTGAGATGAACAATTAAGTCAAAAGTAATAATCTTCTGCACTAGCATTGGTCCTGAGGGAATGGGGTGCGGGTAATAGCTGAAGACAACACTAGTCTGAGAGGCTTAGAATATAACAGTGTTTGCTTTTATCTCTGGTTAAATGCATAAAATAGTCTATAATAGAGTATAGTATAGCAAATCCTGGGACAATGTTGTTAGATTCCCCCCCCC
>ML685756.1:11818981-11873704 GCA_007922175.1 Pelusios castaneus | reverse complement strand
CAGATAGTCACATTGATGTTAATAAGGTCTTCCTCACAGTACTGGTCTGAAAATCTCTTCAGTGCCTTATCTTGTCATTTCACTTGCAGGGTACCATAAGATTTTAAGGCAAATATTTCAAAAGCATCTAAGACCTAATCTATACTGCGGGGGTAAATCGGCGGGAGATACGCAATTTGCAGCATGCAGATTGCATATCTCCCATCGACTTAGTTACTTCTGCTTACCACACTGTCTTGGCTGGGCTGCATCAACCAGCAGGGCTCTTTGGTCAAAGCAGCATTACTCCACTTGGGAAGGTGGAGCAACTGTGTCGAACAGAGAGCACTTCCGGGATCGATTGAGCGGATCTACACTAGCTGCTCAATTGATCCCGCTGCGTTGATACCCGAGGGTCAACGCAGTTTTCTCAGTATAGACAAGGCCTAAGTGTCTTAGGATGGAATTTCCAAAGCTCTGGGACTTCAGATCGTAAGCCACTTAGATGCTTTTGAACATTTCATATGTATACTTGGTATGATTAAACTGGATTATATGAAGGACAGAAGCTATACAAAAATCACAAGGTAGGATGTAATCAATGAATACTACTAGATGCTCAGCATTTCTGAAAATGAAGCCACTTATTTAGGTGCCTAACCAGGGACTTAGGAACCTAACATTTAGGCACCTATTTTTTTTAAATGTTGAACATTCCCTCCATCAGCAAGAGATAAACTAGAATGTAAATTCCATACGAAAGCTGAGAGCTATGCAGTGTTATTTTCTCTTTCTTTCTTTCTTTTTCTTTCTTTCTTTCTTTCTTTTAACCCATCAAATTCTATTCCATGCATTACTAGCATGGCTGTCAGCAGTTTCACATTTAGTAGAAAAGATGTCTGCTCTCAACAAAGATATTCATCTGTGTGTCTGCTATATACATCAGTTCCAAAAATGATGCTGCAGATAGGAAGCATTAAGAATGACTCCACAACATAATTACAGCTTCTCTTGGTATAATGTTTCTTCATAAAGACCAACAAAATCAGTATTCTTTATTGCAAGTGGAATTCCCTACCCCGTCTCTTATTTTATTTATTTTGTATTGGCTAGCAGAAACCTGAGAGGTATTCATGATTCTTTGGATGTAGTACAGCTTATGGGCCAAATTCTGATTCCAGCAATCTGTTCTATAGACTACAACCACTGGAGTGTGATGTAATTCCATGGACTTTAGCAAGCCTAACATACCATTCAGCAGAGGGCATTGGTACCACATTTACACTCACGGAGGATAGGCTATTATATAGACTTGGGGAGGTGAGGGAACTGCCGGGGATAATTTTTGCAACAGATAAAAAATGTTTATAAACTTGTACTGAGTTCCCTTCCCATGTCTGCATATTTGTGGTCTGTCTTTAACAGAAATATATCCTGCTTTATAGAGAGATATAGTGAACCGCAAAGAATGTTACAATGGATAGAGGTGGGGGAATGGTTTAAAGACAACATCACAAATGGTACATATACTTTCTCAGTTTCCCAGACTCACTGACAGGATTACTTTTGAAATAAGGTGCAATGCAATGCACGAAAGGCATCAAAGTCTGGTTTTAAGTTACTGAGGCAGGAAGTAAACTATTAGCATTATTCACATAAACCCTGCTTTAATTGCTCACTCAAAACGTCCATTGATGTTAATTGGAGTTTTGCCTAAGTAAGGACTTTATAAGGACTGCAGAACATTGTTGAAAGTGGGTAAAAAGCAATGGGCCAGCCATATAGCTAGATTCAGTGATAATCAATGAACTATAACTGTTGCCAAGTGGTACCCATGGGACCTGAAATAACCAGTCAGTTGACCTCCAAAAAGTTGGGAAGACTTTGTTGCGAAAAGGGATGGTCGCTCTTGAGGAAGGAAGGCCAGGCAAATAGAATAATGGAAGATTTGTTGCAATCAGTGCAATCTATACAAAGGTTGAATGATTAACGAAGGTAAGGACTTTATAAGGATGTTGTTTCCAAACTCAGTTTGAGCCAGATTTCATGACTGGGATTGTATTTTTTTAAAAATATACTAAATACAAAAAGAAAGTCATTTTCTCCATCTCAGTGATATTCTAAACATGGCTAAGTCATCAGTGTCAGTTTTCTCCAGCCACAAAGAATCAAAAGAAGCACATGCAAAAGTGTGTTCTAATTTGTCTGTATATAAAAAAATGACATTTTGATCAAACAGAACTATTTAATTGAAAAGTTTAATGTATGTCTAATAATAATTTCTGCCATCTCTATCTCAAAAAGAACTAGAACGTAGGCATATTCTGTGGTGGAATTTTTTAAATCTCTTTTGTGAAAATTTTTATATTGCTGGTTCTAAATCACTCAGGTAGACTATAACACTTGTACTCACACAGAGTAACAACTTAGTCCCTGAATAGTCCCTTTAGCTTTAGAGTGGCTTCATGCCTTGAACAGAACCTTGTGGGACAAAAAAGAGTATCACAGTCTGGAGTACATGAGCACTAGTGAGTTTGCAAGGTGCTTATACAAACATTGGCCTTGATTGTTTAGTTTGGGATTTTAAAAGGAGTCAAAGGGAGTTTGAGTGCCTAGTTCCTTAGAATTTCATTGGGAGGTTGCAGAATTGTATACATTCTGGATTTATATTTCCATAATGGTTACCTGGCATTGCAACATAAAGCATATACATCTGCCCTTACTGAAGCCAATAGCAACCCTTCATTGACTTTAGTGGGTGCAAGATCCAGCCCAAAACTCATGAAAATGATGGAGGGTGAAGATTAGCTAGCAGAGATTTTTGGAAAGAAAAATGAAAACTCATCCATCATCACTATTTTCTTGTTATGGAATACTTCAATTTAATCATTTCTGCATGGATGTTCATGAATAATGTTTCAATAAAATGTTGCAATACTTCCTGAAAATTGAATAAGGTTTGATTTTGTAGTCCTTGCTCACATGAGCAGTTCCAGTGAAGGATCAGGTCCATAATTCATTTCCCTGGAACTATAGTATTGTTTGCATTTATGGACCAATCCTGCAAGGTGCTCTTCACTTACTTACATGGTCTCTGTCACTGTAAGTTATGAGCACCTCACCAACAATGAATTTATTCTCACAAGAACACCATGAGATATAAAGCATTGCTATCTCTATTTGCTTGAGGATCTAAGATACAAAGACATTAATTTGCCCACAGTTTTAAGAAGTGTATGACAAAGCTGGAAACTCCAGAGTCCGGATCCAGTAGCTTGACTACCAGGCTATTATCCCTCAACACCCACTGACCTCCTATTCATCAAGAGAGCTTTATTTAGCTGTCATGAGTACCTCTTGAAAGATAACTTTACAGGTTAGTTTTGTGAGGGACTCTCCTTTGTTTTGTTGTTCTTATAACTAAACTATACATGAAATGACCACCTTGGCTAATGAGAGGTGAAGTACACAAAATGACAGTTCCTACCACTGGATCTAAAAGAGAACCAGTATAAGGCATATGACACTTACTTGTGTGTGACAGATACCATAGAGACAATGTGGATATAATAGAGGGCATGAGTAAATTTACACACAACTCAGTTTACTCAAATATAGTGCTTTACTGGTAATACATACTGAAATCTATGGCAGATGGCAGTGACCTATTTGGATATTTTTTTTTTTTAAATTAAACTAGATAAAGAAATATTAATCTACTTATTTTTCCTTAATAGTTAAGAAAGCAGCTATGGTAAATTTTCACACACCTATATTATTTCATGAGCTATGCTATAATAGCAATTTTGTCAATAAAAGTGATGTAAATCTGCCAGCCTTGGATACTACCAAATGAATGGTAGCATTGAAACTGTACTGTGTTTTACCACTGCCACAGGACTGAATGTATTTTAAGGGGTTGGGTCACAGTATAGAAATTAGGGGTTTGGAATCAGTAGGCACTCCACATACAGCACTTCCTTTCCTGTTAAGGAGTTCAGCATATTAAGTGATTGCTAGATTGCCCCAACAGTTTTAGTGGGCCTTTTTTTACTCCTATTCTGGCTTTAATGTGAAAATGTATAAATAAAATGTAGGAGAAAAGAAAAAATATATTATATGGAACAAAAGCATGACTGAGGCAGAAAATCTTCCATTTTGTTACCACTGATGCTTGACCTTTACTCAGTCTCACCTATGAAAATGTTTCTGTCCTGAAGGTTTTGGGGCAGACATAAGTTCTTAGATTCTCAGACCCTGAGGTTAAATAGAACATTCATGATACATGAACCTAAGAGGTATCAGCCAACGAATGTTTTCCTATTGTCTTTATGGGAACAAGATGGGGTCCAACGGTCTTGCAAAGGGGTGGTCTTAGCAGATGTCAGCTAATGTGCTCACAAATTTGAAGTCTAGGTTAGACAATGTATACTTTAACATGAACTGAACTAGTTGAGGTAAAACCTAGACTGCCCCCTAAAATTTAATCCAACCAGTTTATCGTGGATTAAGGACAGAGTGCCTCATCTGCGCTAGATGTTTCAAATTTGTTAATTGCCACATTAGCTAACATATATTTGTGACACTGGGAGCCCCTGGATGCCAACTGGCATCCCACTGGCCCACATCCTGTAATTCATACAACACACTCATGACCACAAAATACTGCTGTCAAGGTGTCAAATAAGGTATCATAGGTAAACTGGGGACATGACGGAACCTAATATTTTTGTGATGTATATACGGGTTATGTACAATAAATTATATATGCATGCTCGAAATATATATTTTAAAATGTGTTTGCAAGGCACTGCCTAAATGCAGGCTGCTCTTACCAAAGGAAGGTGGATTTTCCCATCTGACCAGTTTCCTTGTATGACCAGTTTGATTACAGGAAGAGGACAATGAAAGTACATTTACATAAGGGTAAACAAAAGCTGGAGAGAAGATGGTTTAGTGATCATGCTGGGGACAGAATCTGCCCTCCAGGAAGTCTGCCTGGCTTTTGAGGCAATGATAGACTTTGGGTACCATAAAGAGACCTAAAAAGATATGTTAATTATCCACCACTTAGCACATGTAACGTATAGCAGCCTAGGAGCCTGCAGTTCCCTACTCAAGGGGGCTGGAGATGCTGATGTCTTTTTCATACACAGATCAAGTTAAGTATGATTACAAACAAAACAAAACAAAACATTCATGCTTATTATCACTTAAATTTCTGTTCTTCATTGATAAACTTGGGCCTGATCTACACTGCCAGCAAAATTCATCAGCAGACGACAGGAGTTACACAAGCTACTCTGTGTAGCTTTCATAACTCTTCTCGCCTTCATAACTTTACGTCTATATTCTGTCTTCACTGCGCTGAACCAACAGGAAATGTGTTTGTGTCAACACAAAGCTATACACCACTTGAGTGGGTGTCTTATTGGATCGAGTTCTAGTTGAATGAGCACGTCTTTACCAATAGCTCAATTGATCTGGATAAATCCATCTGACAGTGATGAATTTTCCACCATTAGTGAAGACGTACCCGTAGTTTTGTTTTATTACACAACTATCTAAGGCTATGTCTACACTAGGAAAAGTTAGGTCGACTTTAAGTCATTAAGTCGAGTTAACAAAGTGGTTTCCCTTAACCAGGACTTAGTAAGTCGACCTAACTTCCCTTAGGTCGACCTAAGGAAGTGGATTTATGTGTCCTTACTGGCCTTAGGTCAACCTAATGAAGGGTTAGGTCAACCTAAGCAGGGTTAGTTTGAGCACCCTGCGGTTCTTATTAAGTTGACCTAAGCGTTCATTAGGTCGACTTAAGGAAGCTCCTTAAGTTGACTTAATGAAAGCCTAGTGTGGACAAGGATTAAGTTAGGTCAACTTAAGCCTCCTTAAGTTGACCTAACTTGTCGGAGTAGACAAAGCCTAAGTACTGTGGCTTAAAGTAAAGTATGAGTCTTGAGTTAACTGGTCATGTTGGTGAGTGCTCTGTCTCCTTGAAGAGAGTGAACTTAATTTCTGTGAACATCCAGTGAGAGTGACTGGACACTGCACAGCGATGTCTCCTGAGAGAGCTGGGGTTTGATGATTATCACATGCGAGGCAAGGTTTATACTGGTAGAGTTTCAAAGAGTTTGCTGATAAGGCAGACTGGCTGGTGTGTCAGGGAGCTGCAACAGTAGCAAAATTCTCACTTGCTTAAATAGAGTGTGACACGGTAGTTTAGAGTTTGGGGTGTCCTGAGCAGAATGTCACAGTTCTAAAATCTCACCATTAAATCCTAGCCTAGATAAGACCTAAGTGTGCAATACAGGAGGATGGACCAAAAGCAATGTCAAAATTGAAATTTTTAAAGTACATAGTAAAATAGTGACTTATTCCTACTACTTCAATGCCTCTGAAAAGACTAGGATTCCAGGAACATTCCTTTAACCTTATCAAATCCAATGCATTTATTTTCTATTCACAGCCATATCAAATATAAAAATGGAAGTCTTTTCCAAGAAAATGCATCAATGAGAATTATACAGTTGCATTTATTGAAGTATATCAGAATTATCGTGAGTGATCTGTGGCATCCAAAGTGACTAAGTGGAAACAACTTATTTAGAGTTTTCAACACATGAAAGAGAGAACTAATAACCACAATTTTGCTAATATCCTCAGATAATCATTTGTTTTGCAATGAAGAAAAATTCAAGATGTAGGAAAAGCATTTACAAAGTGAGCCAAATTTTCTAAGGTTTACCTTTTAGGTGAATGCTTTTGATTATCAAAAGCATCTCATGAGTAAACTTGCTGCTGCTGCCAGACATCACTTCCTCTGCGAGAAAGGCTTCTGTATTCCAAAGCATGTGAATGAGAGAAATCTAGTACCCAAAATACAAAACATAAAAATCTCACAGCTCCATTAATGGTCTGTATATTAAACAGGAATAAAACTTATATTGTACCATGATGGAATCAGTAGAAAATGCTTGGGAAGTAAAAAACCCAGCCCATTTTGTTTTACTTTGCATGTTAAGTGACAATATTTAGAGAGATGATAACAAACTTTAAAAGGAAGTCTTGAGATTCCCATGAAGGGAATGTGTTTAGGATGTTCTATGGAATTATTAAGAGCACAATGAAAAGGTACTTAATAAAATCAAAAGACGACAAAGCAGGACTCCTCAAAGTAAAATTTTATTTTCACTGACCCATCACCATCAAATTACTGTTCAAGTATTGCTTACTACTATTGATTAAAAGATTAAACAAGGCCATCTATTTAGCAGGAAGTTATGTGCCTATGCCTGCCTCTGGCTTAAGAGAATACTAATAAAGGAAAAGCATGACCGTGATATTTTCTCACAAGACCAATAATCTTGCTATCATTTAAAAAAAAAAAGAGAGAGTCTGAAAACCAATATTTTCCTTCCATTCATTCTCTTTGCTGTTTTCATATTCTGGATTGTGCTAGTGGATCAATATATATTATTTGGTTGCCATTCCTCAGACTATTTCAAACATTGAACTCTGCACTTATTTCTAACACAATATGGGGAATGGAATTTGGATCAGTGGTGTTTAGTGCCTCTGTTGTAATCTGTGGGTTGATTACCACATGGGTGCTTCCTGCTGCCTGAGATCTGCAAAGCCTGTGTGGTGCTTCAATCTGAATAAATAGGGTCTCCTCGCTATTTAGCCTCACAGTGGATCTGTGTTTGGAGGGGGTGGGATCTTATGGCTCCCATTCCACAACACTTTTTTTGGTGTAGTTGCAGATTCATTACCCCCCCCAGAGGCAGGAGAGGGTTGTGGTATTAAACATTTAAGGACTCTCTATGGGGCTTGCTCAACTTAACCTGCCCAGGGGCATGACAGAGCCTATTGCCACTATCACAGGGAGATGAGACCAATAAGGGTCCTTCCAGAGAAAAGTTTCCTTCAGACCCTCCAGGGGGGTTCCTTTTGGGAGCTATTGTCAACTCTCCCAAAGCTGCCCGCCAACTGACTGGCACATTCTGCTTTTAAAGCCTATTCCACCTCCAGTATGATTAACAGGACCAAGCAGCAGAGTCTGCCTTGCCCACAGAAGCTCTTTTATCTCTTTGTTGCTGGTGTAAGTTTTTTATACCTGATCACAGCCTCCCTGTCAGGACAGGATAAGGTGGATATTGTGAGAGAGATGTAATCACATTTTCCATGTGCTGCTTATTTCGAAAAGTCTTACGTGTCTGAAAGTTGACGGTTAGTGGAGGGCTCACAGTGAGGGGCTTCAAATGCAGTGCTTCTGATAGGATCAGCAGAGGCAGTTAATTAGATGTGTCAGATGAGTTTCTAAGCACAGAAGATACAGAAAAGCTTTACACAGTGCTTATGCCAGCCTTTAGGAACCTCAGCATTGCATTGCTCTTTAGGCTTTACTTTTAATTTATATTTGAGTTACAGTACTTTAACCTATGGACTGTGGATAATTTCTCCACAATGATTTAGCCTGCTGACCATTTCATATGACTTACCATAAATCTTTGTTTGGAAACCACGGTTTCCATTAAATGTAACTACTTTCCCCTGCAGCTTGCATGGTAAAGGTTCATGGTAAAAGGTGAGGCTATTAAATGACTGCTGTTACTAAACAAGGTCAGCTGCTATTAAAAACGACATAGTAAAGGTGCAGGTGTTTACTGTTTGAGGGCAGCTTCTAAATGAAGATCTATGGGTATGCTAGTGACTTTTGCACTAAACAATGTTTTTTAACATAATGTAAGGGGCTTGGCAAGGTATTTCCACACTTCGTTTTTACAATACCATCATGTTAAAAATATTGCTATACAAATGTACTATCTTGAATATTTTTTGCTTTATTCAGAAAACTTATGGAAATCCCACCCTTTGGTAGAAGTTGGCAATCAATTTAAATCCTTCTAATATAGGTCAAAGTAATGAAATATTAAAAAAATAGTGAAACATCTATACAAATGTATTCCTTATTGTGTAGGGAACAAACAGAAAGCTCTCATTTTAAAGCCCAGCTTTTGGGAATATAGTCTGGGAAATAAGTATTTGCCATCTTCAAGAACCCATCAGTATTTCAGTAAAACAGTCACTAAAGGTGATGTTATTCTTTTTAGTTGATTTTTTTTTTTACGGTTCCTTTTCCAAAGTACCAGACTATCATGTTCTTCAAAGAATGAACTTACAAAACACAGCGGTCTTCATATTTTTTTTTCAGGGTGATGCAGTGATCATCCACAAAGGTATTACCACATTGTTGTTACAAACAGATAAGGCGACACCAGAATTCCCAACACATATCAATAAAACATACGATATGGATTTGACCCAAACCATTGAAAATTAGGGCTGGAAGGGACCTCAAGAGGTCATCTAGTCCAACCTCCTGCTCAAAGCAGAACCAATCTCAACTAAGCCATTCCAGCCTGGGCTTTGTCAAGTGTACCTTTTCACCTTTAAAACCTCTAAGGATGGAGATTCTACCACCTCCTTAGTTAACCCATTCCAGAGCTTCACCACTGACCCCACTGAAAGACTCTCATTGATTTCTATGGACATTGTATTAGACTTCATATTTCTATTATTTTCTTCTAGTAGAGCCCATCATGTGCTTGGCATTGCACAAATACAAACATCCTTGTTGCAAAGAGCTTACACTAATATCTTTCACTTTTCCCACAACTCAGAAGACATCTTCATAAGAAGATTACAGAACTAGTACTCTGGTTGTATGTCACTCTGGGGCCTAGAACATCTGTTGAGTCAGTATGAAGTGATGGAAATGGCTATAATCATGACAGAGAGATTTTATTTGTTTGTTTAGAATATCACCATGCTTAATCATCACTTGGATTTGCAGTCTGTTCCCATAGCTAATGATACATAGTGTCACATGGCTTTTCTAATTACTATCATCCACTAGCACAAGTTTTTGTATAGTCATATTTTAAATTTTATACTTACCAGATTGATCTAGCACACATTTATTGGCAATACTTTTTACAATACTGGTCCTCTTCTCTTTTGTTGGTATCAAGTATTATGTCAATATCCATTTGGCAAACATTTTCAAATTATAGTTATTCACCAAAATCCATATTTAGACAATTAAATAAATGACCCAGTTTTCAGAAGTCAATGGGAGCTGCTGGGTTCTCAGTATTTCTCTAAATCAACAGGCCACATTTATTTAGTCACTTAAATAAGTATGTAAGTGCTTCATGTCAGACACCTAAATTTGAACATTCTCTGACCTCAGATTTTTGTATGGAGTTCCGTTTAAAAAAGAAAAGAGATGAAAGAAAGAACATAAGAATAGGGGGCTTCATCATCAAAAACATCAACATTCCAGTTGCTTACAATACATTTGCAATAGTGCAGGTAAATCCTATGATCTGAAACTGTTTGACTATACATTACTAGGAATTATAGAGTTTCCAAAGTGCATCTGAACAGAGATCCCCTCTGCAAAATTATGAAGGACACAACAACTTCCTGTTGTGTACTTTACAGGGTCTGCACTGGTTGAGCCAAGGACTCCTGTGGTCAAGGTCAGTCCTTGGCTGCATCTTCCTATGCATGCAGCAGTTTTTTCCTGGCACCTGTAAGTGTAGCAGCCTTCCCTAGGCCATTCACACCTTGCAAGTTCCATAGGTAGTGTGAAGCCATTAGCACTGTCCCTAAGTCTGCCAGAAAGGACACAGCCCTGCTACACCAAGAGGGGCCTCAGGACTGCTTTACTACTCAGCAAAACTGATGTCTTGATGTCCTGCTCTGCCTAGAGAAGCTTTAACATGGCTTTACTGCTCAGCAAGGCTGTTTGTTGAGCTCTGCCATATCTAGAGAGGCTTCAGGAACATCTTACTGTTCACGGCTACTTTTTGTTGAGTCCTGCCATGCCCAGAGAGGCTTCAGGACTGCCTCCGGCTCAGCCCATGTTGGTCTCTGGGTCCACTGCAGTGGGGAAATTCTTGAACAGTGGCATGATAGGCACCAAGAGACAGCACACAACACTTCGGGAATTGCATGGGATAGAAGTTGTACCAACAATGCTTCCTTCAGGAGAGCCCCAGACATCCTCTGTCACAAGGTACCATAACATTATGGGGTTTTGTTGTGTTGAAAAGCCATCCATGTCCCTCAGGCACCGAATCCATGCACTTACCTTTCATGAAAGACTCAGTGAGCTGCACACATACTTATTCATTTCATAAAGTCAGCTCCACCATGCTGTTTCCCTAGATATCAGCACAAACCTAACCCAAGTTTGCAGCAGTAATCACCTTTGCAATGTGGTCTGTTTTCTCCACAATCTACACTAGTGTATTAGGGATTGTGGCAGGTCAAACAAAAAGTAAACACCACGGTACATGGAGTTTGTTGGCAACAAAGGAAAACACTTTCCTAGCCTGGGGCTTTGTTTCAATTCACTGAACAAGGCAGTACAAAGTAATTACATCTGTTTCTTAGAAATTGTTTTAGGCCCTCCTTAGAGGGTTCTGCTTCAAAACCATTCCATAATGCAACAAAGAAGGTAGACTCACTTGCCCAAAGGTTGAAAAACAATGATTCAGAAGCATAAACTTCTTCTTTTCAGGTCTCTACTCAGAGAAAAACAGGGAAGGATTTATGTGATCTCTTATCTCCAAGGATTGCAACGTGTTTGCCAATGAAATCCTGGATCCCTGAGAAAAGCCAGCTGGAAACTATCCTGAGCCAGCCTTGTAACTCACCATTTTGGGAATTCAGGCCTATGCTATTAATAGAATCTTGAGCCCTGGGTGTATGAGATATCCCCTGGCCTTAGGCTATCTTCCTAAAACAAGTTACAAAGGGGTAGCTGTGTTAGTCTAGGTCAGCAAAATAAACAAGGAGTCCTGTGGCACTTTTAAAGACTAACAAATTTATTTATCGCATGAGCTTCCGTGGGAGAAAATCTCACTTCATCAGATGCTTTAAAGATGGGGAACTTACAGAATGGAGGAAATTAAATGCAGGCGTAGAAGAATTCTCTCCGGGGACAAAGGCAGGAAGTTAAGCAGGAGATTATACAGGCACCTTCACGGTTGGTGCCGGGACATGATGGTGTGGAACTGGTCCATGTCCCGTGCCCCACAGACCTTAAAAACCTGGTGGCTGGGTTTCCAAATATTCGAGAGGACCCTGAAAAATTTAAAGAACAGTTTAAAATCACCGTGGAATGTTATGATTCCAACCACGCTGATATGAATCATCTGCTCAGGCTGATTATGCCCTCTGAGCTTCGTCAGTGGCTAGTTACTAGAGCTCAGTGGCTGGCAACTGCCCCCTCAATAGTTGCAGATATTAAAATGCACCGGCAGGCCCTAGTGGATTCCATCTTGGAGGTATGCCCATGAAAATTAGATTGGGCTAAGATCAGTGCGTGTAAACAAAAGGAAGGGGAAAATCCAGCCGATTACATGAAATGCATGAAGGATACTTTCATGAGATACTCTGGCATTCCTGATGCCACTGCAAGTGCCCCAGGGGCTGTAGCCTTTGCCTTTGTGCAAGGCCTGTTGCCTGAGGTTCAAGAACTGTTAACAAGTATTTGTGTGGGATGGCAAAAGGAAACCCTAGAGAAGTTGATTGAAGTAGTCACCCACTGCCAGGAAAATCAAAAGAAGAGGAAAAAAGCTCTTGAAACTCGTTTGATGATGGCTCAACGAAAACAAGCAGAAGATGGCCCCAAATCTGAAATTTATGAAAGAGGAAGGAGCTGAAACATAGGACCCTCGCAAGGAGGACAGCCAAATCAAGGGGTGACCAGAAATGATCTGTGCCATTACTGCAAGCGTCCTGGGCATTGGCAAGCACAATGCCCCAACAGACCTTTTAGTCCTCTGGGCCCAGAACAGTAGTCAGTATGGCCCCCTCCACCCGCAGCCACTATCACCACACCCAATCAACCAGCACTACAGCCTGCAGCAGCTCAAGTATTCTACAATGACACTTACTGACAAAGCCCAGAGACAACTCATGTTTCATCAATTCCATTGCAAATCCGCTACTAGTGCCCCTCTCCTTATTGACACCAGGGCTACTTGATCCACTCTCAGTGTACAGGGCTTTCTATCACTAAAACCAACTGCAGTTACTGTAAGAAGTAAGCAACCACGTGGTAGAAGTAAGCAACCACGTGGAGCAATACCTGATCTCAGAGCCTGCTAAAGTTCAGATTGGTCCCCTGGAAGAACAGCATGCCTTCCTACTTAGCACCAGCAGTTCAGTGAATTTATTAGGATGGAATCTGCTCTGCAAGCTTGGTTGTATCATCTATTGCACCCCGGTTGGTATCTATCTAGAAGTCCCAGCACCTAAGGAGCCTGAAGTTTTCGTGGTCCTTCACGAGATGGACCTTGAACCGGACTACCTGGAAGCTGCAAGGATGAGGCACACCGAACTCCTAAAAGCAGTTCCACCCAAGTTGTGGGCTCTGCATGAGAATGAAGTAGGGAGGATCCTGAGTGCTACCCCTGTTAAGATTCAAGTGAACCCAACTAAGTAATTACCTTGGAAGCAGCAATCTCCACTGAATCCAGAGGCAGAAAAAGGAATTGCACCCATGGTGGAGGCTCTTTTGCAGCAAGGGTTGACAGTCCGAACCAAGAGCCCATGCAACACACCCATCCTACCGGTGAAAAAAGTCTGGAAAAGCTGTTTACAGATTCGTCAAGACCTGAGAGCTGTAAATGCCACTGTACTGCCCTGTTGGTAGAACAATCTTCCTCTACGGCTTAGGAAACCTCCTAACTGTCAGAGTTCCTTATGCTGTAGCAACTGCGATGCCTATAGTCAGAAACGGTGAAGATAACTCTTGTGAGGAAGTCATTCAACATTTTGAAAGGCCCTGAGCTGATCTGCAAGATGTGCCCCTGGCCAACCTAGATGCAGAGTACTCTACTGTGGGGATCTATCACACATATGCAGACATGGTTACACTGTAAATGGAAGATCACAGCCAGGTCGGACAAGGATACTTCAGGCTGCAATGGCATACTGCCACATACTTTCACACCGGCCTTGGGGCCTCAGTGTTTGGGGTTCTGTGAGAGTTTACTGATAGTGAGGAGTAAGAAGAGCAGTAAACACAATTATAAATCTAGGGGTTATCTAACCAATAGCTTACAGGTTTGTTTTATATAATTATATATGCACCAATTAACTGCCTTGTCATAGTTGGTGGTGGGACTATGGATATGTATAAAAATCTTTACACATGTATCAATAAACAATGCTTGCTTGCAATCATATTGGTTGTTGTGCTTGATCCAGACCCGCACAGAACTCGACACTATACCGATGGCTCCTGTCAATGAGATGAAAAAGGAGAATTGGTTGCAGGCTATGCCATTTGCACCCTACATGAGGTGGTGAAAAGTGGCCTAATAGAAAATGGAAAATCTGTTCAAATCACTGAACTAGTTGCTTTAGAAAGGTCCAGCACACTAGCTAAGGAAAAGAAAGTAAATGTCTATACTGATTCTAGATATGCCTTTGGGGTAGTGCAAGATTTTGGGCAACTGTGGAAAGAGAGGAAATTTTTAACCTCCACTGGAAAGGCCATTAAGAACAGTCTATATGTAGGTTGCCTCCTAGAGGCAGTCTAACTTCCCGGTGAGATAGTAGTCATGCATTGTGCTGCACACACATATGAAAATAATAAAACAAGTAAGGAAAATGCTATAGCCAAGGGCTGACCAGTCTGCTTTATTAATACAATAAGAAGTGCCTTCTCCTGCTGAGATCTCTGAAAAAGACCTTGGCATTACGCAAGATTTGGCCCCTAAATCTGAAAAGGCTCAATGGAGGAAGGTAGGGTGTACCTTGCACCTGGATGGCATATGGCAAGATAGGGATGGCCACCCTGTTGCGTCATCAAGCTTCCTGCCTAATTTACTGATCACTTATCATGGCCTAGCTCACGTAGGCAAGGAAGCAATGGCTACCTTGCTGGCCAAAGATTGGCTTGTTCTAAATCTGCACAGCCAAGTCAGTGCCGTCTGTTCCTCCTGCCCTATTTGCTTGGCCTACAATGTGGGTAAGCCTGTAAAAGCACAGCCCCCACCATGGGGCCCTTTTGTAAATATGCAGATTGATTTCATTCAGCTACCTAAGTGTAATGGCTTTCAGTGTGTTTTACTAATTGTATGTATGTTCTCGGGATGGGTAGAGGCCTATCCCTGCTGCAGAGTTAATGTATCTGCAGTAGTGAAATGCTTGTTAAGAGA
Source organism: Pelusios castaneus (assembly GCA_007922175.1). Taxonomy (NCBI): domain Eukaryota; kingdom Metazoa; phylum Chordata; order Testudines; family Pelomedusidae; genus Pelusios; species Pelusios castaneus. The sequence continues at coordinate 11,858,477 of ML685756.1, read as the reverse complement.
ATTTGTGCCAACATTCGGAATACCTCTAGGATTGAATTCAGACAGGGGTCTCCATTTCACAGGGAAGGTCCTTGCTAAAGTATGCTGAGTCCTTAAGATTCAACAGCGCTTCCATTGCCCCTACTACCCACAGGCCTCCAAAAAAGTAGAAAGGACAAACGGGGTTTTAAAAGGAAGACTAGCTAAAGTTTGTGCTTTTACTGGGTTAGAATGAGTCGACTCCCTACCCATTGTATTGATGTCCCTTCGGGCTACACTTAATCAGAAAAAAAGGTCTTACTCCACATGAAATACTAATGGGAAGACCTGTGCCCCTGCCATGAGGGCTGAATAACACCCCAAAAGCCTTGCAGTTTACTCATGATGAGGCTGTTCAGTATTGTTTAGATTTGACTAAAAGTCTCCGCAGAATATCTTTGCAGGTGAAGGAGGTATTGCCGGTCTCCCCGGATCAGAAGTGTCATACCCTAGAACCTGGAGTTTGGGTATATCTGAAGTGTTATCAGAGGAAAAACGCCCTGGAACCCCGGTGGAAGGGGCCCTTCCAAGTTCTTCTTACGGCCCATACCGCAGTCAAATTAGAAGGCAGGGCGACCTGGGTTCACGTGCTGCAGTGTAAGAAAACCACACCTCCACTGAAGGAGGTGTCCAGTCAAGAAAAGGGACTGGCGACCGTGCAACCAGAGTAACCAACCCAGCAAGGATCCCTAAAACGTCAAAAGATCCAAAACATTATAAATATCAAATTTTGAAGAAGTCTCAAATGGAGGGAGATTGTAGAAGAATGCAGCTAGGGAGCATTGATAAGGACTGTTGCTGTTTCTGTGCGTGCTACATAGCCTTGAAGACTTGTTCTGACTGGTCAGAACTAGTTGCCTGTTTCTGTGTCTGTTATTTTGTCCTTGTTTTCCCGAATAAGGAAGGATCATAGCTGTACCAATGGGAAGCTGTAGCTGTAGCTGTAGCTCTTTCTTGCAAAATGTATTCTGAGGGTCTATAAAGGATACTGCCTGACGTCACGGGGGTCTTTGCTCTCTCCCCATGAGCGCTCTCATATTTTGAATAAAGTAAAGGCTATTGCTGTCACACTCAAGTTTATTGATTCAGAGTTTTTCTTCGACACAGGGATATGTATGACACAGGATCAGGTCAGGCTGTAACAGCAAATCAAAATTCCTAAAACAACTTCCTCTCCCTTATGAGCCACTTCCCCTGCCCCTGTTTTAAGAAGCAAAACATGGAATAGGCTACTTCTAGCAACAGAGTCTCCCTCAGAAGTCTCAAAGTCCCGTTACACTCCTGTGAAAATAATTGTCCATGGAGGATTTGCCTTGAGCAAGCCATTTTACACATTCCTTTCCCACCTTTTCTAAACTGCACAGCATCCTGTTTCCTCTTTCATTCACACCATCATGAGCGCTTAATATACCATATGTTAAAACACCACTCAGAACCAAGTATGTTCTATGCCATGGAGTCAAATGTTACCTTTCTTGGTCTATCCCAGTGAAATCTCACCAAGTCTCATTTAAACATGCGTACTTCTTGAAGAGCTAACCAAATAAGTAAGCACAAATTAAGTTGGCATTTCTTTTATCCTTCTGGCTGCAGAACACTGCTATCGCATGTGAGCAGTGAAGTACAGTATCTGGCAGACCTTGCAACCTCAGGAAAGCATTGAAAAGCTTAGTCTATTACTGAGCAGTTCAGACAAACTGAAGTGATGAAAGGTCACACAATTAATTGTGGGCTAGAGTCTCATTTCGAACTATACCCATTCAGCTCTAAAATAATCCTCTGCAAAAGCCAAAGTGGCCACTCAGATCCTTGTTGAAGCATTCCAAATTCTGGGCTCAGTGAATAATATTTCATAGCTAGGCTCCCAATTAAAAATAATAATAATCTCATGAATAGTGCAGATCTGCAGAGCTGCTGAGTGGAAAAAGGAAATCTTTATCATTTCTGTCCCAGTAACCACAAGGTCTATAAATACAACAGGCAACTAAGTTGTCGCACCTGACAAAACCCCACGTTCTTTGCACTGTCAGTTCTATAGAACAGTGGAAACTCTGCAATCTGGCTTCCTAATCATGATGTCTTATCTTGAAGCCTTGCGGTGTTCCAGATGAGAGGCTTTTCAGTTTATCTGCAGATACCTCTGCTGAGCTGTATTACAGGTTTCTTCCAGAAAGCATTGAGAGGTTGTGTTTTTGAAATGCAATCAGCCCAGAATAATTAAATAAGTATTAAGTACAAAACAGCTATATTTATAGTGAGACTGCTCTTATGTACTAATGCTTAATAATGTTTTTCAAAGATACCATCGTATTCAAAGCATGCATAATATTGAGTTTGAATTAAACAGAACTCTAAAACCAACTACAGGCTATATGCAGGAGTCTAATATTTTAATATTCTGCGAAGCTCAAAAATAGATTTTTAGATGAATCTAGCAACTAGATATTTCACTTCAAAAGGATTTCTGTATAAAGTGAGGCTAAAATGACTAAGATGATTCTAAAAATGAGAGATTTTTCACATTCCTGGGTAAATAATTTGTGATGATTTGGGAATCCAACAATGCCTCTAATTTCTAATTTTGCTGAATTTTGTTTTTTGAAGAAAAAATATTCTTTTTGTCTTTCGAGAGTAGTGAAAATCCTTCTCTGTAATCACTTTTGCATCTTAATTTGCCTTTTTAAGAGCCTAAGTAGTGGCCCCTTTTCTTGTGACCTTGATTACATCATTTAATATCTTTGTGCCTCAGTTTATCCATATATAAAATCAGTATAAAGTTACCCACACCAACAATATAATAAGGTTTGTTTCATTATCACTCTGTAATTCTTGGATGAAAATGGCATAAAATTATAAAGCATTTATACAGAAAAAAGGAAGGCTGTTGAAGTCTGGTATCTGGTAATATGGTGGGGCCTGATTCTACTTTTACTCCAGTGTAGATTAGATATTAATTTGTTATCAAATCAATTTTGGGGAGGGGGGAGTATCTGTGGTTACCCCTGCTCTGGGGTATACTTCTCTGGGTTGGGATTTTTGCTGGTAGTGTAGTTGTGGAATAGTTTCTGGGGCTTTGTGTCAAGCCAGTTTAATATATTGTGGAGTTCAATTATGGTCATAACATTCAGTCATATTTAATCCTCAACAAAATCATGATGGGGTGACATGAACCTCCACACAGGGGAGGTGAAAGGTTGGAGGGGGCAGAGGTGGAGTGGCAGGCCTATTATGAGCTCACTGATGCAAGTTACAGAATTTATATGACATGAAGTAGGCTCAGACCCCACAGGTGTCAGAGTGCTCAGCCTTGGCAAACAGCTGCTGCAGAGTCAGGAGTGATAGATTAGAAGAGCCCTAAATATAGTGAAATGATTTATAACTGTGACCAGACAATCCCTACCCTTCCTCTATGTTGTGACATCAGTGGGAGCTTCACTGTGGCTCAAGGGCACTATACTGACCTTCTTCTGTAACTACAACTCTGAAGTTTTAGATCACTGCATAGTTATTCACAGACTTGAGCCAGATCCTCAGCTGCTGAGAATCATTGCAGGTCAATCAAAATCAAGGTAACTATGTCAATTTAGTTAACAATTCTGTCCTTTGGTGTCAGACAGAACCAACCCTGAAAGATGTTGAGATTGTTCTAATGGGCAATGGGAAAAGAATGCATTTAGCACCTCCACTTTTTAACACAGCCTTCTTATATAGGGATAGCTGTGTGCTGTAAGAAATGCCAACAGTTAGCTATATATAAATTCTGGGTATAAGGGAATTCTGTTTTTGAACACAACAATGGGTCAATATTTTTCATCTTAGATCTTAATTTATTTTTTTTACTTTACATAATAAAAAGACTGCCCATTTTTATCTATCTATTTAACATATTAGACTAGCAGCTAAAGAGCAAGGCATGATCATTAAAAGATTGATAAGGATTCCAAATGGTATTACATTTATTATATTTTTATTAAAAACAAAATAAAAACTATAACAATAACTTTAAAAAGCTCATGTTAAAGGCAGGATTTGGAAAAGTTCATAAGTTATTGTTTCTCTCTTTATATTCATGTCTGGTTGACTTATTGCCAAGATGGGTGTTTTGCGATGAGTAAACTTGTTTAAACATGCACCTATGTGGTATCAAATGAGTGAAATCCAATCCCTTTTGAGTTTACTGTCATGTTTATGTCAGCTTCACATCTCAGCAACTTAGATTGCTGGTTATTCTCCTTTCAGCTTCTTGTGGCATTACTTAATGATGGAAAATAATATAATAGAGGTTGAAATGTGCTGCAGTATGGCATTCAACATACTGTGTAAATGCTACTGTCTGACAATTGGCATATACATATTTTAACACATTATCAGATCTTCCCACAGTTCACTTAATATTCTGGGTTGAAAAATATCTAAGCATGGTGATTTATTAGAGTTTCTTTTTGTTGTTGTCTTTTGGGGTTTTTTCAAGCACAACACTCATAGTGATAATATTTTCTTCTTCTCTGCCACAGAGTACTCCACTCAGCCTGCCCTGGTGCCTCCTCTTTGGCACACTGGGGAGTAGCTCTCAAGGTCAACATCCCCTTCTGTGGATTAAATGCAATCACTCCAACTTTCTTCTTTCTCTCTGGTCTGCAGTCCATCTCTTGCTCCAGGAACCACAGCATCTTCTTTGTGACTTAGTACTCTGGCTAGGTCACTCAGCATTCCCCCTTTCAGGGTACAGTTCTTTGAATCCTCTATCACTAACACCATGATTTATATAGTCTTCAAGTTCACTGCCCTGCCAGTCCTTCAGTGGCTGATAGGGGAACCCAGGCCCACCTTCTACTCCAGGTTCAAGTCCAAGAACCCTCAACCCAACAGTCTTGGGCTTTCCTCTCCCAGCCCTGATCCTTCCCTGGACTACTTCTGACCACTTCGATTTCCCTCCTCTCATGATGTGTGAGCGACCTGGAATAACCACCTGAAAATGCCAAGATTAGGGCAGGTTGCAAATGGAGAACAGATTCTCACAGTACTGGTGGGTGATACTGAAATCAGACTTGCCAGCCAACCACAAACAATGCTTCTGATTCCCCACATTGGACTTCAGGAAGTCAAAACAAATATATAAACAGTCCTCTTTACTGCATTTCAGCCACTGGTTCCCAACCAGCCACTGAGTCTACTAAAGAGATAGTTACTTAAAACTCCTTCTTCTTTATCAAAAGGGTTCTCCTGAGGCCAAAAGGATCAGTCACCTTACCAGATCAACAAAAGTTTAGATATAGCTAAAAATACCATGCTGCCAGTCAATCCTTTAGTAACTAACTTAAGGTTTATTATATGAGGAAAGAAAAACTCTGAGACTTGTTAAAGGGTTAAAACAATCAAATACGTACAAGTAATTTAAGAGTTCATATACCTCCAATTTCCAATAGAGTTTGAAATTTGCAGGCTTCTGTAGTTCCTCTGGTATGCATCCAGTATGATGAGTCTCAGTCCTTTGTTTCACAACTTCAGCTATAGATTAATAGACCTTGAAGCAGGTGTTGGCTGAAAGCTGCATGGATTAAAAAACAAAATAGAGATGCTGCTGCTGCTTCTGTATGTCCTCTGTCCTTTTCCATGCTGTTTGTGGAATTTACAGAAACCAAATGGAGACCAGAGTCACATGGGCAAGTCCTGGTGACTCATCGGGTCTTTCCCTGGGCCCATTGTACCTGTGAGTTTCCTTAATAGGCCATTAAGCAGACAATTGCTGTAAACATTCTGTCCGGGGTGTTTCCCAGAAACCACATCATAAGTAGAAATACAGATATAGCAGACTTATCAGACATAGCCATAACTTCCAATACAAATATGACACATACACAAACAATATAATCATTCTTGGAAAATTATAACATTTCTATCGGTACCTGACATGGCATATCTCATATGGATTATTGAATTATTGTCATATTGGTATTTAATAATATCATAAATGGTCCCCTAAATCCTGCCAGTCTCATAGTGTAACAGCTCCTAACCTGCTTCTTTTTTCCCAGGGAGTGACTGCAGTCTACAAACACTTTTCCCTCATCCAAGAGGGCAATTGCCTTTTCCCAGCACCAGCCTATTTTTCTTGCCAGCTACCAGTGAGTGACTCCAGTCCTTTCAACCGCATTAGGGATAGCTGAGCATAGGGGGTGAAGAGTTGATTGTACCACCTGAATATTCTGGAAATTTGCATGACAACTATTCCAAACATTCAGATTTTTCACTTGAGTTGCAGATCCCTAGTGTGGCATTATAGAGAAGTTAGTTTCTTTTTCCTTGCATTAATTGCAATTAGAATAAATTTACTGGATCCATGTAAAAGAGGATAGTAACTTGCAGACACATATGTAAACAAATAACATTTGGAGAAGGAAGACATTTTCTATTGTGTGTGGCCTTTTTGATTCATGCAATATTAACATGCTTGTTTAGCTCCCTTCTGTACTGAGGACACTTTCTCCTGCTCACTCTAGTTTGATGTTTGACAATGACTTTATGTTCACAATACAAACAGACGGACTACTCCATATACAGTCCACAGGAGAAAAAAAAACACATTTTCTTCCTATTTACAATATTTGCAGTAAGGGGGATGGGAGGCAGTGCCTCCAAAAGCATCCTAAAATGAACTTAAGCCATTTCTTTTCATGGCACTTTTATTTTAAAGGTACATTATCACCAGAGTGCTAAGATTTTTTTTTTTAAAGAACATACCAAACATAGCAGTAGAAAAGTTGCTGAAAGCCTTAATAAAAACGAAACATAAAGTTGACCTATATAGAACTATATTATATTTATACCAAAACACCCACAACTCATGGACTAAATTGAGCTCATATTAGGGATATGTTACACAACAGCTGGGAAATATGAAAGAAAAATGTTATATTTTAATTTTCATCTGCCAAATTGTCTGTTTTGAAACGATGAATACAACATACTGCCTCTGCTACACATAAACATCATTGGGATTGCACAGACTAAATATCAGGCCCTCTCCCACTGGTGTCAGCAATTAGAAGAAACCTATTCCTCATTATTAATATCGTATATTGGTTTTGGACATTCCGTCAATCACGTGCAAATACAATAAAGAATAAGGCCCCAATCCTGAAATGATTTACACATATGTTCAAAATTAGGCACTGTGCATACTTCCATGGGAGCCAAGATTTCTCCCCTGTGCATAAAGGCTATGTCTACACTTGCTCAAATTAGTTTGAATTAGTTAGTTCGAACTAACTAATTCAAATTAATTTTAGTTCGAATTAGCTTAATTCGAACTAGCATGGCCACACTGGAATGTTAGTTCGAACTAAGCAAGCACTTGCTTAGTTCAAATTAGCGATCCCCATTCATTTCAATGGCTGGTTAATTCGGACTAAGAAATTAGTTCGAATTAACATGGCCACATTGGTTAATTCGAACTAGTTAGTTCGAATGAACCCCTTAGTTCGAATACCCTATTCGAACTTATTAGTTCGAATTAAGGAAGTCCTTAATTCGAACTAACTAAAGCCTAATGTAGCCATGGCTTTAGTTAGTTCGAATTAAGCCTCCTTAATTTGAACTAACGTGTCAGTGTAGACATAGCCAAAAATAGGTACATGCTATAAGCCTTCACAGGATCTGGGACTTAGAAACACAAGCATACTTCAAAACTATATTCAAATTCCAAAGGGGTAGCCGTGTTAGTCTATTGTAGAAAGACAAGAGTCCTGTGGCACTTTTAAAGACTAACAGATTTATTTATCGCATGATCCCTGGCGAACAGGGACTGCAAACAGGGGAGTTTGCGAGGGAAGGAGAAGGAGAAGGAGAAGCCCTGAGAAGGAGGCGAAGGAGATCCCCTTGCTGAAGAAGCAAGGGAGAGAGTGAATTGCTGACTGTGTGTGCTTGTGCTTGTGTCTTTTTTTTCCCACAGGTGATTTCTGTGAATTGTCAGTTACTGTGTGAGTTGGGATTGTGATTGTGTGATTGTCTGGGGGCTGTTTGTACCATTGTTCTCTGCTCAGCCCTGCTCAGCTCAATCAGCCTTGTGATCACCCTTCCCCTGTGTGCTTAACGAGGGGCAAGGGCTGACCCAGGCAGAGAAGGCCTTAAAAGCCAGTGGCTGAGCGACCAGGGGGAGCTTGCGAACAGGGACTGCAAACAGGGGAGTTTGCGAGGGAGATTGGGGGAAGTTTGTGGTTTGTGTAGCTACTATGGTGAAGAGGACCCGCACCGCTTGTGCCAGCACTGCTACTGTCTCCTCCACCTGCGCCTGTATCCAGACAGACATACTGACCATGGATATCTCTACCCAGATCCTGGCGTGGACTTGCAAGGACTGTGGCCTGCATTTCCCACTCTCAGACGGTCAGGCTGGGGAGATCATTCAATGTGACAGGTGTCTCCTGGTGGAATCTCTCAGGAAGCAGGTGGGGGAGTTACAGGAGGAGGTGGCCAGGCTCAGGAGTATCCATGCCCTGGAGAAGTTCCTGGATAGCATCCATGAGGAAACATGCAAGGATGAGGAAACTATCCAGAGGCAAAGGACTGCTGCCACACCCTCGGAGAAGGATGGGATGGCTCAAGCAGAGGGTGGACACTGGCAGCTGGTTACTTCTGGCAGCAGACAATGCTCCACCCCTGCTCCCATCCCACCCTCCGTTGTGGTAAAGAACCGCTACGCAGCACTACAGACGGGAGATGATATGGAAGAGGAGAAGCCATGCACCCCCGAGGTTGGGAGGATCACAACCATCACACCCAGGAGAAAACGTCGGGTTGTGGTGGTTGGGGACTCTCTTCTGAGGGGGACGGAGGCACCCATCTGTCGCCCAGATAAGGCTTCTCGGGAGGTATGCTGCCTGCCAGGCGCCCGTATCCGAGATGTTACGGAGGGATTGTCGAGAATCATCCGTCCCTCTGACTACTACCCCATGCTACTCATCCATGTGGGAACCAATGATACTGCGAGAGGTGACCCTCTGCAGATCAAAGGTGACTACAGGGCTCTGGGAGCACGGGTGAAGGAGTTCGGTGCACAGGTAGTGTTCTCCTCGATCCTCCCGGTCAAGGGTAGGGGCCCGAGCAGAGACAGATGCATCCTGGAGGTGAATGCCTGGCTGCGGAGATGGTGTTACCAGGAGGGCTTTGGCTTCCTCGACCATGGGTGCTGTTTCAGGAAGAAGGACTGCTAGGCAGAGACGGACTCCACCTATCCAGGAAGGGAAAGAGCATATTTGGAAGCAGACTGGCTAACCTGGTGAGGAGGGCTTTAAACTAGGTCCGAAGGGGGAAGATGACCAAGACCCACAGGTAAGTGAAACTGAGGGAAACCTGGGGGAAGGGTTGGAACTTGGGGGGTGCTGGGGCTGTAACAGCAGGAATAAAAGAGAGGGTAGTTGGAACTGGGGGCTGGGGTCAAATAATTGTTTATTTCTTGATAAAGTCATAATACCTCAGGCGAGTGGGGAAGGAGGACACCGGGAGAAATTGCAAGGGGGAAGATGCGACAGGAGGGAGAATCGACAGGGCAAAGTAGGGCAATGGGCCCGGTATCTTAGGTGCCTGTACACAAATGCGAGGAGCCTGGGAAACAAGCAGGAAGAATTGGTAGTACTGGCACAGACAAGGAACTATGATATAATTGGAATAACAGAAACATGGTGGGATAACTTGCATGACTGGAGCACTGCCATGGATGGATATAAATTGTTCAGGAAGGACAGGCAAGGAAAAAGGGGGGGAGGAGTAGCTTTATATGTAAAAGAGCTGTATGACTGCTCGGAGCTCCACTATGAAAGTGGAAACAAGATGGTTGAAAGTCTGTGGGTTAAGTTTAGGGGAGAATGCAACAAGGGGGATGTTGTGGTGGGTGTCTGCTACAGACCGCCAGACCAGAAAGAGGAGGTGGATGAGGCGTTCTATGGACAACTAACAGAAGTTTCCAGATCGTCGCAGGCCCTGGTTCTTATGGGGGACTTCAATTATCCTGATGTCTGCTGGGAAGATAATACAGCAGTGCACAGGCAATCCAGGAAGTTTTTGGAGAGTATTGAAGACAACTTCCTAGTACAAATGCTGGAGGAACCAACTAGGGGCCTTGCACCTCTAGACCTATTGCTCACAAACAGAGAAGAATTGATCGGGGAAGTAGAAGTAAATGGCAACCTGGGCAGCAGCGACCATGAGATGGTAGAGTTCAGGATCCTGATCAATGGAAGGAAGGAAAGAAGCAGAACACACACCCTGGACTTCAGAAAAGCAGATTTTGGCTCCCTTAGGGAGCTGATGGGCAGGGTCCCATGGGAAGCTGATCTGAAGGGGAAAGGTGTCCAAGACAGCTGGCTGTATTTTAAAGAAACCCTGTTAAAGGCACAGGAAGATAACATTCCGATGTGCAGAAAGAACAGCAAATGTGGACGGCGACCAGCGTGGCTTAGCAGGGAACTCTGCGGGGAGCTGAAACATAAAAGGGAAGCTTACAAGAAGTGGAAGCTTGGACAGATGACAAGGGAGGCGTATAAAGATATTGCTCGGGACTGCAGGGATCAAATCAGAAAGGCCAAAGGACAATTGGAGTTGCAGCTAGCAAGAGATGTGAAGGATAACAGTAAGGGGTTCTATAAGTATATCAGCAACAAGAAAAGGATCAGAGGTGGTGTAGTTCCCTTACTGAATGGGGCAGGCATCCTCGTGGAGGATGATGCGGAAAAGGCTGAAGTACTCAATGCTTTTTTTACTTCAGTCTTCACAGGGCGGGCCAGCTCCCAGGCTACTACACGGGGTAACGCGGACTGGAGAGAAGAGTGGCCCTCAGTGATGGAAAGTCAGGTTAGGGAACACTTAATGAAATTGGATGTGCACAAGTCCATGGGGCCGGATGAACTGCATCCGAGGGTGCTGAGGGAGTTGGGGGAAGTGATTGCAGAGCCGCTGGCCATTATCTTTGAGAACTCGTGGCGAACGGGGGTGGTCCCGGAGGATTGGAAAAAGGCAAATATAGTACCTATCTTTAAGAAAGGGAAAAAGGAGGATCCGGGGAACTACAGACCGGTCAGCCTCACCTCAATCCCTGGGAAAATCATGGAGCAGGTCCTCAAGGAATCCATCCTGAAACACTTGGAGGGAAATAGAGTGATCAGGAACAGTCAACATGGATTCACCAAGGGCAAATCGTGCCTGACCAACCTGATTTCCTTCTATGATGAGATGACTGGATTTGTGGATGCGGGAAGAGCCGTTGACGTGATATACCTTGACTTTAGCAAGGCTTTTGATACGGTTTCCCACAGCATTCTCGTTGGCAAGTTAAGGAAGTATGGGTTGGAGGAGTGGACCGTAAGGTGGATCGAAAACTGGTTAGATCAACGGGCTCAGCGGGTAGGAATCAATGGCTCGATGTCTGGTTGGCAACCGGTAACGAGTGGAGTGCCCCAGGGATCGGTCCTGGGGCCGGTTCTATTCAACATCTTCATTAATGATCTTGATGATGGAATAGACTGCGTGCTTAGTAAGTTTGCGGATGACACCAAGTTGGGGGGAATGGTAGATACTCTGGAGGGCAGGGACAGGATCCAGAGAGACTTGGACAAATTGGAACACTGGGCCGAAAGAAACCTCATGAGGTTCAACAAAGACAAGTGCAAAGTCCTGCACTTAGGACGGAAAAATCCCATGCACTGCTACAGGCTGGGGACCGATCAGCTAAGTAGCAGTGCTGTAGAAAAGGACCTGGGAGTTATGGTGGACGGGAAGATGAATATGAGCCAACAGTGTGCCCTTGTTGCCAAAAAGGCCAATGGCATATTAGGCTGCATCAGTAGGAGTATTGCCAGCAGATCGAGGGATGTGATAATTCCCCTCTATTCGACACTGGTCAGGCCGCATCTGGAGTACTGTGTCCAGTTTTGGGCTCCCCACTACAGAAAGGATGTGGACAAATTAGAAAGAGTCCAGCGGAGGGCAACAAAAATGATTAGGGGGCTGGGGCACATGACTTATGAGGAGAGACTGAAGGAACTAGGCTTATTTAGTCTACAGAAGAGAAGACTGAGGGGAGATTTGATAGCAACCTTCAACTACTTGAAGGGTTGCTCCAAAGAGGAGGGAGCTAGGCTGTTCTCGAGGGTAACAGAGGACAGAACAAGGAGCAATGGTTTCAAATTACAGCTGGGGTGGTCAAGGTTGGATATTAGGAAAAACTTTCTCACTAGGAGGGTGGTGAAGCATTGGAATGGGCTATCTAGGGAGGTGGTAGAATCTTCATCTTTGGAGATTTTTAAGGCTCGGTTAGACAAAACTCTGGCTGGGATAATTTAGGGGGAGTGGTCCTGCTTTTTAGCAGGGGGTTGGACTAGATGACCTCGTGAGGTCCCTTCCAACCCTATGATTCTATGATTCTATGAGCTTTCGTGGGAGAAAATCCCACTTCGTCAGACGCTTTGAAGATAGGAAAGTTACAGAGTGGGAGGAAATTAAATGCAGGGGAGTGTATGACATAGCATCAGGTCAGGCTGTAACAGCAAATCAAAATAGGTGTTAGGATTCAAAACACTGGGGAACAGCACATAGAGGAGGGGGAGGTCAATTCACTTGATGTAATGCGAGAAAAATCCATGCTATGTCATACACTCCCCTGCATTTAATTTCCTCCCACTCTGTAACTTTCCTATCTTCAAAGTGTCTGACGAAGTGGGATTTTCTCCCATGAAAGCTCATGCGTTAAATAAATCTGTTAGTCTTTAAAACTATAGTAAGCTTTCAAGACAGATTCTGTCACTTTTTGTTTCTATGTCTGCAGTCATGGGTTTGTGAACATTCTTGAGGGCAAAAAAAGTGGGAAGTATTAATAGCTTTCAGAATTCTCATGCTGGGAGGAGGGGATGTGTAGAAAGTGCACAGTGGGGAAATAAAAGAGGAGCCTATCTGTGACTGATCGTTCAGTTTAATATGATGCGGATTATATTTTTCAGGTTTGTTGCTGTTTTCTATCAACGCTTCAGGCTCTTGTTTATTTTGCATATTTTGTGAATAATTATGTTCTTTCCTGCTCCTCAGAAATGTGTCTGTGGGAGGAAGGAATGGGAAGTTTCATTTGGTAGGGGTTTCTGGGAATTTACATAAAACAACACCCATTCTTTTTGTATTTATATTCCATCTGAGTGCTCTAAAGGGAATATTCTGTGGAAAGTGGAATCTTTTTTCCCCTTGTGGTGAATGGTTGGACATCCTTGCATGGTGTACTGTCTCTGGGTGATGACTCATTCATCCCCTCTGTCTTCCTATTTTGGTCAGCCTAATCAGTTCCCTATTAAATCAGTTTAATGGTAAGATCAGGATTTCCTGACGTCTTTTGAGACTGCTCATCTCTTTTATTCTAGGGGTCTGCAACCTGCAGCTCCGGAGTCGCATGCGGCTCTTTGGCTGCCCCCTTGCAGCTCTGGTCCATCCTCCACTCCCCCAAAACCACCAGGGGACCCTGCGGGGGGCCCGCTCCTGGCTCTGGGCCTTCCCCCCTCACCACAGGTGGACACTGCAGGAGGCTTGCTCCTGGTTTTAGGCTTCCCCTTCCTCCCTGCCAGGGGATCCTGCAGCAGGCACCCTGTCCCAACTCCACCAGGAGGCTACACGCATTGCAGCTCTCAAAGAATGTGGTTATTGAAGGAATTTTTAAATAATGGCTCTTCTTATCTTCTGGGTTGCCAACCCCTGTTTTATTGAAATCAAGCAAGTTCTCAGACCTTAAAGCCAGCCCCACACTTTACAGACAAAGAGGCTGGAAGCTGCCTGCCCAGCCTCTTTGCCTCATCAGGCCAATGCTTATTTATTCAACTGCACCTAATACATATACACACTACTCTGAGTATACCTGGAAGAGGGGCAGGTAGGGTTCTGGGAAGGTAATTAATGTTGCCAGCTCCCATGATTCTTGTTATATTTTCTATTTTTGCTTTTGCAAATGAGTGCTTCTGGTAATCTTGCTTAAAGTTCCAGCTCCTAAAGTCAAGTGGTTAAGTGAGAATCTTAACAAAAAACAAGTTTCTAGCTCTACTGGTTGAAGAGAAAAGCTTAAAAAGATAAGCCATATGGTTCCTGAATCTTAAAATTCAAAAAACAAACAAAAAGATCCAACATTTATTATTATTTTAAATCTCATGATTTTTAAGTGAAGTTTTTAAAGTTGCATGATGCTTTGGGACTTGATTCCTCATTTTGAATTATTAGAGTTAACAATACTGAGTGCTGATGATTTGTTCCTCCTCCTCGTTCTCCCCCTCAGTGAAAATAAAAATGTAATTATTGTTCACTTTCAAGACAGTTGTGACCAACTTTTAATTTTCTACCCAGCACCATTTCATGTGGTACCAAAAAACAGTTTTATGATATATGAAAGGAAGTAGATACAGTATTCTGCCGAACTCACGTTTGAATTGAAATAGGATAGTGTCAAGTCACATGACAAATATAAATTAAGCATGCATCTACATAAAAAAGAGACATAGTCAAACCAGAAATCTCTGAAAGTACATTTTAAATGCCATTCTGTTAGAGTGCCTCTCTGAGAAACAATTTCTGAACTGCTGCAATAATAAAACTGTTTACATATTTGTCTGAATCAAAAGGAGGGGCAGGGATTTTTTATGGGACTTATTGTTCAAATCTTGCTCATATAATAAATCTGAGGGATTACCATACAGAATCAGAACAACAATCCGCGTAATTCAGCATTTTATATGACACTGAACACCGCCAAATATTTCAGAGTGAGGTACAGGAAACCCAGTATTGGATTTATATACATTATATGTAACTAATTATTTCTGTAAATTGATATTCTTTTATTTTCAGTCCTGCTAACCTCTTGCTTCTAACAGTATGGTGTGTTAAATGAGTTTTGCAAGCTAATTTACTAAGGCCAGATATTCAGCTGCTGTAAACTGGCATAAAGACAATGAAGCTACATTGATTAATACTAACTGAGACTTGAGCTCTAGATGGCTGCGTCTACACTGGTAAATTAAGTCCACTTAAGCTTGGCTTAAGTCGACTTAATGTGCCCTGCGTCTACACTACAGTTTGCTTAAGTCGACTTAAGGAAAATAAAGTCGACTTAATGAAAATTAAGTCGACTTAGTTAAGTCGACTTAGTTAAAGTCGACTTAAAAGTGCAAGTGTAGACATGGCCGATGTCCGCTTCTTCTTTTCCTATGGGAAAGAGTAACTAGAAACACCCCATCTGTGTGCTATTCACTATCTTATATACTTCTATCATTTCTCCTGTTATTCATCTCAGGAAACCAAAAATTTCTCATAATTTCTTTCTCTCCTTTTACAAGTGTCATTTTGGGTCTTTGTTTCCATCTCTCATTTTTAACTCCCTTCTATTTTTGTTTTGAGAATAGGTAACAGAATGAACACAGTTAAAAGATTTGAATGAAAGATGTGTCTAAACCACCTAGACTGCTTTGAAGAGCTGAAACATGCATACAGAAATATGTAATATGATTCTTTGTCTATATTGCAGGACATAGCAAAGAACTTGACAGTATTTTTATTTTAAAAAATTAGACAATGTAAAACACAGAGACAACTCTTTTGTAAATTAGTAATTTCTTCCTGATAAATTTCCTTTTTATTTTTTGTGAAGTAGATATAAGATATGAGTTAAATGTGTTTGACTGAGTAGAGCTTCCTGGGTAGCAGGTAAATCAGTGAAGGTAGCATCAGGGATCTTGTGCAGTGGTGTTTACCCTCTAGAGCAGGGGTAGGGAATCTTTTTGTCTGAGAGAGCCATGAACGCCACATATTTTAAAATGTAATTCCGTGAGAGCCATACAATATGTTTAAAACTAAATACAAGTAAATGTGTGCTTTTTATGTTTTAATTAATTGAATTTGAATTACTTGTAATTGAAATTTAATTTTAGAAAGGTTTTTAAAAAACCTTTAAAAAAGGTTTTTAATTAAAATTAATTTTTAAAGGTTGGGTTTTTTTAAAAAGGAAGGAAAAAAAGAAGGGAGGAAGGAAGGAAGAGAGAGAGAGAGAAAAAGAGAGAAGAAAGGAAAAGAGAGAGAGAAAAAGGAAGGAAGAGAAAAAAGAAAGAAGGAAAGAAGTGGAAAGAAGGAAGAGGAAGGAAAGAAGAGAAAGAAAGAAAAAAGAAGGAAAGAAAAAAGAAGACAAAGAAGGAAAAAAGAGAAAGGAACAGAAAGAGGAAGAAAGAAAAAAGAAGGAAGGCAAAGAAGAGAAAGAAAGAAAGAAAGAAAGAAAGAAAGAAAGAAAGAAAGAAAGCCAACGCCGCCGGCGGGGGAGGACCCTACCGCAGCCCTGGGAAGCCGCCGGGGGGGGGGAGGGGAGCAGACCCCAGCCCCGGAGGCTGATCCCGGCCCCGTGCTGGGAGGCCGGGACCGTGGATTAGCCTGGCCCCAGCCCCGGGAAGGAGGCGGTCGGGGTCGGGAAGGAGAGCCTGGGATCCCACTGCTGCCGCAGCCACCCCGCTGCCCCGGCTGTGTGAGGCAGGCTCGTGCTCCTGATCTGAGCCTGCCTGTCCCACCCTGGGGGCGGGGAGGGCCAGCCCAGAGGCCGGGTGCAGGCCGGATGTGCTGCGGCCCCGGGGGTTGGAGGGAGCGGCGGGGGCTGCCGGGCTGCGCGGGGGTCCCTCACTGCTGCGCAGGGGGTGTGATGGCTGCTGCGCGGCCGCACACCCGCGCAGCTTAGAGGGAACACTGGCAGCGAGCCAGATGCAGCCATCAAAAGAGCGACATCTGGCTCGCGAGCCATAGGTTCCCGACCCCTGCTCTAGAGTATTAAGATGAGGAAGAGAATAAATGGATGTTAGTGCCAGCTATTTCTGACTGCTTATGCCTGCATTGATGCGCAGAGGCGGCCTTTGGCTATTGGGGGCCCTAGACAAAGGTCCATTCCGGGGCCCTCTATAGGCCCATGAGGGCACCCTTCTGTGTCCCCCTCAGCTCCCCCCATTTGGCCCCAACCTCCTGGGCCAGCTCCTCCTCCTGGTGCTGACTGAGGCAGATGTGGCATTTGGGGTAGGTGAAGCAGGCAACGGGGCCCCTTACTGCTTGGGGCCCTAGGCGTGCACCTGCTTCACCTATCCCAAAAGCCGCCTCTGTTGATGCTGATAAACCTGAGACCAGGAGGGAAAAGAACTGCAATCTACGAGGGAGGAAAATGCAGATTTGAAATTAAAAAAGGAAGAAAAAATTATGAAGAAAATCTATTTGCACAGACCTCTGAACTTTTTTTTTTAAGTGACACCAGCCTTTCAGCCAAGACAAAACATAGGATCTTCTTTCATTTTATTTCCAGCATATTGATACTACATTTTTTTTTTTACTTTTTGTGATGAACCACATTGTTTTTAGAAGAAAAAAAATCTATTACTCCACCAGTGAAAAGTCCATTTCACTGTACAAATCCATCCATCCATCCATCAATCTGTCCATCCATACATATAATTTGAAGGCATATTAACATAATTACAAATTTGAGATCTCATTCATTTTAAACCAGAATATCCTTGGAGCTGGCATTCAAAGAGTTAATATAGCAAGCAAATAGTGAAGTCAAAGCTAGGACGAATGATATTGACAGGCACTTGGAATAAGTAGCATCTGCAGATATGTCAAGACTCAGTCTTGAATAATGAGAATCACTCTTCTTTTATTTGGGACAAAAGAAAAGAAATTAAACTTTGGTTGCAAATTGCCTTATTCTTTCACCAGTTTAATATATACTGTTGGACAGTGGATTAAATCAGTTCATAAGGGGACTGCTGAATGCACTCAAACATTCATCCTCAAAGCCCTTTCCCCTTTCTTCAGATGTCAGTTTCTTCTTGAAAACCTCCTGTTTCTAAAGGTCATAGGAAAGTGAAAAGCATTGGATGGATAGCAAGATGCAGAATAAGTGATTGTGGTTAATGAACAGAGCATTTTTCATCTAAAAAGAAGACTGCTTCCTTTGCTTATGTGAGGTGAGGGTATGTGTGTGCACATGGGTCCCACTGCCTCTCAGGCAAATATAATTTATACTCTGTTGTATAGTCCCCACATCTTTCTGGGGATCTTACAGAAGCCTTTGCACTCAAGATGTGGTGATATTCTCAGCACACTCATCAGGTAGTACTCTCCATGGTATCATCCTCTGTTCAGCCCCCAGTTTTCCACATGGAGATTAATGCAGCTTCAGGCAATAAACAGCCCTGTGCTATCCCCTTCTCATTTGCTAATGAGCACCTTCAATGGAATACAGCCAAAGAGGCATTCACCCCTGAGGGACTAGGAGCTCAAAACGTTTAGTTGTGCCTTCTCCAGGAATTCTGTGGCAGCTTCAACCTTATAGTTTGCTGAGAGGCCTCAAAAAATCTATAAAAATTGTTGTGCAGAGGCAAGACTTCCCAATTTATAAGTTCTTGGATGTATGAGACTGGGATGCATCTTCCCACTTCCACTCTCGTCCATGATTTTACAACCCTCCTCCATGCAAAGGAAAAGTTTTTGTGTGCCCACCAAACTCTCACCTCCAGCCTATGCTCCTGTGGCCTGGATTGTCAGATATTGATGCTCTCCCCAACGTACCCTGCATTCAGAGGTTCAGGGGCTGTTTGTGTTCAGGTTTATCAGTGATAGTAAAAACAAGTCCTGTTTAGAGAGACAAATTTTTAAGCTTGCACAGAGCTCTTCAGCTCTCAACAGAAGACTCGCCGATAAAAAGATATTACCTCACCCACCTCGTCCTTCTAATATCCTGGGACAAAAATAGCTATAAACTTCCTATTTATAGTCATAATCAAGCATACATTCTGCATCAAGAGCCATAATTTTGGTATTTCAGCACTTTTATTTCTGGTCCTATCTGGAACCCAGAAATAGACCATGGAAATAGAACTCCATTAAAAAGTTGCCCCCCCCCCCTCATATCCTAAGGTATGGTTTCCAGCCTAGGATGAGTGAGCATGAAAGAATCTTATTTGTTTCTGAATTTTGAAGTTCTTATTTCTGAAGTTCTTATTTCTTGTTTCTGAATTCTGAAGTTCTTATTTGTTTTTGAATTGGGTTGTCCATCCAGATATTAGTGTAAGTCAAACTTCTACGGAGGATATTTATAATTAGTTAGACACTCTTCAATCAGCAGATACAGTTAATTTGATTCTCAGAGCTTGAAACTGAGACGATCACTGGAGTGCAAATGTTGATTTGCAATAAGTTTTGGAATAATGAAGATGTTCCAGAAGACTGGAAGGCTATGGCTACACTAGGCTTTAGTTAGTTTGAATTAAGGGCTTCCTTAATTCGAACTAATAAGTTTGAATAGGATATTCGAACTAAGAGGTTAGTTCGAATTAACCAATGTGGCCATGTTAATTCGAACTAATTTCTTAAATCAAGATTGGAAGTTTTTAGATGACCTTTATATTAACTTCACTTTGTCTGTCTGTCTGTTTGTCTGTCTGTCTGTCTGTATTCCCTTTGCTTTCCCACCTTTCTCCAGGAGATGGCATAATGTGTATAGGTTTTAATGACAACATGCATACAGCAGAAAGCCTGTCAGGCATCTGGCCCTATGGTATAGGGGATCGAGTAGGAACCTACCAATAACTGGTTTGAATCCCACCTGGAACTAAAAAGTTGCTGTTTATACATTTTAGTCGGGTGGCCAGTGTAGCATGTACAGTGTCCACCTAACTTTTTACATACCAATGCATTCACGATGCTTAAAATGCCTCGTATAAGAAGTCGGGCCAATCTGAATTACTTCTGTACTTGTTTTGTCCCTTTTAGTGTGCTGGTTTTAAGGTCATCTGTTTTAAAAAAACTTTTTTTTATATTATTTTTTTAAAAGGTACACTCTAGGTATTAGTTTGGGAAGATCTGTGGTCTGTGTTATGCAGAAGGTCAGCCTAGATGATCACAATGGTCCCTTCTGGCTTTCTATAATCAATTAATAATATTTACAGACGTCATTTGTAAAACACAACAAACCCAAGAAGAAAAAGAAACATTTTTGTCTACTAAATAATTGTAGATAAAACATTCAAAAATCTGCACTGCCATTACAGAAGAAACTTTGGGGGCTATTTTTTTTAAATTGTCATTGTTACCTTATGCTACAGATTCTACATTAATAGGCAGAAATATAAGGACATAGATAGTCTAAAACTAAAGCCTACCTTTCATCACATGGGTGCTGCTCCCTTACTAGCCATTACATGTAAGAGAAAGGGGAAAGACCGGGAGAGCAGAGAAAAAGACAGAAACTAATGAAAAAGGGTAGTAACATGGGCAGTAATAGTAGTGACATTAATTGTTAGTAGATGATGGATCACTGCTGATCTAGGCTGCCCAACTCAATTCAATTTTTTGGTTAGTTTTTGAAAATGTCCTTGCATTTTAGGAGTGATTGATGTTACTAACGTCACAAGAAAATGCTGTGCATTTTGTTAACATTTACATCTGAAGGTCCAATAGCCATGTGTCCCTGAATTCTCTTAAAGAATTCAATTTCTCTTTTGTGATTGGGAAAACAAAATTTGCTGAAAGTAATGGTTAAGTGATAGAGATTCCTATAAACTCAATGATGAGCTATGCTAGCCTTTAAAAGACGTTAAGAACAACAAATATTTGTTTTACTGGCAAGAAATTAATTTAACATTTTTAAATTAAAAATTGAATGAATGTTTGTGATTTTAGTAAATCACATTCTATTGGGCATGAGAAAGAGGAACAAATTAAAATAATCAAAGCAGAAGCATTTTAAATTCCATTTCCCATTATTACTAAAGCTATGAAACACCACAATATGCTGATTGTTATCTCTAGGTGCCATTCAGAATGAAAGTATTCTGTTCCGTTTCTGAACATGTTTCTTTTATGTTGATAAAATAGGCATATATAACTTTCATTTTGAAAGGAAGAGGAGTGATTATGTTGTCTGCCTTTTGAGAAAATTTATTTACTTTGGGTGGAACATTATGGCCCTTTTCCTGTTTAAAAAGTTTATATTAAGTTTCAGTGGAGTAAGACATTTAATCATGGTGACAATTTATCCATCTATAAAAGGAGTTATTAATATATTTCTTTGCATTATGATGGTACCTATCATTTGTACTTACCTTCTAAGGTTAGGGTTTCAGTTCTTCTGCCACAAATTGTAAGTGAATCATACCTCCAGCCAATGGCTTGATAAGGTCACAGCATTGTGATTTAGGACACAAGAGATCCAGGCTCAATTCCAGGGTCTGCGACAGACTTCATGTGTAACCTTGGGTAAAACATATGGTATCTGTCCATCTCTAAATCCTCATCTGTATTGGGATAACATCACTTCTTTTTTTCAAATGCTTTCTCTGTCTTATGTAATTAGATGGTAATCTTTTTGGGGAAGGGACTGTGTCTTAGTATGGATACATACAACATCTGCCACAATGGGGCTTTGAGCCTGGTTGGGACCACTAGGCATTATTTAATACTAATCAATGCTAATAAACAGATGGTAGGAGTTGTATACTGTTCCAAGGTATTATTAATTACAAACTCTTAAAATTACTATTTGCTTCTTAAACGTGTTTCTGTTTTCTGACCCCTCTTTGCTCACAATGTGCATTTCTCATTTCTTTAATTGCTTACTTTCTCCTATTTAAGAAGGAAATAAGATATGTTTTTCTTTTGACTATAATGCAGGGAGTGCTTTCATGTGTGAAAACTGGATCCACCCTTTCCTTCCCAACCTCCTCTGCCTCTGGAAAATGAATGTGTCACCTCCATGACTCATCCATCTTTTTGTCATTACTGATTCTAAATCTCCCCTGAACGTGACTCTCTCTAATTGCAACACATTGAGCTACAACTATTTCCACTGTATCAGACTTTAACACATTTTGTATTCTGTAAATTAAATCTACTACAAACTCCCTCTAAGGATCTTTTGTTAATAGAGCAAATCTTTCCTTGTTGTATAATATACCCACACAATACAAATAACTAATTTGAGCCTATTTTCCCATTGCTGAGCATATTCACTCTCGTAAGGGCTTGTCTAGACACAAAAGTTGTACTGCTTTTGCTGTACAACTGTAGTAAAAGCAGTATAATTCACTGAGTATAATCACAGCTTTATTAGTATAAAGGCTACACTGCTTCATGCCCTGGGCAGCAACACTGACTCTGGCCATTGGGCCATGCTGTATTATACTCCCAGACAATCTGGCTCTCAAAGAGGACGGGGGTAACTACCTCTCAACAGTCTCATAACTTTCCATGAAGTGTGTAAATAGTACAACAAACTTGGTGGCCATTTAGGAACTTCTCACTTGTTATTGTAATGCCTCCCCCTCCCCCCTGCCCGACCCCCATGGTCACTCAAAATTTCAGGGCAAAACAGTGGAACACAGCCTTGGAGAAAAGGTATTGAATTCAGAATATTTTGCTCCACAAAAACTCAGCTTCCTACCACTTAAGCTCAAGGAGAGTAACTGTTAGAAATATATCCTATGTCACACAACAGAGCAGTTCACAATGGTGACAGACAAACACATGCACACCAACCAGTTTATTACAACATAATGGCTGTTTTATTGAGTGATAAACTGAAGTGCATAGAGGGTAGGGACTGTGCCTTTAAGCACCTGAGCAAGGGGAGGTGCATAAGTTGTATTGCCCTAGAAATAGTTCAAGGAGACATTAGGCCAGATTTTAAGGCCCCTTAAATTGCAGATACACACCTATTGGAATTTTCAAAAACACTCAAGCATCTAACTCCTACTGAAATCAGTGAGTATTAAACACCAAATGGAATTTTCAAAAGTACTTTGGTGCCTATCTGCATCTTTAGGCACCAAAATATCTGGCCCTCTGTGCCTAAAATACCAAAAATCTAGCCCTCTGTGCCTCAAAACTCTCTGGGGTACAATCTCTGCCCTAATTTCCTCTTGTTCTGGGTGGTAGAGGTAATTACTGAAATCTTTGAATGGGTAGAGCTTATTTGCCCTTTATATTTCACTTACACCTGGTCAGCAAGCACACAGGTCAGGGCCACAGCTCCCGCACCCAACTGATCTTCTCAACATGTATTTTCTAACAGACAGTAACAGTGGTTGGGAACCCTTTTACATAGTGGCAACAGTGATGTTGTATACATGTATCACTGAACTACTTGGGTTGGAAAAGAAACCACGTCTTAATAGAAAAGTCTCATAGGCAATGTTTTAAAAGGATGAAACCAAGGCAGTTCCATTGCAATTTAATACAGTTCTATGGAAATTACACTATTAACGCATATCATTTAACAAAATATGAAATACATCTGAAAGGTCTTGTAAACCTTCTCTATTTTTAGCATCTTAGCATGAACCCTAATGGCAGAAGGCTGTGGACTTAAGCTGGGAGTCTCACACCCAGATGTATTAGACATACCCACCATGTGCTGACAAGTTTAATTATAATTAATATAATAGAGTTGGTGTTAACATCAAGCTCACATACTAGAAAGATCATTTAACTTGTTCTAAACTTATAAGGAATCTCTGATGACTCCATGGTTGTTGTCTTATATGATGCCAAAATACCTGCCTTACCTTGAATTGGGCATTAGAAGATATTGACTGTTTTCTCCTCCAGGCATCAGTTAGCCCATCGCAGTGGAAAGTAATTAATGGGATAATTAACATTAACAACTTTTAAAAAAAAGCTAAAATACCTTTCTGTTATTTGAAAATGTAAATAAAGGGGGAAAATAAACATTGCTTAGAAACAGTAGCACAAAACAGTTTCAGTTGAGCTGTCTATAAATAATTTACATAATAACCCCCAGTCACTAAGTTGCAAAGTACAACATAGTTAAAAAATGCCAAAATTAAAGGCACTCAAGCAACAGTAATTCAACCTTCTCCACCTACACATTATGATACAGTGTTTATCTACATGAGCATGTCCCATTTTTTTCCACAGAAGCCTTGTCTTGTTCATGGTGACCTGAGTCTTTCAATTATCTATGAATTTATCTTCATAACACTCTTGTAAGGTGGGAAGCATTATCATCCTCATTGCTCAGGTTGAGAAACTAAAACTCAGCGAGATAGGTGACTTGCCCAAGGTCACACAGAAAGTTAATAGCTAAGATAGGAATTAAAACAGACCTTCTGTCGTTTAGCCACAAGACCACCCAATGCCAAATATGCCATATAGGCATGTTTGTTTCAGCATAATAATACAAATGAAAAGTTATCCTAATGGACACTTCAACTTTAGAGAAATGTATCCAGAATAATTTTAACTATAGGAGAAAAACAAACAGTAATTTAAATCTACCATTAAATATTGTTTGTGTGGCCATGTTAGCTGTAGTTTTTATTGTTTTTTTTTTTTTAGTGACATAACTCTCCATGACATTTTGCAAGCACTTAGATCTTAATATGAGCTATACAATGGGCATTGTTTCATTTCATTTAGCTCTTGTATTTGGGTTTTTTTTAATTAGTACCTTGTAAATTTCAATGTGCTTCTACAGACAACACTAACAGAGTAGTACTATAGTTAATTAAACTATACTGCTGATAGTGTCATAAATGAAGTGTAGTGGGAGATACTGACAAAGATACCTGGGTCACTCAAAAGGATGGCTGTTCAGACACATTAGCAAATTGTGGTGACAGCTATGTTTGTATCGTGTAAGCATCCATTTAGTCCTGAGACTGAATGCTAGCACCTAAGTGCCTTTGTGGGGTTTGTTGAAGATACCAAATATAGCTCTTTAAATATAAGGAAATTTTCATTCCCCTTCCTAGCATCCAAGTGATCTTCAAAGGAGCTTGCCAGAATGACATAGGCTGCCAATGTGCAAAGTGTAAGTGTGGCGGTAAAGGAATGGTAGTTTCAGAATAGGCCTACAGAGAGTTAGTCAGGGGATTCCACCTATCTTGTTGCAGTTCCCTATCAACTAACAGTTTAATGACCCAGCCGTAGAAGAGGCATCAGAATGGAAAGGAAAGCTGAAGGCAAGTGAAAACACAGCACAGAAAGAAAGCCTGGTATGAAGCACATAGGGACAGGGTCACAAGTCTCCAGCTTAGTGATTATGGACAGTTTTTGTAACTAGTAGGGATAGAGCCTATGGGATGAGTCAACAAGTTAAGGAGAGGGTATGGAGGCAGGACAAGGGTAGTCAGATATATATGCCTGAGCTGGCTTGTTTGGGGCGTAGGAAAGGTTGGGGAGGAATTTTCTTCTCTAGAAGTAGAGGGAACCAAGTGGGGTCTTCGGATTTGGAAAGAGAGTGCTTTGCTGGTTGTAGTGTGAGCCAATGGGAACCTAGATGTTCAAGGTCTGTTCAAATGTATTTTCCTGTTAAGTCAGAGAAAAGCAACTGGATTGAGCCCAAAGAGTTCATATCAGTCTATGGCTATATCTATACCAGCACTAAACAAAGTACTAGATTAGGCACATGCTCACACATGCTCCCCATATCCGCACAGTGCCCGCAAAAGCTGTGCTGTACACAAGCATGCTGCTGTCATAAGTTGATGTTAATGGTACCATTTCAGGGTCATCTGCATCACAGGGGAACATTCTAGGTGCCACTTTGCTATGTGTTCTTGGTACTGTCCCTTGCCATCACACATTTGCTGGTGAAAGTTCCTGATCAAGATGCCCTTAGTGATGTTCTCTGTAAAACTGGGTGGAAAACATAGAGCGTTAGGATGATGATCTGGTTCTGCTCCTATTCATTATGGTGGGACAAATGATTATGCAGTGGAGTTGGCAATCAGTGAGATACTGGATGGAATTTTGGAAGAATTTTCTGACATATTGAAGACAGCTGATCTTAAAGGTCATTCATTCAGCTCCCATGGTGCAGATATGATGAATGCCAGCATTACCACAGTATGCCCATGGACGGATCATCAAGTCTCATGCAGGAGAATCTTCTCAGCATTCTGGAAACCTGGGATGATGAGCAATAGCTTAAGAAGTTCCAGTTAAGGAAACAGATCATAAAGGAACTCTGTGAAGCCCTTGCACCAAACCTCCAGCATGAGTACACTTGTAAAGCCATACTGGTGCATAAGCAGGTAGCTATTGCCTTGTGGAAGCTGGTAACATCAGACTGTTATAGGACTCTTGCAAACTACTTTGGAATTGGAAAGCCCATTACTGGGATTGTGTTTATGTAGATTTGTAAGTACTTAGCTCTGTGATCTGTTCTTGGGTTGTTGCCATAAGGAAAGTTCCAGAAATAATATCTGGATTTTACTTTCACAGGATACGGTTCCTAATTTTGTGCCAGGGCCAGTGATGGCACCTACATCCTAATACTTTGCCTAACACAAGGGGCAAATGAGAATGCAAACCAAAAGAGAAACTATTTTCTCATTCTGCCACGCTTAGTGACCCATAGAGGCAGATTCATTAATACAAATATGAAAAAAACCTGGAAGGGTCCGTGATACAAGGTACTGGGGAGAACAGATTGTACCTGAAGGGGGAATAAGGGACTCTAAACAACATTGTTCTCTATGATGTGTCTGTGCCAACTTATTTTGGGGGATGTGACAGAGCAGTTGCCCTGCACTGGCCTGGACAGGGTTGGTGGGCCAAGCAGCTGCTGTCAGATCTGGATCCATCTTCACCCATTTTGAGATGTACAATGCAGCAGAATGCTTTTCTAATGTGATTAGTGCAGCAAGTTACTACTATTGAAAATGGAGGGACAGGGACCTGCATGGACTAGACAAGGTTGAGAAAGAAAAGGTAGTCAGTGGATTATGGAGATGGAGGACTATTGAAACTTGCAACCTGCTGCACAGCCCTGTATCCCCATCCACATTGCAAACTAGCATGAGTATGGGGCCATGCTACAGATGAGGAATTTACTTACCCACACTCCTCAGACATGCTATTTTAGTAGCCCTCTGGTCTCCTTCAGACAGTAGGGGGGATTATGGCACACAGAGGCATGGGCATGCGAACAGTCACTAGTGAATAAACAGCCTGTTAGTGATCGTCATTTCTGAACAAGTAGAAAGCAAATCAAGGCCCATTTCTGTGTTACCGAGAGTATACTGTGCTCTTTGTACGGCAGGCACCAGGTCTTTCCAAAGAGTAGCTGTGAATGAACATCAACCAGATGAATCAACCATCAAAGTCAGTTTCTTGGATAACAAGCTGCAATGCATTCTGATAGTCACAGATTCTTCAGCCTGAGCAGAGAAGAAAAAAGAGTTTTTGTATTACATACATTTCCATCAACATTTCTGGAGAATGACTTTACAAAAGCTCTTACTGTGACCTTGCTGAGAATGAATGATGAGATAAAGCGTTAACAGGAAATAAAGTCATCAACACTCTGGATTTGAGGGATGGGAAAAGAATCTCATCTTTGCTCCTGACTTCTTATATCTTTAAGGTGTCCTTAATTAATCACATGATAAATACTGAAATAACCAGCTCAATATGCTTAATTTGGGGCTTTTTAAAATACTGATTTAATTAGGTGCAATTGATCCATATTTAGGGGATAAAGGAGAACCACTGAAGTCTTATTTATTGACACCATATGGTACTTCTTAAAAGTGATGCTCAAATTATGTATAATGAGTCATATAAAAAAGAGGACATCCCATAAAAAGGACTCTCATTCAAAGACATGTTAATGTCTAAGGAATTTAGCTCTAAAATGCGCTTTGAGATATCTGCTTCATATAAGAGAATTGCCCTAGAGTTCACTTTGTCTGGCAGGTTCAATTCTGGGCATAGCGTACATATTGCCTGATGTGGTTCTGAGAACACAAAGTCCTGTGATGTATTAAGAGCCACACAGCAAATGGGAGAAGTAGATGAAGAGAGAGAAAATACAGAAGAAAGACATGTAAGAAGCAAACAGAGACTGGAAGGTCATAAAAATGTGTTGTTAAACTTTTCAGGTAGATAAATGTGTCTCTCACTTCAAGTAAACTAAGTGAGGTAGTGACATGAAGCTGCAATAAATTATTTCCATTTATGAAAACATGAGTGAAGAAAAAACAATGTCATTTCATCAATTAATCCCTAATCTCTGATGGTTCCCCAAAGGATATTAAATTATTCCTCTCATGTGAATCATGTTTCATCCTTGCTGACTGTTGTTTAGGCTTAGATAACAAAATTATGAGACAGGCAGTCTTCAGTAAAAGTTATATTTTTTTAAAAAATTGAAAGAATGCTAAGGTTGTAAATTCAAGCCCTCAAAAGTAGGAAATGTCACCTTAATCTTCTCCACCTTGAGTGTAAACATTATAATAGAGTCTTTAACTACATCAACACATGCTGTTCTTTCAACAGGTTCCAAAGGGGTAGCCGTGTTAGTCTAGTTCATTTGTTAGTCTTTAAAAGTGCCACTCTTCTCCTTGTTTGTTCTTTCAGCAGGATCCCTGCTTCATCCATCTGAATTTAAATCATGCAGCTTTTTTACCAAGCTCACTGAGAACCCATGAGGAACAGTCTCCCCATGCCCAGTGCTAATGCCCAGTATTACATCAGCCCTTGACAGCCAGAAGATGCAACTGTAAGTCAAGTTCTTTTCACCCCTTCCAGCCCTAGGCTGCAGCAAGCTTGGTCTCTCTGTAGGGACAGTACATATGCAGTTCAATTGGTGCACAGGAGGTCCCTCAGCGCAGATGGAATCTTTAGAGAATGTAACTGCTAAATTCTAAATCTCTCAAGAGCATACACAAACTGAGATTTTTCAAAGTCTTATGGTTTGGCTGAATTTGTGTGGATTTTCACTGAAACAGCAAAAGACACATTGGGTATGTCTACACTGGCAATTTAGGTCAACTTATGTAGCCTTAAGTCAACCTAAATTACTCCCCGTCCACATTGGACTTTCATTAAGCTGACTTAAGAAATTCCTTAAGTCGACTTAATGAAAGCTTAGGTCGACTTAGTAAGAACTGCTGATTAGGTCGACCTAATCCTTAAGTCGACTCCTTTGGTCAGCTTAAGCTCAGTGTAGACATGGATTAACCCGTAAATTGACTTTATTAAGTCGACTTAAAGGCAGTTAGGTTGACTTACTAAGTCCCCATTCAGGGTAACCACTTTGTTAAGTCGACTTAATAAGGTTGACTTTAAGTTGACTTAAAGTCGACCTTATTAAATCGACTTAACTTTTCTAGTGTAGACATAGCCATTATGACATAAAGGCCATCTCCTGCCAAATTTCAAGTCCCTGCTCCAAAGCATGAGGACTGCACAACATGTGAGGAAAAAGTTGTAACTGTTTTAAGCAAGAACAAAATAACATTTTCCCCTTACCCTGGTCTTATAAATGGCTACGCCATTTTCACGGTCTCTTTCCACAACAGTTCAGTCTGAGGCAGATTCATTACATAGACAACTTCTGCCTGAACAGTGTATGTTTACAAGAAAGTAAAAACTGGGTCTCTTAATGGAACGTGTCATTTAACTAGAGCCTTTGCTACCCATCCCTCCTACAATACAGGAAAGTGATGGGAAAATGGAAGGTTTCAGGGGGTGGGGACACAACAAAAAATTTATCCAGTGTCTAAAGCAGATCAAAATGGAAATGGGAACACACCATTGTTGGTAAGTGTCTTACATGGTTAACTGTTGTGAGATAAAATGATGTTGCTCCCTCTTCTAATGACAGTATAGAGCATGGGAAAGAGAGAAGGGACAAATCCATGGCCAGACAAACAGGAGTAGAGGTGTGAAATCCTGATCTAAGTCAATGTATTTATGTCTTACTCAAATAGCTCATCCTTGAATCTCACCACTCGTATACCAATAAGTAAATGACACAGTATAAACTTGAATAAGATGAAGAACCTGTGTAGATATAAACAGACATATCAAATGGAGGATTTAAGGGATGCAACCCCCCAAACTGAGCACGTTATGTTGTATTTATTGGCTTTCCAGAAGATTTTAATAGATCTCAGAAAATAATTGTGTGCAAAGTAAAATAGTAAACGAATCTGGCATTCATTTCACCCCTTCACTGGGAAATTCAGCCTTATTAAACAATAAAGGGGAATCAAAAGCATCAGCAGCCAAATTCACTCGCAAGTTAGGAGGTAAAACTATCATATCAAAGCAAAGCAAGTTATCTTATCTAGACTCCTGTGCTTGTCTCTCAACCTCAGCAAAGTCTTTCAAGTCATCTCTTCCCCCACAGTCATTCCTTCTATCATCCAAATAAAATATGGGCATTTCAGACTAATATTTTGGCATCTAGGCAAGAAACGTTTCTAGACAACATTTTCCCCTTATTGTAAATATTCCCCAATATCTCTATTCTACTTCACTTTTTCCCCTTAATTCACTGTATTGTCTCTTTTTTTCCCCCTTGGTCTGCCAATCTTTTTTCCTCAGTCTTTCAACTTTTTTTCAGTTTTCTCTGTGAATAGCTTTTGTTTTCTTTTCTCCCTCTAAATCTTTCTTTACAGCTCCTCCTTTCTTTCATTATCCTCTGTGTCCCCTTCCCAGTCTTCCCAATCATCCTTCCTTCTTCTCTCCTACTTCCGTGTTTTCTCCTCCCAGTCCATCCTGATCCCACACTTCCACACAAAGGGACACTGCCTGGGAAGTCCACAGCTGGAGACATACTTCTTCTCCAATATAGTTTCTCTTGTTTGTTAAGTCCTTATTAGACGACCTTTAATAGATGACTTTTATATTAACTTCACTTTATCTGTTCATCTGTCTGTCTGTCTGTATTCCCTGTGCTTACCCACCTTTCTCCAGCAAATGGCATAACGTTAATAGGTTTTAATGGCAACCTGTGCCCAGCAGAAAATTTGCCAGGCATGTGGTACAGGGGGTAGAGCAGGACCCTAAAAACTGAGTAGTTACTGGTTTGAATCCCCCCTGGAGCTGAAAAGCTGCTGTTTGTAGGTTTTGATTTGATCTACTTCTTTTAATCTTGATTGAAAAATAATATAAAAAACCCAAGATTTTTAGAACAGACAACCTTTTGCAAATGAATGCATTCACGGTGCTTAAAATTCCTCATACAAGAAGTCTGACCAATCTGAATTACTTCTGTACTTGTTTGTCCCTTTTAGGGCATTGGTTTTAAGGTCATCTGTTTTAACAAAACTTTTTTTTTTCTTCACTATCTAGCCCTTATTTCACTGTGCAGCAGAGAGGTGCTACAAGGGGAAGCTCTGTGGAAATAAATCTTCCCAATCTAGGGAGAAGAGGGAATGTGATGTCTTTGCTTTTAGCAGAGGAAGTGGTATTGCTTGCCTTCATCCTCTCCTTATATTAAGCTCCCCCCTTCATCTAAAACAAAATTAGCAGTGTTAGGTATGGCCATAGTACATAAACTGATAATTTGGCATTTTAGGCATAGACATTTTACATCTTTAGAGTGTCATAGCTATGAGTCACAGAGATTAATTCCATATACTTCCATTCCTTATATATGGGAGCATAACATCTTTCAGTGGAAGTGATGTAAAATCATCTCCATTATTCATCTCATAACAGAATGAATGTTCTTTAATCTGTCTCTTCAGCTTATTAGTACTGTACTTCTGAGAGTTGCTTGGGAGCTTGGCAGTCGCCATGTCACAAGAATGGCTATTTTTGGAATTTACAAAGAAATGGAAAAATGTTAAGATTCTTGTAACTTCATCTTGTGCCAAATCCATACACAGCCAAAACACCCATTGAATTTATCTAGGGCTTTTAATTGATTAAGGACTGCAGTCATCAGCCTATTTTGAATATTAGTTGATACTAACTGGACCACTGATAGACATTGGGGTGCATCTACACTGGTAAGTTGGGTTGACTTAAGGAGACTTAAGTCAACCTAAATTACTCCCTGTCTACACCAGACTTTCATTAAGTCGACTAAAGAAATTCCTTAAGTCAACTTAATGAAAGCTTAAGTCGACTTAATAAGAAACACCCATTAGGTTGACTTAAGCCGCAAGTCAATTCCTTAAGTCGACTTAAAGCTAGTGTGGACGGGGATTAGCGCCTAAATTGACCTGATTAAGTGGACTTAAAGCGTTAAGTTGACTTAATAAGGTTGACTTAGGGTATGTCTACTACACTAGAAAAAGTTAAGTCAACTTCTCGATCACCCTTTCTAAAACTTAAAACTATCAATCTATCACTACTTTACTTCTTAAAAAGAAAACTTAATTACAGCAAACTTCTATGGGAATGTTACATAATCATAATAAAACATCTTGTTACAGCCTTTGGAATCTGTGTCTCTGTTTGAATCATTGTCTTACCACTCTCATTCAGTTTCTTTCTTTGTTTCTTACCATTAACACTGTAACATTATCTGTTTGTGGGCATTTGGTGTCTCTATGTAACATTGCTCAGGGTCACAGAATGTCTCTTTAGTTAACATAATGATTGTTAGTGGAATGTTTCTTCCAAGGTTGCAAAGGAGTTACATACTTGCTCAGATTTAAGCTCTATATTTTATTTGGGGTCTCAGTGAGGCCTACAAAAGTCGACCTAATTAAATCGACTTAACAAAGTTGACTTAACTTTTCTAATGTAGACATAGCCTAATGTCTTGATTCTTAAAGTCAGTTGGCTTTATTTAAACCAGTCATTTTTAGGTATTAACATAATTAAAAAGCTAAGAACAAGTTTCACTAAAGAGGTACATTCTGTGTATTCATATTCAAAGTAATGGCCTAAATAGCAGAAATGGTAGCATCCACTCAGAACAAAATAAGAAATATTTTCCCTTAAATGTATAATCAATCCAACTTTCTCTTAAAAGAGAGAAAAATATACCCATTAACTTAAGCGAAAAATAACATTAGGTATATTTCATTTAAAATGCAGATATCAAAGCATATGCCTTCAAAGTAAACTTTTATTCCATTTTTTTCTTCTCTGGTTTAATTACATTTCAATACATTCATTCAAACCCAATAATACAGGAAGATTACAAAATAGAATGAGACAGCTTCCTATTGGCAAAAACATCTCTTTAAAAGGTTTGTTTGAGATTCTGAACTAGTAAAAGAAGGTTAAAAAGTCAGAAAGAAAGTGAGAAGAGAAGATGCAAATAGAAAGGCAATAGAGATTACAAGGATATAACAGTGTAAAAATGAATTAAGGCCGTCTGACCTGCATCAAGACAGAGTGCATGCTGGAGTTATAATCAATATCCCCTGTATGGGATCATAAAGCATGTTTTGCAGTACTTGATGAGTCATAACCTCAACATTAAGATCTGCTTGGAATGTAGATCTAAGAAGGGTTGTCATACAATGTCATATTCCAAAATGGTTTTATGAGTGAGATGGCAGCACCATTTATTATTAAAGTTGCCTGACATCTCATATTGTAAGAGCCTGTTTTCATTTGCATCTAACTTTGCCAAATTATAATTGCTTGTGCTGAAATTTTACATGCCAAATTTTACGTGTGCACAAGCTAAAAAATTGGGGAAAATTTTAGTCAAAACATTTCAATGCATCCCCAAAATAGCTCCAGTGTCACCATTCTTGAACACCAATTTGAAATTAGTCATGGGTAGGAGGTGGAAGTGAGATGGGGAGAGACCTTTGTCAAAGATGCACCTTTTGAGGTCCCTGTAAAAATCTCCCTAAATATGGGCAAATTATAATCAGCTGAAAAAGCCACAGTGAGCACATGATCAGCAGAGACATCTTTGGCTATGTCTACACTAGAAAAATTTAGATTGACTTTGTTAAGTCGACTTAATAAGGTCAACTTTAAGTCGACGTAGTCCACTTTGTTAAGTCAACTTAACCATCCTTAAATCGACTTAATAAAGTCATCTTAAGGGTTACTCCACGTCCACACCATCCTTAAGTTGACTTAAAGAGTTGATTTAAGGCTTAAGTCAACCTAACATGTGATTCTTATTAAGTCGACTTAAGCTTTCATTAAGTTGACTTAAGGAATTTCTTAAGTCAACTTAATGAAAGTCTGGTGTAGACAGGGAGTAATTTAGGTCAATTTAAGCGTCCTTAAGTCGACCTAAATTGCTAGTGTAGACATACCCTTAGATTTTAGTAGTTTAAATCTCTAAACATTCCATCTTTACTCAATATGCCCCAGTCATTCACAGCTCCTAGTGCTGACCAGACTGCTCATATGCCAAAGAGCGACTGAACTTGTTCCAGCCTAGTTCTATGGGGGTGAAGACAGACCTTTCTTGTCATGTTTGCATCTGGCTTTTCTGGGCCGGGGTTGGCCTGAGCATTGGGACTGAGGAAGGAAGATGAACTTTGACTGGCTGGGCAAAGACTGGATCAAGGATCTGGCCGGGGACTGGGTGGGGATGAGTTTGAGCAGGAGTATTAGGATTGGGAGCCAGGAGGAACAGAAAGATCAGATGAGGAGCCAGAAGGAAGGAAGTAGGTCTGGGTGGGCAAGAAGATTCGAGCCAAGGAGTTCAAATGGGGAAGGGGGAAAATAACTGGACAAGGACACTGGGACTAGGATTAGAAGCCAGAGTAGGGGGAGACTGGGACTGGCCAAGAGAATGAGAATTGGACAGGGAACCAAGATCTGGAGAGAGACAGAACTAAAACAAGTTAGAGAGGGATGAGAGCACAAGGATTTAGCCTTAGAGGGAACAAAAAGTGTCTGTGACCACCATAGCACCCTCCCCTCCAGAACCTGGAATGGAAACCAAGATTCCTGAGTCTCAGCATTCCTCCCCTGTCAGCAAACATCTATGAAACCCACTAGCAAAGTTTGTCTCATCCTAATCTATTACTTTTCCACATAGTAGATGACAGCCTGCTAATACAACTATGAATAACTCTGTTAGCATAAGTAGCAAAGAGTTGAACATCAGCTCTAAAGGTTCCAACTAGAACTGAGCAGGGAACAGAATTAAGATTTCCCAGGCAACCATACTTTGGACATTTTTTATCTTTTGAATACTTAACTCAGAAACCTTTTTAAATGTTCTTAATCTGTTTGTAGGTGGCAGGAGGTAATAAATATATTCACAGGTTTGTCCACATATTGCGTATTAACCCATTCCACTCCATTTCAAGTAAAAAAAATAGAATGCCTTAAACTATGCAAAAAAACAACAGTCCTGTGCAGACATTGTACTTTTGATTATTTTTTTTTGTTTTTGTTTTTTCTACATATTGAAACCTAAATTTGCTTTCCCTAGCCATGACCTAACCAAACTTAAAAACATCTTGGATGAAAATCAAAGTCATTTCAGGAACATAGCATTATGGGTCTACCAAAATAATAAATCATATCTCTCTATATGCATCACATATTTGTCAAAACAGCAATTTTTCTTCTATTTTTCAACCATCAGTGGATTTGTAAATATCTCACTTAGAATCTTTTGAATTTGGTCAACTGGTTTGGGATCTCTTAGGGTATCCAGTGCCGACTGATTTATTATAATAAATATTATGCAGTTTATGTCTCTGAATAGTTCATACTGTAGCAGAGACTCAGCTCCAGCAAATGATTAATAACAAAACTGGTTCTTTAGTACACTTATTACCTACATACACTCAGTTACTGGAATGATATAGCATTATGAATTCCTATGACTAACCAGGGGCACAAAGCATTTTTTATTTATTTTATTTTATTTAGTATTTCTCTAGTTTTCCTAACAGATCACAATGGTTGCTGAGCACAAATTGAAAAAGATGAACAAAAAGTAAAATAGCCATTCCTTGGGCAGATAAACCTTTTCAGATCCAGATTATTCATAATCTTTTCCCCTTTTGCTGAGATTGGTGTTTGGTGTCCAGTGTGGACTCTCTAAGTCGATTTACTAAGGGCCCCTTTAAGTCGACTTAAGAGTCCAGTGTGGACTCTCTAAGTCAACTTAATAAGGTCGACTTAAAGTTGACTTATTAAAGTCGACCTTTTAAAAGTCGACCTTAATTCCCTAGTGTAGACATAGCCATATTGAGTATTATCTTACTTACTCCACAAGCACTCCCATTGATTTCAATACCAATACCAATAGAATTTCTTGTGTTGGGCACTCTACAGATGCGTAGTAGAGACAGATGTGTAGTAGAAAGCTTACTTTCTAAATAGCAGAGAAGACAAAGACTGAGAGGGGGAAGAGATCACAGAGGTGAAGTGACTTGCCTAACTCACACAGCAGGTTAGTGGCAAACCTGGGATTGGAACCCATGTCACTGGACTTGGCTTTTACAAAAGCTCCATGCCCATACTTGACAGAAAATGGCTACACAAGTTACAGAAGACTGAAAGGTGATGTGATCAATAAAGTACAAAAGAATAAAGTCCAGACCTGCGATAAATCTACCTATTCTTTAAAACAGCCAGTTTCACAAAGCTGAAAACATTTGTGAGACAAATCTGGGAGGAGGAACTTAAAACAGAAAAGTGAGAATGATAATTGAGAATTGATTAAGAACACTCCACTAGATAGCCAAAAAATTCATAATCTCAGAATCACACACGAAGATAGTATTGATTTAAAAATGACCTGGTTTAAAGGGAAATCAAGACAGCTATGCAAATATTATAAATAGAACTAGCTCTAGTTTTGAACTGAATTTGTGTAGGGCCTTTGACTATATTATGCATTAAAATCAATGCTTAAAAACAACTATCAATCACCATTATGCAATATCAGCACTTCTCTGAGGTTACTGGCTTATTCTCCAGAATCTCAGGGTATGGGAGGGTTGTTTGCTTGTGTTTGTTTAAGTAAGTCTCCGGCTCAAAAAATGTGAATTATGTGTAATCAATGCACATGAGTCTGTAAAGAACCTGAAACTATAGCTTTGACAGGTGTGAACTAACTCAGTAGGTCATTTCCACAATGGGCAGATTCTTGGGATTGCAAGTGTGAAATTCTCCTGCCCTAGCCAAAGAACTGCTCAAGACACTGTCCTATACTAGCCTCCACAAAATAGCCTCTATAGCTCCTTATGTGGCAGTCTCTTGTATGAGGAGACAAAGACACAGCCATAATCAATGGGTTTTAGGTGAATTAAGGCACAGGCTCAAATATTTTGCTCGTCCAGGGCCAGGATGCTCAGCACTTTGCAGTACTGAAAGAAAACTAAACAGTGGGCTCAAAGTTGTTCTTATTTAGGGAAGAGTTACTATTGTGCCAAGGCAATGAGGTCTCAGTGAATGGAATAATGTAGGTTTATAAAGAAATACTGGTTCTGAGCCAGTCATTGGTGACTAAGGTGTATTATATTGGGGGATCTGAATTGACATGGAGAAGTTCAATATAACCCTGACTGAGCCAGTGCCGTAGTTTTAAATGAATGATGTTTAAGGTCTTGAACTCTGCTACACTGTTTATCTTTTACAAAATCTTCTATTCTTCCATGGAAGATTTATTGGCATGCATCACCTAGTCAGCACTCATTGAATCATGATGCTTTTATTACAGCAGTGGTGAGATTTCTTCACTCCGCAAATAAAACACCGAGCTATCAGCCAAGTGCAGGAGTCTATATCATCTTTTACTACAACAGCATCTTTGTAGATTGTTTTAAATTGCACACATCTAGTCCAGATACAAGTGAGATGCCAGCTGACCTCAATGGGAGATTTACCTCTAGAAAGATTACTGGAATCAAGCCCAGAATCAACAGAAATTCCTTTCTTTGCCCTGGTCTATACCACAGCGGTATTGCAGTGGCAATCGAGTGAGATACACAAAGTACTTAAAATACCTTGCATATCTCTCCCCGATTGCCTACTGCCTACTTATGGTGGTGTCTTCATTGTGCTAAGTCAGAAGGAAATGACTTCCCTCTGACTCAGTGCTACCCCTTCTGTGGGGATGGTCTTACAAAATCAGCTTCCTGATCAGCTGAGTGGGACCTCACAGACCAGATCAGTTGATTCAGAAGATTGATCTGATGGTGGCAAATTTGGCACCGTCAATGAGGACCTGCCTTTTGTGAGACATTGAAAAACAAGTTCTGATGCTCCCTCCCCAGTTGAAATTTGCCCACAGTTGCATAGGAATGTGACTGCAGCAAAGGAGTGTGGCACAGCTGCATTCAGAGCGGTAGCACAACAACGCACTAGCCTGTACCCTTTGCCCAATAAGAGTTGTTTCTAGGATGGCTCATCAAGTTCCAGAGAGAAATAGGGATGGCAGAGGTGGATCCATAGTCTAATCCACACAACACTGCTGGTGGTAATTATTCACAGGAGCTGCAAAAATAACTGTAATGGTTCCACTACCACCCCTCAGACTGAGTGGATACACACTTGCCTCTACCTGTTCTAAAATGCCATAGAACTCAAATGACCTGAAATGCAAGATCATGAATGGGCATAAGACAATTAATTTGTGATTTGCCATCTCCTCAAGCTTTCTGGTAGAAAAATTAGAATAGACAATTCTAGTGGTTAGCGAGGCCTCTTTGTATTTAATCAGCATCTGTACTCTCTGCTCTATGATTGTCAGTCCACTCAGGAAGGGCTGCTCATGTGACGTCAGTTTGTTGCAGAGGAAACCACACAATGAAGGAAGAAGTGAGGGACATTAATGTGTTGATGATTTAAGAGGGAGGGACAAACTGAGGGAGCAGCTCCATTTGCTGTAATCTACCCCTAGGTCATCTAAGAAGTCTCCTTTCTGTGAAGCAGGTTTTGATCACAGTTACACTATAAATTTGACATTGACATTGGTGATGTTATGCTGGATTCACACCAAAGGACTTAAGAGCAGAATCTGACCGCTGCTCCATTAAAGTGTCTGCAATCACGCAGTGATCTTCCTCGCCAATATAGCAAACACTATTAATCCAAAAGTGCAATAGGCTTTACCTATCAGCAAGACGTTAGTTCAAATGTAGCTATCAAATTCCAGAGGTATTAATTTGGAGGGTCGCATCCTTGTCATTTTAGTAGATGATTATCCACAACAGAAAACTCCATCACATGATTTGGTACAATTAGTATTCTCTGGTCAGAACAGGAGAAGGAATGTTAGAAGAGGGATAATGCAAGCCCGGATTGAAGTTATTGACTTATAGGTGTAGCCAGTTGTTTAACTATACCAGCAGTTCGTTCTTAAAAGTGTAGAAAGAACATGTCAAATAACAAAACTGATCCAACTTTATTAACCAAAGACAGAACAGTACAATATAAAAATGAATCTTAACGCTTTGATTTGCTGTTACAACCTTACTTGATCCATTAGACGTCCCTGCATTTATTTCCCTCCCATTCTGTAAGCTACCCATCTTCAAAGAGTCTGACGAAGTGGGATTTTTCTCCCACAAAAGCTCATGCGATAAATAAATGTGTTAGTCTTTAAAAGTGCTGCAGGACTCCTTGTTTGTTTTGCTGAGCTAGACTAACATGGCTATCCCTATGGAACAAAAATGGAACATACAGTGAAACCTGGATTATCCGGTCCTCAATTAACCGTACATTCGGTTAACTGGGATCGCGGAACCATGGGGGATCGGGTGGCCGCAGAAGCTCC
>ML685756.1:11784412-11818881 GCA_007922175.1 Pelusios castaneus | reverse complement strand
TGCTGGGGGGCCGGCTCCGATTCGAGCCGGCCCCCCAGCTCAGCTCCAGGGCTCGGCTCTCAGCAGGAGCTTCCGCGTTAAGCCGCCGCAGCTCCTGATGACAGCTGGGGGATCGGGTGGCCACAGAAGCTCCGCCGGAGCTTCTGCAGCCACCCGATTCCCACAGCTGGTCGGCTATCAGCAGGAGCTTCGATTATCCGTGTTTTTTGATTATCCGGATGACGGGCGCCGGTCATTAACCCGGATAATCGAGGTTCTACTGTACATACATTCTCTCCAGGAAACAAATTTGCACAGTCTGTTCACTCTAAACAAAAGGTGTACTCCAAGATAAATAATCCCCTAGATGATTTTACGAAACTCTTCATGTGTCACTAAAATCCAATCCACCACTTTGTACCAGCTCATTAACTTGTTGTTCTGAATCTTCCTTATCTTTGTTTTGGATACTAGCATTCCAGGTATTGGTCCATAAAGTTTCCTTCCCAGCTCAGATTCAACATAGGTAACAAAATTGTGGGGAAGAGCATAACAAAATTGTTAACATAACTTTCAGTTAATATAAATTTCCCAAAACTTTTATTTATATATATAATTTAATACCATGCTCACAATACCTATTATGTGGTGTATACTACACCAAACATATATGAACTGTCAAAAATGACATTGCTTGTCTGCTTTTCACATTTTTTCCTTAAGAAAATTTGCCAATTTTTAATTTTATAAAAAATAATTTTGTTTGAAAAAACACGTGCTCATCAGGGAGCTTAAAGTTGCCACTCATCCTGCAATGCCCTGTTTAGTGCTATGCTTCCATGTTGTCACTCACAGACTCTTTTTCACCAAGACAAGAACTAGAAAGTGGTTCAGTAAAAGGAAAGGAAGGATGGTCTAGTGGTTAGGGTCCAGATGCTTGGGAGTCCTGGATTCAATTTCCTTTTCTGCCACAGACCGCATGTGTGCAATTTTTGCAAGTGGCTTAATGTGAGATTTTCAAAGATATTTAGCTGTTTAACATGCTCAAGTGTTTTTGAATTCTCACTAGGCATCTATCTGCATCTTTAGACATGTAAATACCTTTGAAAAATCTGGGCCCTAGATTCTGTATCTCAGTTCCCCATCTGTAAAGGGGGATAATTTCACTTGTATACCACAGAGGGGCATCACAAAGATAAAGCCATTAAAGACTGTAAGGCACTCAGAAACTATGCTAATGAAGGCCATGTAAGATCCAAGAATATATAAAATGCAGCCAGGCTAGATTATGGTTTTCATTGTTAGTTAAACCAATAAGTTATTCTAAAACTTGCCTCAATCACCATTGAAGTAATACACCAAAGTTACATTTTATCCTTCTTACACACACAGCATCTTTCATTTTATGCTCCCTTTCAGTTCACCTTCTCCCCAAAAGTTAAGATTTTTTAAATGTTTACTTGCCATAGACAACAGCTTTAAGATGGAACTTCAGATTAGAAAGGCAACCAATTTGTTTGTATTTTAAAAAACAAACACTATGGATCTTAATCTACTACCAGTAAACTCAGCAGGAGCTGTATTACTGATTTCCTTTTTTTAGCAAAATCTGGGAAACAGAAAAGATAAATTTTATGTATTATATTGTAAAGACTCACAGCAGAGTGCAATTCAGCTGGATATGAAGCACATGATTTTCATTATTGGAAGTGTATGTTTCATTTACACTTGTGATTTCTTTTACTTTCTCTTCCTCTTTTGAATTCAAAGCACATATAATATTTTCTGCTTTCCTTCTGTGCATTTTTCTAAGTCGAAGAAACAGATTTTTTTTTTTAAGCATGGAAAAGAGAAGTGGGAAGGGAAGGGTGGACTCACCTGATTTTGATGGCTCATTCAGGATTGTCTAATGAGCCTGCAACTGAGGCTATGTACACACGATCAGATTAAAGCGCAACATGGCAATCGCGGTATAAAAAACACGTGACCTTTATTGCGGGAGAGCGCGTACACACGTCGCTCCTTGCAACGCAACAGAATTCTTTGCAATATCGCGGTGTAGCACAATGAATTCTGGGCACCTATCCCACAGTTCAATTTTCCCTCAATCGGCGCTCGGAATCCTGGGATGAAGGAAAGGAACGCAAAGCGCCATGGGTAAACTCTCATTTTCCCGTGGTGCACTGTGTTCCCCTTGCATCTTCCTCGTTGCCAATAGCAACTCGCGCCTATTTTCAACAGTGCAGTGACGCACTACTTGCAAGCAATCACAACTGCGACAGCATGGATCCTGCTCTAATCTCCACTGTCGCCTTCAGCATTCTAAATACATCTCGGCTGGTTGCTCAGTATGCAATGAACTCCGAATCAGACGAGGACGCCGAGGAGCAAGGACTGATCGATGCCCTGGAGAGCAACAGCACCGCATTGCTCAGCTCCTTCACCGATCATCTGCACATGGTGCAACGCCGTTTCTGGTTGCGAGAGACGAGCACAGAGTGGTGGGATCGCATTGTTATGCAGCTGTGGGATGACGAGCAGTGGGTACAGAACTTTCGAATGTGGAAAGCAACCTTTCTGGAACTGTGTTCAGAGTTGGCCCCTGCCCTGCGACGTAAAGACACCAACATGAGGTCAGCCCTAACCGTGGAGAAGCGTGTTGCGATTGCTGTCTGGAAGATGGCAACTCCTGACTGCTAACGGTCGGTTGCAAACCAGTTTGGAGTCGGGAGGTCCACCGTCGGATTAGCCCTCTCACAAGTGTGCCGAGCCATCAATCGCGTTCTGCTACGGAGGACGGTGACGTTGGGCAGTGTTCGTGAGATTGGGAGGGCTTTGCTGCCATGGGATTCCCTAACTGCAGGGGAGCCATAGATGGCACACATATCCCGATTTTGGCTCCAGACCATCTTGCGACCGAGTACATAAACAGTAAGGGCTACTTCTCCATGGTGCTGCAAGCACTCGTGGATCACAAGGGGCGTTTTACGGACATCAATGCTGGGGGATCGGGAAAGGTGCATGATGCCCGCATTTTCAGAAACACTGGACTGTACCAGAAGCTGCAAGGGGGTACCTTCTTCCCTGATCAAAAAATTACTGTGGGGGATGTGGAGATGCCCATAGTCATCCTTGGAGACCCGGCATACCCACTGATGCCATGGCTCACAAAGCCGTACATCAGGAACCTGGATCGCAGCAAGGAGCAGTTCAATTACCAATTGAGCCGCTGCAGAATGACTGTGGAGTGTGCCTTCGGCCGCTTAAAAGGGCGCTGGCGCTGTTTGTATGGGAGGCTGGACTTGGACGAGGACAACATCCCTGTTGTAATTGCGGCGTGTTGTGTCCTTCGTAACATTTGTGAAAATAGGGGAGAAAAGTTTTCCCCAGGGTGGGCTATGGAGGCACAGGGCCTCGAGGAAGCATACGAACAGCCAGCCACTAGGAGTATTAGGGGGGCCCAACGAGGAGCTGCTCGCATAAGGGAGGAGCTCAGGGAGCATTTCAATGATGCCCTCCCGTAGTTCACTTCAAGGACGCAACAAGTGCACCTTATGAGATTTTCACTGTGTACAAATAAAGCCACTCTTCAAATTTTCTGTTACTGTTTTTATTAAAAGATAAAAAGGGGTGGTGGTTCAGGGGTTTTGGAGGGGTTACAGGTGGGTGTAGCTGCGGGTCTCTAAAAAG
This sequence comes from Pelusios castaneus, assembly GCA_007922175.1. NCBI lineage: Eukaryota > Metazoa > Chordata > Testudines > Pelomedusidae > Pelusios > Pelusios castaneus. Next base: position 11,815,212 of record ML685756.1, on the reverse strand, counting down.
TAGCTCTGTGAAGGATTGGATGTGGCAGTATACCAGGGGGGCGGGTGGCCTTCAAATAAATGCTTTGAAGGACTACGGGGTGTGGGAGGCAGACACGGATGAAGTGTCTGGAGTGGAGCCCGTACATTAATCGCCTGGGTCTGCAGAGCAATCATGCTCTTGAGCAGTTCTGTTTGCTCCTTCATCACGCTTATCAGTTCGTCCCTGTGTTTCTGCCTCCTCTGTTGGGATTCCTCTCTCCAGGCTTGATTCTCCCTCGCAGATGCCTCTGTTGTTTTCATCAGCTCCTGAAACATATCCTCCCTGTTTCTTCTAGCATGCCGCCGAATGTTTCTCATGCGGTCAGCTGGGGTAGACACCGGCCTTGTGAAGGTCGAATCTAATAAAAAAAGAATAATAAAGCTATTGTTAACACATAGCTTAGATAACCAATGTAACCTTCCAGTAGCACATTTCACTGGAAGGTACAAGGCAGTCAACATCCTATGCTTTGCTGAAGCGGACAAGGTATGTCCTAATAGAAACCTTACTGGGGGCTAACATTCTGTACAGGGCACACTGATGGAACCCGATATCTCTCTCCTCAGAGTGCCCCTGCCAGCTAGAATACATATCCTACATGCCACTGGATGCCAGCCGGGACCGTATGCTGCTGCTTTGTGTGCTGACATGGTTCCCAGTGCTGTGCTTTGCAGCTGGTGAGGCAGAGTATCCTTATACGGGAGCGTAGACACATACGCTATCCCATCTAACCTGAGCAGGAGGCTCTGGCGGTACATCGAGGAAACCTTTACTGACCTAAATACAGATGATTTTTTGACAATCACTGCTTGTGTTGATGCACTTCTAATGAATGCATAGTAAAGAGTGTGCACAGCGGGGACTGAGACAGCAAGCACCCCCCACCCCAGACAATGATTTTTTAGTGGGAGCCATAGCTGCACGGAAGAGAAACTTACCTGAACCTCCCTCTGCCGCCTCAGAGGACACGCTGCAATTCATGTCTTGGGTGGACGTCTCAGCGGGGGTGCAGAAGAGCTCCTGGCTACACGCTGTTGTGCTCTCCTCCAGGTCATCCTACATCTCCTCCTCCTCATCGATCACGTCCTCATCCTGCTCGGCTCTCGCATTCAGTGGAGGAGGGGGGGCCGATGTGTCTACAGGACTCTTTGCAGTGGTTGTGGGGTCCCCACTGAGGATGGCTTCGATCTCCTTGTAGTACCTGCATGTAACAGGCGCTGATCCTGAACGGCGGTTTGCCTCCTTCGCTTGGTGATAGGTTATTCTTAGCTCCTTCACCTTTGATCTGCACTGCACAGTGTCTCTCTCATGACCTCTCTCGGACATGCCCCGAGAAATTATGCCATATGTATCAAAATTTCGCCTGCTGCCGCGCAGCTGCGCCTGCACAGCAGACTCTCCCCAGATGCTGATCAGGTCCAGCACCTCTGCTGTGCTCCAAACGGGTGCGCGTCTTCCATGATAGGCCGCCATTGATAGGTAAGATTGGAGCTGCACTCCTCTCCACGAGGAAGAGAAAAGAAAGTGAAACAGAGGAGAAATTTGAAAATCCCGGGAATCGAAACAGGGCGGGGACTGTTTCATCATGGCCACGGAGCGGGTGGGGGGAAGACCAGAGAGGACGACTTTGGAATGCTGGGACACTTCCGGAGGCCAATCATTGCGCGGTAAGCATACACACGAGTGGAAAGGTGCAACAGCTGTTCTGCGTTAATTGCTACCACCCTCGTCAAGGTGGTTTTTGTATCACGCTACAACTGGGCTGTTGACACGCAAGAGCCATATTGCACGTGTGTACGCTGTTGCTGTTATCATACGGTAATGACTCTTAATGCGCGATAAAGTGATCGTGTGTACATGGCCTGAGGTAGGTGTGTCTTGTGTCAATTGAAGTAAATGCTGCCTGGAGGCCTTTGAATACTAGAACTCTGAAAATGCAAGCAACAGGTATTGTGATTTTTTTATGTATTTATTCTTTTCATTATGAAATCCATTTCTTTCTTCTTGTATTATTTTTTTCTGAACAATCAACTGTCTTTCTCACTTTTCTGCTAAACCCCATTACTGTAGTTTTGCTAGAAGACCAACATTTATGCATGGGTGTAGGGTTCTTGTATTGAGATAAAGCAATACATTAGTTCACTTTATTCCATCAAGCATGACTTACAAGCTAGTTTCTGTAGTATGCTTCCTGCTCTGCAATCTCAGATTATTGAAAGAATGAAGTTTTTAGATATACTAAAAGGAACTTGAATTTTGAATTTAAGTTATTTTCTTCACTGCACTATATACAAAGAATTAGTAGGGACGATATGGAAATAATACAAAAACTAACTTGTAATTAAAGACTGCAGCTAGATGTGGGGTGGGGGGGAGTCAAGGTTATGCAGCTGTCCATAATTTTATTTATTTTTGATATATTTAGTTTTGCAACCTTAATGATCTCTTATCATAGTTTCAGTTTTAATGGTGCATTTTTATAATATTTAAATCCTATTTTTTCATCAAGGTAAAAGGACTGAATTAAAAATGTAAACTTTGAAAACTGAAAAAAAGAGCAAAGTATTTTTCTGAGCTCCATGTTATTTAATAGTGTTTTCCTTTTGTGATAGCTCATTGTACTAATAATGTTTCATTGGTCTATTGTAGTGGAGCAGTGGCTCCACTCCAGTTAACAAGGGATTAACGGGGTCAGGAAGGGGTTAAAAGTGGGCTGGGCTGCAACAGCCAGACAAGGCCTGGCAGGCAGTATAAAGCCAGGAGCAGCAGGGTTGTGAGGAAGTTTGTCTGGGGAGCTGCAGGGAGAAGGTCTTTTCTGGGCTCGTAGGCTGCAGTGCCAGGACTCTGAGGATCTCTGAGTGTGGAGGAGGAGCAGCAGCAGCAGCAGGAGCCCAGAGGAGCTGAAGCTCCTAAAGGGAGTGGATTGCGGCAGGCGGCTGGAGTGGCGGGCTGGATCCGAGCCGGTGAGAGTGGTGTGACTGGGGGCTGTGGGGAAGCGGCCCAGGGAGTTGGTGCCTGACAGATAGTGAAGAGACTGGAGGGAGGTGGAAGGCCTCACAGGAGGCACATAGGGTCCCTGGGTCAGGGCCTGGTGTAGAGGGTGGGCCCTGGTCCCTCCCTGCTCCTCAGGTGTGTCAGGAGTGATGCGGGTGGCAGGAGGGGTGCAAGCTCGTGGGCCCTCGACTGTTTTAAGTTGCAGCTGGTGTAGAGGTGACCTGGACTATGACCACAGAGAAGTGGTCTGTGGACGAGGCCTGGCCCACTGCTGCAAAGTGGGCCAGAAACCTAGTGATACCTGGAAGAGGTGGACTGAGGGTCTTGGTGGGAAGGCTGAGGGCCAAGAAGAGGACTCAGGGACTGAGTCTGATGTGTGGAAGGGCAGAGCATGGACTGCTAGCAGGGGGACCACTTGAGCAATTCCCCAATAACAGCACCAGGGGGGGCCCTGTTGGTGAGCCATGTGCTGATGAACTGCTACATCGATCATAACAGTCCCTTTGTGACTATTAAGCTAAAATGCTTCATCTGATAAGACATTTTTAAGTTTAAAGAAATGTGGAGGTTATTTTTTAAGGTTTCTCATGATATTTTTGTGTTAGATTTTAATGCGCTTGAAAATGAGGCTCTTTGATGCTATGACCTAATGCCAGGCACACTGTGGACAGACCCTGTATGTATTGCTTCCCTGCAAACTCAAGATGTTTGTCCTATAGCAATTTTGGCCCCCCTCATGCTGCTGAATCCATGGTGGCAGAGCTCAGTGTTTCCTCAGAGCCCCATAGATATCAATAAGCATGAAGTCTTGGCCCTGACTTGCAGTAGCCTTGTTTCATAACTTGGGACTCTCTTGACTATAGACAACCAATTGTGGTAAGAAGGGTGGAAGTGGTGGTTTTGAAAGACTCACACAAAGCCAGCCAAACTCACTGAACTTATGACAGCAACAGATAAAACAATCTGAGTTTGAATAGAACTGGAAATATGGCTGGCAACTCTTAGTGCAAAACATTTAAAAGAAAATGGATATCTTATCAAACCCTGCCTCTGAGACCCATGAAGCACTTAATGAGATGTCTGCCTGTGTATAATAGTGTATGTTTTTCCATTATATTATGATTATCAATTATTCAAATTTATAGTCACACTTACAGACCTCAATTGAGACTGATAAACAGTGCAATGCCTTCTCAAATACATAATAATAAAAGACTCTTTACCCTAAAGAAAATGTAGGGAAAGTATACAAGGCAGTCAATGCTTGGGAAGATAAACAGAGATGAAGAGAGTTTCCCAAGGTCACAGAACAGATCTGTGGCAGAGGGGGAATAGGGTTTAGGTCACCTGACTACTAAACCACTGCCTTATCCATTAGTTTTTGCTGCTTCCCCTCAACCATATTTATAATCCAGAATTGGTAGCTAAAGTATTTCAAATAGTTTATTTTTTCAGGTGCAATCATGGCATCTGTCTACAAAGTATATCTTTTTCTACATATGGAACCTGGTTGCAACATTACTTAATGTGTGTTGAAATGACCATTTTCAGGGATGTTGGCAAGCTATGGTTGGTGAGGTAATATCTTTTTGGCACTCATTCCTCTGTTGGTGACACCTGAGGATGCCAAATTCAAGACAATAGGGAAATAGGGCTGCCTCATCCCCAAACTGGATTATATTAAGCCAAAACCAAAAATAACCAGTTTGTGGAGACAGAACTTTAACTGGAAGTCAAAGATAAAGTCTCTGTAGGTATTCCAACCCTTCTCTCACCACTTGGACACTGGATTCTATGATGAGTAGTTACTGAAATCCATTTTCATCAACCATAGGGCTTTTCTGATCCCAAAAGATCAGCCACATAGTCTAGTCAATGTATCACATTGCTCCAAGCCTCTAGTAACTAAAATCTAAAGCAGGGGTCTGCAACCCAAAAGATAAGAAGAGCCATTTTTGAAAATTCCTTCAATAACAAAGTGTTTTGAGAGCCACAATGCGTGTAGCCTCCTGGTGGGAGGTGAGCCAGGATTTCTGCTGCAGGGTCCCCTTATGCGGGGGGTGGGGGGAGAAGCCTGGAGCTTGGCATGGGCTGCCCGTGGGGTCCCTGGTAGCTGGGGGAAGCCCAGAGCCAGGCATGGGCCTCCTGCAGGGTACCCCGGTGGTTGGGGGAGCCCAGAGCCGCAAGGGGGCAGCCAAAGAGCCGCATGTGGCTCCAGAGCCACAGGTTGCAGACCCCTGATCTAAAGCCTTCATAATAAAAGGCAAGAAGAGGAGAGTTAATAGTGGCTAACACATCATGAATATACAAATAATTATGAAGTCCTTATATCAAGTTTGTAGCAGTGATGGAATAAACTGCAGGCTTGTTAAAAGGAAAAGGTCCTCAGTCCTTAGTTCCAAATGTTTCTTTTAGTTGTAAATCCATAGTCCAGATAATCAGGGCAGGAAAGAGTCAACATGGAGATATATCGGTGTGTATCTCCTCTGTCGTGTGCTTTGAAATTTACTGTCTCAAATAATGCTTGCAGCCTCTGTTTGTCTGTGGAAAGTTCCTGGTCCACGATGGAGTTGAGGGTCACGTGAACATATTGCATGTCCTTACATGTAGGCTTTAATTGAGCTGTAGCTACCCTGAGCCCAGCGCCAAAAAATATGTTCATGACTCTGGGGGCTCTGAGCTGGTTTCATGGGGTCAACAGGTCTAGGGAGATGAAATGGCAAGTATGAAAAATCAGGAAAAGGTGAGAGGTAATGGGCACCTATGTATGACAAAGCCTTGAATATTGGAACTGTCCCTATAAAATTGGGACATATGGTCAGCTTTGCAGGGCTTGTGGCTGAAGCCCTGATGCTGGAGCCTCAAAACCCAGCACCCATCACAGCTGGGCTGAGGCTCCAAGCCCAGCCCCCAAATTGCGGAGTTGAAACCTCAAGCTACTACACAGTCTGATAGGTGGAGAATGTGGGGAGCCTGTGGGACTTCAGGGAATATTGCAAGACAATTTAAGCCCTGCTTACGTGGCTTGATGACTGAGAGGGGCAGCCATTGCCCATCTTCTTACTGAGGCCTCTATAGGAAGACTTGCTGGGTGGGATGAGTTTCTTCTATGGCCCTTTGTTGTCCTTAATGGGCCATCAATAGTTAACTGTCTAGTCGTGATATAAATATTAACCGGAGGGTGTTACCCAGGAATCCAACACTATATATGATGCCAGTACACAGTCAGGTTTTATAACTGCAAATTCAAAATGATGCATGCCTATAAACAGGATAATCATACTTGGCAAATCATAACTTTTCCATTGACACTTCACATGATCTGCTTTGTACAAGATTTCTTAAATTACATACAGCTGGCAATATCAGTGCTATATATGGTCATTTTCATTCACGCAACATCTCACTTTTATTAGACCAGCTTCTGTTAGTGAAAGAGACAAGCTTACACAGAGCTCTTTTCATTTACAGTGGCACAAATGCATATTTTATGTATTATATTGAAGTGTAGGAAGAAAACATGTTTGAATTGGTGCCATAAACAAACTGTATTCAAAACAATGTAAAAGTTCGCAACTCTACTTGATATCAGCAGAACTACTGCCTCCTGAAAATTACACACATGCTTATCAGAATCTAGAACCCAAAGTGAATTCCATCACAAGAACAACCACCGTTGGAAGTTTCATTGCTATAAAATATATGTGAGCATTTAATATATTGCAGACTCTTGGGAAAATCCAAACTGGATCTTTATGTTTACCTTTAAACCTGAAATATTTAGAGGTAGTATCCAATTTGAATTCAGAGCCTTTGCTAGTGCTTTCTCCAATTACTTTCATACTCGCTCAATTTTTGAGACTCCCCATAACCTTTCCTTTCTGACCTCTCAAATTTCCCACCATTTCTTACAGCTGTCCCACTGTGCGTGTCCCCCAGAATGTTCTGTACATTGGAAGTTAAATTGCAAGATCATTTCAGTGACCTTTATATTAGCTTCTTAAGAACACATGAAAACTAAGTTATGTTGTTTGGTGAACCAAGGTAATAGGATATTTGTGTCTCTTCCATTTGAATGTTTTTAGTTTCATAATCATTTAGATTTCTTCCCACTTGCTGCCTTAACATCCTTTTGAGGAAGTACTGTAAAGCACAGCATGAATACTGTCCTGAAAATGATCACAAATATATTTATGTAATATGGTTTTATTAAAACAATAATTTGACCAAGAGGTAGCTGCCAGTCAGCATTGCAAAACAGCTGCTCTGTAGTTTAGTGTAGTCAGAGGCACCAAGAATCAGTCTTTTCACACAGCAAGCACTCTCAGTTCTAACTAAGGATGTTTTTGGCTTAAAGATCAGACATATTGTTAGCATATGTTTCCACTATAGGGCAGGGAGAACTTTGGATGTCAAAAAGAAAAATGTCCTATCTAATGAAGAGCAATTGCATTTAGCTTACTTGACTGATCGCCCCTTCTTGTGTTTGCATGCCAAGGCAGCTTTACAACCGGAGCAACTCCACATGACTTTCAAATCAAGGGCATTGTCATTTGGAGCATAATCAATTATTTCATATTCACTTCATAATGCCATATCTTCAGTCTGGTGAAGAAAAGCGACACATGCTGACAAAAATAACTTGAAATGGAGAAGAATTATTAGACTTTAAATGGTTCTTTTTAAGAATGACATGACTTATATTTTACTGTAAGTGGTTAGTACAGTAAGGATAACTTGCAACATAAGCCATCCCATATATCAAAAATGGTAACTTAACAAGTGGTGAAGGTAAGCTTTATTTACACTCTGATTACTTTGTAATTGTTTTGCTCAAAACTTCAGGGTTTTTTGCCTTTGTAGTTATATTGAAATGCTTGGGGGGAAAAAAATACTGTTGCATAGGGTTAATAAACCTTGTGCAATAAAGATTTGCCTAAGGTTCAGTGTTAAAAAGAGGCAATTAATTCAGTATGCTGTTTCCAAATACAAGTAGTCTTTCTACACTTGTCAAGTTCAACTCCTTTTGTAGGTAGCATTCAAACCCAGCATAAAAATCTGACCGTACAGCTTGTTCCATGCTTGGGGATTCCTCAAACTGTACTCTGGTCTGGCTGGAATGTAAACAATCCTACTCAAAACTGAACTTCCAGTTAGGTAGAAAGGCTTTCATATATACATATGACGTGGGTGAGGTGAGAAGGCACAAGAATTCCTTGCCTTTTGTGTTACTGCTCCCACGTAAAAGACAGCCATAATGCAGCTGAAAGTGCTCCAGAGTACAAAGTGGCTGTGGTGAGGAATTATTAGCACTGCCAGCAGAATATCTTAACCCACATAAGTAAAGTCTGTCGATGCAGAGAGGGCCTGGCCACCCCCCTCTCAACCATGCACAGCCTGTTGTCAACAGAACAAGACAATGAAGGCTCCATGATTCAACAAATGAAAAGATTATTGCTCAACACCCACCTTCTTCCCTTCCTTGTGCTTTCTAATGGCATAATAGACTCTTACAAATCTTATTATGTTTCTATTTAATGATCCAAACTAAAAACTGGTAGAGAAAAATGACAATGTCTAGAGAGGGTTTAATAGTACCAGCCTCCTGCTTTGTTTAATTGTGTTTGCAGTCTGAAGGATGGGGCTGTGTCTCTGAATCCTCCAGCATCCAAGTGTCTACCACTGGCCTTTAAAATGTGGGCAAAACAGGCAATAAAAATGTGAGAGAGAGACTTCTGTACCAACAGATAGCAAGTTGGTTACAACTTCAAATGCAAAAGGGGGGAAACTAACTATCAGCAAGATGTAAAAGCAGATTTGTGTGAGGCAGGGATAAATCTTGTCCAGAATGAACTTTAAGCATAGGTCAGAAGTTTGAGAAGGCCTATTCCCATCTTCCTTTAGCCTTTTCCTTACCTTTTTCAATTTAAATTAAAAGGTGCCTTGACGTTCCATTAATACCCTGTCTCTAAACTGCAGGAAGAACCTGCATCACTGGGGCATCTGCATTCTTTGGTATTCCCTACCATTCTTCTTGTCTGACAGAATCTGAAGTATGTAGTAGTGTCCCTCCCAGATGGCTTGGTTTCTCTCAGTGTCAGGTTGGTTTTCCCCCTTCTTCCCTTTGATTGCCTTGATTTTTGCAGCCTATTCTGAGCAGCACTAGGAAAATCCCTTAGTCAAGTTTCTGCTTATCTGTGCTTTGTGGTATACCTTCCAGCCACCAGAGGGCTAAAAAGAGAAAATACAATAGGACTGGTGACCTAGGCCTATGTTTTGTTTTCACGGGAGGCTGTGCATACGTGTATGTAGCACTACCAATATCCAGTGTTCAAAATGAAGAGAGTGGTTTAAAAGTAAAGGCATTTTTAAAAAAATTTGGGGTGGTCTTTCTTTCTTTCTGGGTTTTGTGCCTTTGTGGTTTACCTCTTCCAGCTTTCTTAGCAATGCTGAAGACTAGAAATGTAGCTTTTTGGAGGAGGGTTTTTTTGGGGGAAGGGCAGAGGGGTTAAGGTGAAATTTGTATCTAAGCATGTGATACCAGAAAAACACCAAATAATTATGGTTAAAATCATGAAAGATAGCAATGTTATCTAAGTAACATGTAAAACTTTAAAAGAAATCTGTTTGACTTATTACTAGCATTTCCCCACATGAGACATCTGAAACAGCTATGTACTATTGAGGGAGTCCCATTCCTTAGTGTAAATACTTATGTAACCCATATGCCTAAAAAAAGCCTCTCTTTTAGAGACCTACTGAGAGTGGGTTACTATTGCTGGGCAGATTAGCTACCCACAACTAGAAACTTCTGGAAGCAGGGAGTGGTAGCATTTTTGAGCATGCTCCACATGCTGCCCTGCTGGTGTGATGTGGTGTGGTCAGTCAGATGACATGAGAGCAGCAGTCTGTGCAGACAGCCGGCAGGAGCTGCTTTGAGAGGAGCTCATATGCTCAGTTTTCAAGAGAGAAACTGAGCCAGGAGTGAACAAGATGTTTTCTCGCTCTAATGGAGTCATCTGCAACAGATTTTGCAGACATGCATATGGGACTAAGGGCTGGCTGCAAAGGAGAAGGAAAAGCCTGCAAGAAATGCTACAGAAGATTCCTGCAAAGGAAGAAGAGGACAGCTATTTCTTGCCACTCAAGCTTCTACACTGGAACAGAGACTGTAGCTGAGAGTTGGGTGAACTCCACCTGGACTTTGGGACTCTTGGGTATCTTTCCTGCAGGATTTTCTGTAGGGATTGTTCTTGGTTAATTGTATTTTGTCTTATTAGGATGTTTAGTTAGTAGTTAATAAAGTTCATTGTTATGTTTGTAGTAGTAGTATTTTAATGTGGGAGGGTAGCTCTGAGCAAGCTTCGCTGTGAGTCCCATACAGAGTGGATCCTGGGTCTCCAGCTGCTTTCTCCATAGGGATTGGGATTGATTTCTGTGAGGCACTGGAGAAGGGCAACTGAATGAATTTTAGCCCACCCGAAGGTTACACTTAGCTAGGTCATGGGAGGTAGTGAGGCCTGCACTGAGACTAAGGAGGCTGGGATTCTAGTGCCAGCTCCGCCTGTTGCCGCTGGATGATTTCAGGCAAGCTGCTTCATGTCCCTGTACCTCACTGTCCCAATCTTTAAAATGGGAATAATGATACTGACCATCTTCGTAAACTGCTCTTCATTAATAGATCTCAAAGCAGTAGGTATTTTAATGCACTTTTAAAGACCATCAGATAGATAAATCTGTTAGTCTTTAAAAGTGCCACAGGACTATGTTGTTGTTCTGCAATAGATTAACATGACTACCCCTTTGGAACTAGATATTTTATTATAATACATATGATATTCACTTTGGTATTTATTTTATAACTTCATCTTCCCTTATTTACAATGTACCTAAAGGGTGGGAGAAGATGGTTTTTCTTGAGGTTATTTTCTGAACTAAGCAGAACTCTGCTTTAGCAATGGAGCATTTTAAAATAACTAATGAGTAGAAGCGTTCATTGCAAATTCTTGTATTGCTATTAATTTGAGCATTAAAAGCTTCCTTATCTATTCAAGGAATGCATTCTTGAAATTTTATTGTAAAAGAAGTGGTAGCTTCCTTACTCTTACACAGACTAGAATGTGGGCTCAAGCCCAAATCTAACATTTCAGTGCAGTATTGGAGAGGCAGTTTAATGTTTAATGTTCCTGTGCTTTGGAGGAGTCACAAGTCCTATCTGTCTCTAGCATTCATACATATTACACAGACTGTAGCAAAAGGTGGGAAATCAAAAATGCTCCATATAGCAATGTGCAAGAGTTACCCGTGTCTTGAACTTTAACTTTTTTACTTCCTGACTTTATGTATTTAAATTGCCAGTTTTAAAGTGAAATTAAACACTCCATCCTATATGGCACTGAGTGCTTCTGAGACATGCTGAGAATCTGTAACTCCCCTTGATTTTTGTAGGCATTAAGGGTACTTGGCTCCTTATAGGATTGGACATTACATATAGGAATGTTATTTCTTTGGGAGCTTTTTAGTAGCCAGAAGTGCCGAGGAGAATCAGACAGAAATGAAAGCCTCCTAAATATAGTATCTGAGTTTGAGGATTTGTAGTGTTACACTCCTGTGGTGTATAAGCCAGCATTTAATATTAACACAGGAACTAAAGAGCAACAGGGGAAATGGAAAGCTAATGGGAGCCTTGATAAACCACTTCAAGGAGGAATATAATCAAGATACTTTAAAATTCTAAGTTGAATGTGGGTTACATTACAACCAAATGTGGTTTTATCTACTCCAACTGATTGTTTTCACTCACTTTCTTGTGAAAAACAGCATTTTTGTCAATGTAAATTTCAATAGGAAATGGTCATTTTTGACAACTTTCCTTTTTAAAAAATAAAATGTGTAAGTCCTCTCCCCCTCAAATATGTCATGGGTTTTTGTATTGAAAAATCTTTGGCCTGCCATGTGAAAATTTTCAATAGAAGTAAAAACTTTTGCCCAAATGAATGAAATTTCTGGTTTTAGTTATTGAAAAAGGCTCAGTTGTCAGACATATTAAGGAAGTCATTCTTATGAGCAACTTTCATTGGAGGGGAAATTCTAACCAGCATATCTACAATTGAAAAATTGTTGCCCTTTGGCCCCCAAAGAGAATACCATAATGATGTGAAATTAGCTATGTATGTGTAATCCAATCTGTGTACACAGCAAAAAGACAAAACAGAGTCTAAGAACATAATCTTGATTGGGGTGTGAGAGGGGAGGATAACATCTGAGACCTGGAAATTAATTGTAAGTAATGTATACAATTTGGAAGCATCCTGAAGCATTCTTCAACCATAAATTGCTATTTTCATTAGAAAGAGCCTGAAAAGGAGTGACAGACACAAACTGACACATTGCTCATCATTATCTATGTCAGTGTGCAAGCCATAGATCTACTCCTGTCAGTATTAATTTCACTCTGAGATACTATTTAACCTTGCACTAAACCAGAAAAATGGTGGGCATTTTAATCTAGTTTTACCATCTCCCCTACTGGCTAGACTGAAGTGGAACTCAAGTCATTAGATCAGCATCCGAAATGCAAAAGGCATGTCAACCTATGCTGACAGCTTTGGAATATCAAATATCTGGAAGCTGTCACTCAGTGTAGTAGAAGGATTATTCCTTCTTCTCTGAGATGCAACCTCTTCACATAAGGCTGGACTCTACATTATCATATGTACTTGGGAACAAATTCTGTCTCTAGCACAGAGTCCAAGTTTGCTGGCTGTGAAACATAGTTCCAAAAGTCATCTCCTCATTTGCTGAGTGGTAGTGAAGTTGTTCCATAACAACTGTTTTGATTTCATGTCTGCAGTGGACCCTGTCACTACAGCCCCATCCCTTCTCTGGAGAAGTGCTCATCCACTTTTTAAATTTTTGGAATAAAGGCATATTTTGGTTTTGCTACCAATATATATACCAAAATATTCACCCTCTCTGCTGGAGTTAAATATGAGAAATAATGGACACTGAATAGGAAATGCACAGAGAGTGGCACCCCCTCCCTATGCAACCAATACGAAGTCTACTCATTTACTTAGTCCTGCCTAGCTGTGTCAGAGGGAGCATAAGAGGCACATTTTCCCTTTGGTAAACAAACCTCCTGGAGGTGTGAAGAGTCACAGAATACAAGAGAAACTGTATGAAGGTAACAACAGCAGCAGATCCAGTGCATGAAGAGGTCAAAACGAGCAAGTTGATGGAGAATAGATATACTTGGGTAGAAATGCCTTAAGAGGCCTTGGCAGATTCATATTTCTCCCAATTAAGCAGTTGCCCTGTTTTAACAAAATGTATTTAATGTTACTTAATATTATTTATAACTACATATCTTTGAACATCAATGTATTCTAGTGAAGTATTTGTTGTGACCTTTAACCACTATATTAAAACCTCCAATTATAATTCACAGGTCAATTTCTTGGTTGCTAGTGTGAGACAGTCGCATAGCAATAGCTTGGAGAAACTTGTGACCTTTAACAGCCATCTTAACACCTATAATTGGAATTGAAAGGGCCATTAGGCTGAATATCATCCCAACAAAGCAATCTGGCACATTATGATTATACCACTGAAGCCACAGGAACTCACATACAACTTGAAAAAGGAGAAATGGGTGCTGGAGATTTGTCCCATTAAACTGCTTTCCCAATTATCTACCACCCATTTGATGTTGACAGTTATGAAAAATAAACCATTCCATTTTCTGTTGCAAACAAATCAAACTATAGAACAATAAGCAGATATTTAAACAATAACACAAGCTATCTAGCTTTGGCCTCCATAGGCCAATGGCTGTGATAAATTTAATCATGCAGCTTCAGGAGCTTCTGAACACAACTGTGAACTTTGTGTCACCAAGTCTTTATCTTGGTTCATCAGTGTTTACTTTATTCAGGAAGGACAAACAAATGACTGGATGCAGAGTCTTTTTTTCTATATTATGATTCTACAGCGATGGAAATATTCTTGTAAAGGTCTCTACCGTTGACAAGATTGGAGGGACTATGTGCAAAATGATCAGACAGTGGTTTATATACCATGTTTAATAAGCTATTGCCTATAGTTTTTACATTATCTTTGCTCAGCCATTTCCCCATGTATAGGCCTAGATATAAAAAGATGATTTCTACATATCACTTGAGATTATTTTCCTAATTTTCAACAAAAAAAATCAGTTTATATGCATATGAACACATGGTCATCATTGCACATAGCATTGCTTCACGTTTTATCTTAAATCTCAGGGTTGTATGGGTGGAGTAATTAACTGAATTCCTGGTGCTTTAAGCCAGGTGGAATGGATTAAGGCCACCATATCAAAACAACTCCTATACGAATCCCTGTAAATGGGATTTTAGAAAGAGTACAGTCTACTTCAAAAACCAGACAACCAAGCCTGAATCACTTGTATTTCCAGAAATTTGAAAGAATTGAGTTTTCTTTTTTTCTTTCATGTTTTTGGAACGAGTCCAGTTTATAGTAGAGATTTTCTTAATAGCCTAAATATCTTCTATCAATTGCTGTTGTGAAAATTCAGTTCTCCTATGGAATTCTACACTTTTGCTATCTTCAAGTCCAATTACAATACTAATTGCTACTTATGGAATTGGTTCAGAGGGGGAGAAGGAAAACACCCTCAATTTTTTCAGGATAGTTGATGAAAATTCAGGATTTGGCACAGGTGTTTTCCTTGCAAAAGTTATGTCTATTCCAACATGTCATGCTGCAGATTTGTTAAAGGTATCATAAAAAGAGATTAGCATGCAGGAACAGAGAGAACTTGGTTTACAGTGGCTTCAGATCAAGTCACATGATGATCCCTCCAATGTCGGTGACATTTTTGTACACTTTATAATGGTTTAAATAAGACAGGTCACAGAGGACTTGCTCTGTGGGTGATGGTAGGCGCAACTGCATAGAAATGATGGAATCACTGGATGCCCTTATCAGCTTTTTAGCTTGTGGTGAGTCCTCCATGTCACTCTGACTGGTGACCCACAGCCTCTCCAGACCCTTTCGTCACCCAACTGAACAGCAGGCACTGCCAGACACCCAAGTTAGTTCAATGAATGCTTTCCAGTCACTCATGATCTAACAATAAAGAAATTCTAGCTGGCTCCCCAGCCCAGGGCTATGATGTCTACCCTGGTCAAAAAGTTTGATCAGGGGAGATTATCATCACGTCTGTCCTTCTATAGAGTTGTGGAAGGAACATACACCAGCTTTTGTTACCAAGCAATCTGTTTAAACATGTCACTCAAAGACACACTCAAAGATAAAATATTAAACAAGTTTATTAACTACAGAAAAATATATTTTAAATAAGTGGCAAGTGTAAAGAAATTAAAAAATGTTAACAAAATAAATGTAAGGTCACAGTCTAAATTCTACACATTAACAATCTTTTGAATTAGCAATTAGTTTGCTCATACAAGCAGTTTTTTAAACACAGGCTGGGGCAATCTTCCCTGCCTGGGACTCCTCCTCATGCCTTTCAAAGTTCTATTCTACTGAGGGGTCATTTGGGGGTGGAGCCTAGTGCTGATGTCACACCTTATAGTCTGTTTCAGCTTGCTAGAACAGTCTATGCATCTGATGTGGTGGTGGCTTCCCAGTGGTTACGCAACCACACTGCAAGCATCCTACAAAGAAGCCTTCACTATAAGAAATCCCTGGTAGTGGAATCTTCCCTTGATAACCCTCTAGCACATCTGGGTACTTCGTGCTTGTGCCTAAAAAAGATGATTTAGACGGCTCCCACCTCACAACATGTCCTAGTAGCATTTACCACAATATTTTGTAATGTCACATAATATGGTAGAACATACAATCTATCATATTAATGTTTAGCAGATTAAGACTTTTAAAATAGTACCAAACAAGGCATACTTTGTACAGATCATATCATAATGATATGACATTGGTAAATTTGTGGTTTTAGGGGTATTGGTTTTCAGACACAGGGTGTGACAATGTGATTCTATCTAACAGACCCTTGCCCACTTTTAGTACGCCCATGTGAACATACCCTGACTGAACCCAAAAGGTATTTCCTTAATGAGATATAGAAAAGCCAGATTCTTTCCACACTGAACTCTGTGGCTTTGTTAGAACCTCACTGCATGGACCCTCAAAAAGAAAATTAATGTTAAATACATTTTGGAAGAGTTGACAGTTCTAGATATCATCCCCTGGTAGCTGCTTCTGCAGTGGTAGTACAGAAATATAGTTGTTTAAAACTCTCAAACACAGTAGTGGAAATTATGCAGTTGTAGAAAATTCTATATGGCTGTCACCTAGTCCAGCCCTGTGCTCAAAACAGGATCAACCCTGCTAAATCATCCCAGCCAGGGCTTTGTCAAGCTGGGTCTTAAAAATCTTTAAGGATGGATAGTCCAAAACCTCCTTAGGTAACCCATTCCAGTGTTTTACCATGTTCCTAATGAAAAGGCTTTTCCTAATAGCCATCCTACACCTCCCCCACTGTAACTCGAGACCATTGTTCCTTGTTCTATAGTCTTCCACCCCTGAAAACAGCTTAAGTCTATCCTCCCTGGAACCCTCCTACAGGTAGCTGAAGGCTGCTATCAGATTCTCCACTTCAGCAGACTAAATAAGCCTAGCCGCCTCAACCTCTTCTCCTAAGTCATGTGCTCCTGCCCTCTCATCATTGTTGTTGCCCTCTTCTGGACTCTTTTCAATTTGTCCACATCCTTTCTGTAGTGCGAGGGCCCAAAACTGGACACACTACTCCAAATGAGACCACCAGTGTCAAATAGAAGGAAATAATCACATCCTTTGGTCTGTTGGCAATGCTCCTACTAATGCAGCCCAATATATCATTAGCCTTCTTGGCAACAAGGGAATGCTATTGACTTGTATCCAGCTTCTTGTCCACTGTAACCTGCAGGTCCTTTTCTGCAGAACTGCGGCTTAGCCAGTTGGACCCCAGTCTATAGCCATGCATGGAATTCTTCCATCCTAAGTTCAGGATTCTCTGCATTTGTCCTTGTTGAACCTCACTGGAGGCCCAGGCCTCCAGTTTTTCTAGGTCACTCTATCCTATCTACCCTCCAGCTTCTCTACCTCTCCTCCAGCTCAGTATCATCTGCACACTCACTGAAGATGCAAAATCACCCCATCATCCAGATCATTAATAAAGATGTTGAACAAAACTTGCTGCAGGACTGACCCCTAGGGCACTCCTGCATGATAGTAGCTGCCAACTAGACACTGCGCTGTTGATCACTACCCATTGAATTTGATGATCTAGCCAGCTTTCTATCCACCTTATAGTCCATTCATCCAACCTATACTTCTTTAACTTGCTGGCAAGAAAACTGCAGAAGACCATATCAAAAGCTCTGCTAAAGTAAACATATACCACGTCCACCACTTTCCCCAAATCCACAGAACTAGCTATCTCATCATAGAAAGAATCAGGTTTGTTCAGGCATGACTTGCCCTTGGTGAATTTATGCTGAGTGTGCCTGATCATCTTCCATGTGCTTCAAAATGGATTCCTTGGGAGAACTGATTCTATGGCCCCTCCCCTCCCCGGGGAATGAGATGAGGCTGACTGGTCTGCAGTTCCCCAGGTGCCCTTCTTCCCTTTATTGGAGATGGGCACTATATTTACCTGTTTCTAATCATCTGGGACCTCACCGATCACCATGAATTTTCAAAGATTATGGCTCTACAATCACATCAAACAATTCCTTCAGCACCTTCAGATATCCCAATGGGCTTGTGCATGTCTTGTTTTTCTAAGCAGTCCTGAACCTGTTCTTTCACCACTGAGGGCTGCTCACCTCCTCCTCATAAGATCTGTTCCCAGACTACTGCACTGGGCAGCACAGTGTCTGTGAAGACCAATACAAAAAACATTGAGTATTCCAGCTTTTTCCACATCATGTAACTAGACTGCTTCCCCCAGTCTGTAAAGGGCCTGCACTTTCCCTGACCCCCTTCATGTCCTTTGCTAGTTGCAACTCCAGTTGTGCTTTGGCCTTCCTAATTTCACTCCTGCATGCTAAAACAGTATTTTTATATTCCTCCCTAATCAGTTGTCAAAACTTCCACTTCTTGTAAGCTTTCTATTTGTGTTTAAGATCACTGAAGATCCCTGTTAAGCCAAATTGGTCACCTGCCATATTTGCTAATCTTTCTGTACAATAGGATGGTCTGTTTTTGAGCCCTCAATAAAGTTTCTTTAAAATGAGACCAGCTATCCTGGACTCCTTTCTTCTTCGTATTAGCCTCCCAGGGGATCCTGCCCATCGGTTCCCTGACAGTCAAAGCCTGCTTTTCTGAAGTCCAGGGTTATCTTGTCCAATAAAACAATTTCCAGTCTTTTCAAAGGCGGTTTGATAATTAACTGTCTGTTCTTCAATGTACTACTCTACGAGAATGACTTAAATGAACAGCAACTTACTAGCAATACCTGAAGTCTGGTGAGCAGACCCTACAAACTACAAACAAAGAACTATCTGCTTTGCAAGGGGTCTGCTCTACTATGGAAATGCAGATCAGCAGCAGGTAACTCACAGTAACTTTGATCTCTAGCCTGCAGGCGCTGCTCACTAAAGTTCAAAGTCACTGTGAGTTTCTTGGTAGCATTCTATATTTCTGTGGTAGAGGAATGTATGTGAGGCAGACAAGATAAAATTAATCAGACCTTCCTGCAGTATGCTTGGAGGTTCTCCATTTTATTAGATAACTACATTAATAACTAGTATCCATAGTATCTTAGGGTTAGAAGGGACCACAAAGATCATCTAGTCTAATACCTTGCCATGATGCAAGATTTGTTGTGTCTAAATCATGCAAGATAGATGACTATGCAGTCTCCTTTTGAAAGCCACCAGTGAAGGAGCTTCCACAACCTCCCTAGACAGTCTACACCATTGTCCTACCATTCTAACATTTAAGATGTTTGTCCTGAGATTTAATCTAAATCTGCTTTGCTGTAGTTTGAACCCTTGCTTGTTGTCCTGCTCTGTGTGGCAAAAGAGAACTACTTCTTGCCATCTTTTTTATAGCAGCCTTTGAAGTATGTGAAGATGGCTTTCGTGTACCTCCTACCCCCTTAATCTCCTCTTCTCCAACCTAAACCTCCTCAGTCCCTTCAGCCTTTGCTCTTATGGCTTACATTCCATTCCTCTGATTATCTTTGTCACTCACTTCTGGATCCTTTCCATTTTCTCTATGTTCTTTCTATACATTGGTGATCAAAATTGGACACAGTACTCCAGCTGAGGCCTAACTATTGCCGAATAGAGTGGTATGATCACCTCCAACAGCTTGCATTTTACTCCTCAGTTAATCCAGTATAAAATTACCTTTGCTTTTTTTGCAACAGCTTCGCATTCCTGACTCATATTGTGGTGAATCACAACCTCAACTCCTAGCTCCTCTTTAGCCATGCTGCTGTCAAGTCAGTTATCCGTCATTCTTGACTTGTGCATTTTTTTCTTCCCCACGTGTAGCTCTTTACATTTGTCTTTGTTGGATTTCATTTTATTGTCTATATTCTCCAGTTTATGAACATCCTTCTGAATTTTAGCCCTGTCCTCCAAAGTACTGATAACCCTTCCTCCTTTCTCTCCCCCATGCCCCATGTCTATGGTAACTTTAGTTGTCTGGTCATATAAGTGCAAGCAGACTGAAGCAAAATAGGCATTGAGTAGCTCTGCCTTCCTATCTTCCATTACCAATTCACTTTCTTCTCAATTGAGCAGTAAAGCTACACTTTTTTTTGGGGGGGGGGTCTGACGTATTTGAACCCTTCTTGTCACTAACATTTTTTTTCCCAGTTGCAACTCATTTTTTGCCTTGGCTTTCCTGATCCCTATATGCTTGTGCTATTCCCATGTATGATTCCTTGATGATATGCCCTCCTTTCAAGTATGCAACCCTTTAGCTTTTTAGCTATTTAAAAAGCTCCTTGTACCAACATTATTATCCTTTGCTATCATCATAGCTGCAGAGCACACATTAGGCCCATCTTGCTGATGATGTGCATGGGATAAAGGTGGAAGTAATTTTGACACACAATTTCTAATGACAATACACTAAAGATATGGTGTAGGCTATAGCCTGAGCCAATATAAATTTACTACTTTTCAGACAAGAATCTTCACTATTTGCGTAACACATGGCTTTGTTGGCAATACAAAGGGGGTATGCAGATCCTCAACCGCATTAGGATGGCTTTGCGCCACTCCAGCTCCTACCATGGCTCCCAAAGGATTTTCTCTATGTAAAGGGATCTTTGGGCAGTGACGTTCTGCCCTTGTTGCCAGAATCCAAGGCATGTCCAAGGATATGATCAGGCCCTCTTTATGCTCAGATGATGCCAGGTTGCTTAGATCAGTTCTTTGGGGTTATAGGTTTCATGGAGCCCAATATATAACTCTAATTTCTGTGAGATATACTTAGCTACTAAGAATTGGGGAAGTGCAAAGGCCCTCTTCATTCAATGACTTCTCAGGATTGGCACAGGTACCTCTTCATTAAATTATACTAGCACAACAACTACCATAATTCATTTAATTAATGGACAGTATTCAATCAAATTAAAAACATTTATCAACTTCACATATTTAAGAAAATTTCTAGCGGTTGAGTAAAATCCATCCCATTTATTTCTTCTTAGAATGCATGACAACTTTCAATTATCTGTATTGTTTGCTTCCACAAATGCTAGAATACTGTAAACATACTCTC
Source organism: Pelusios castaneus (assembly GCA_007922175.1). Lineage (NCBI taxonomy): Eukaryota > Metazoa > Chordata > Testudines > Pelomedusidae > Pelusios > Pelusios castaneus. The sequence goes on along the minus strand of ML685756.1, from coordinate 11,794,428 downwards.
AAGTTTACCAAAAGGCAATTTAGAAAGAATTAATAAAAGATGACCAAAGACCTAACTATAGTAATCTTAATTTTACACCACTTTATCAATTCATATTAAGACATCACCTTGCATTAGTATTTTAAGATATTTAAAACATGCTTGGGTAACTTATTGCAAGTTTAAGAAGGTCTCTTTTTAAGGGTCATATTGTTGATTTTAGATGGAATTGTGGAGTTTGCATTGATTACAAAGTTTTAATTTTCCTTTCTTTCCCCCCTCCTTATCATTGATCAAGTTCTCTCACTGGCAGAGAATGGTAGAAGGTCAGCTAGAGTAACAAACCTAGTAAATTGTCTTTTTTTTCCTCTGCTCCAAAACGTAATACTGTTAAGAGGAGTTAGTTTTATTTTTTTATCCAAAGAAAATTATAGAAAAACTGAGTACAAACTATTGAATTTTCTTGCCAAGAAGTTTTCCTCTCTTAAGTGAATAAAGGGGTAATCTAAACAGAAGGTCACAACTGACTAGTCACTGCGTATGGAGCTTGGGCAATTTTTCCACATAACAGTTTATCAACAAACTTGATTACTTAAAGAAGGCAAGAAAGAATGGTTAGTAATATTTCTCCAATCAACACACCATATATTAGGTACTTGAACCCCCGGCCCGGCCCTCCCCCCCAAAAGCCCTCCAGAAAGTGTGTCAGGTAAATATTTATAGCCAGATTCTGTCTCCTACTGATACTGAGTTTTACGTTCTTGTGCAGCACACAATTTCATCGATATTAAATGGACAGTTTTCATTATAATGTGGGTGACCCTTGGATAAGTCCCAATATGAATCAAACCTCAACCAACAATGCAGCCCCATATAAAGCATAGCCCTTAGTTTATTCTAGTAATGCTTCATTATGATAACTCTTTACACAGTCAACCTAGAAAATGGGTTTCAATTCAACATGTACATATGGCTCTTCATTTCCACAAATATTTATGGAAGTGCAGTTTTATTGGTACAAACTTCCAATCCAGAAAATTCAGTTCACTGTAAATTGAACCCATGAAATTATTTGCATTAAATCATCATTCCCCATCATCAACAGCTTTGCAGGGAGGATTTTTTTGTTGATGTAGGGGCCTGATTCTACAGTCCCCTACACTAACATCATCTGTTTTTCAGTCTATATATGGGTTGTAGGAAAAAAAAGCAGATTATTTTCAGTCAATTAAGCCAACTTTTTTCAAACTGATTTTTCTTTTTAAATAGAAACTGAAGTCAATAATAAAAACAAATACCAAAAAAGGTCAAATTCCCTTGGTTAAATTCGTTGGAATCAAGAATCTATGTATCCCAATATGCTTTTTCAAATATAGCTCTAACTTGTAAAGTAAACAGTAAGTATTTTAATTAATGTTCTCCTTTTAATAAATCTTTTTTTCAAACCTCTTGGGTGGGCTTTCCTGTCTATCATTTTAACACATAATATATTGTTTTATGTACATCTACTTACATTTTTTTTGTGTGAGGCAAAAATTTATTCCTGAAACAAATCGCCCTTAGTTCTTGACAGCATTGAATTAAGATAGTTTCCCTTCATGTTCAAACTTCTGAATAAAGATCAAACCCCCAAAACTCCAGAACATACTAATTTACACATTCATGGTATTAATACTGGTGGGAAGGTACATTACATTAAACACCATTAAATAATAGAGCTAAGAGAATAAAAAATATTTCCTTTCCCGCCTGAGCTTTATAACCTTTAGGACTTCCTTGAGGGGAAAATTATTCAAATGCTAAACTCACAATTATGCAAACTCTATGCAGGAAAAAAAGCAAGGTTTTATATGGAGAAACTAGAAAATACATTAAAATTACATTAAGATTCTCCATTTCCCTGTTCCACTAATTTTCCTCCTCATAACCCCTTCAGCCTCAAGCAGAATCTTTCCCAAACTCAGCTACTATATCTTCCCCCAGGGTGTGTTCAGCTGCAGCCAAAACTTCCATCCCATCAGTAGTAATGTGGCTTTTGTAGAAATTCACTTTGAACAGATAGAGTGCAGTTATAAGTAATTAATCAGAACAAAATATGGAATCAATGTTGATTGTGCTCTTGTTGAGCCATGTTTAAAAGGATAGAATAGAAAGGAGGGTGTAAAGTCTTCAGGTATAATAAAAATGAACTTGTATGCAGAAAGAGGGAGGAGGATCATGGTTAAATGCACAGAGAGTTTCTCTTCCTCTCTTTGGCTTGGGTTAACTGTAGTGCCTTCCCTCCTCTTTGGCTGGGACAGGGAGAGTTCCTCCTCTATCTTGTTTATCTCTGCTCTAACTATTGGCTATGTCAGTGTGTATGCAGAATCAGAGAAGTGTGTGTAGGCCTTCTTTGATTGAGACTTCACATCAGGACTTCATACACATTATTCCCAAGAAGTAGAGTGGCTGCTGTCTATACAAAGGCATCTTGTTAAACAAGGCCAAAAATGTCTGCTGCCCCACAATTCCCACTTGTTACCTTCACTTCTGTACTGAGGAAGGCATGGGACATGGGTATTGTTGTACTTCTAGGGCTGAAATAATAGTGCTGCATGTCCCTAATAGGGTAGGGAGATAAATGAGATGTGTTTTGATAAATGACTTTGTGGCTTGGTGATAAAGAGAAGTGCTCCTTTTTCAGCTGGTGTAATGCCTTCCATAGATGCCTTTGGTGGTGGGAAGATTCCCACTCAGTCGATTCCTGTTCAAATGGTAACCACAGGGAGAAGAAATAAATCTGCAACTAGTTGGAGCCCTCTGAATGCCAGATCTGAGATACTCCTAAAATATGAGACACTCCTCTGTAGCATGAGGAATGGCTCACTTGCTGGTGGATTCTTTGTATCTTAGTCTTTAAATCATGATTTGAGGACTTTAATAATTCAGTCGGATTAGAGACTTATTGTAGGAGTGGGTGGGTGAGGTTTTGTGGCCTGCATTGTCCAAGAGGTTAGACCAGATGATCATACGGGTCCCTATGGGTATGACTAGACTTGCAAGTTAGGTTAACTTAAGGACGCTTAAGTCAACCTAAATAAAGCCATGTCCACACTAGGCTTTCATTAAGTCGACTTAAGGGCTTCCTTAAGTCTACTTAATAACTACCGGTCTTTAGGTCGACTTAACCACTAAGTCAATTTGTTAAGTCGACCTAAAACTGGTGTGGATGCCCTAGGTTGACTTAATTCCTTAAGTCAACCTAGGGCTGGGGACATGGGAGCCACGGCTGGAGCCCTGGAGCAGCAGGGGATTCCCTCACTGCTGGAGCCCTGGCTGGGGAGCCATGCATGGCTCCCTTTTCCCCGGGAGCTGCACACGGCTCGCTTGTCCCGGGGGGAACTGCGGCTCCCTACTTGCTGGGGCGCCAGCTCCCCTTGTCCGTGGGAGGCTCCCCTAGCCCAGGGAGTGGGAGCCGTGTTTTTCTGTGGACCTAGCCAATCGACTCTAGATTGACTTAAGTCGAACTTGCTTAATAGTCGACTTAGCATTTCTAGTGTAGACATAGCCTATGGGTCTAAGACGTTATGGGAGCCAATTTCAACTAATGATGGACAAATCTCTAGAAGTTTGATGCCTCATCTGAATATGCAGCCATAGTATATTCAGATTCTTAACCCAACTCACTGAATTGCCAAGTCTGTAAAATTGTTTTGAAAAACTCAGAAGGTGTTCTGGTGAAAGAAGGTACTGGCAATCTCAACAAGAAATATTACTACAACAACAGCTTCTCTATTCATGTGGAGAGTATGACCATAGAAATAGAACTGAATGAAATTCAGAATTCACATGTTGTAAGAATTTCCAGTTTTTCAGCATTTCTTTTCTTCCCAAATTTAGATGGAAAAGTGCCCCATCAATTTTTTTGCCAAACAAAGTATTCTGAAAAATTTACATTTGGAAATGATGAAATGTTTCATTTAGTCATTTTTAATAAAAATGAAATATTTTGGCATTTCTAAACTAAACCTAAATGTTTCATTTCAGTTTGTGAGACTGACACATAATGCTTAATTCTGAGTCAGTTCAACATTACCCTGCATTTCTCTATCATGCTATACTATCTCATGGGAACTACAGTTCAGATGACATCTGTTCCCATTCTCCCAAAGGGCCAGGCTTCCTAGCCAACCACATATCCCACAATATGACACAGCATTTGTTCAAAGGGGAGTTTGTGTTGTACTATCAGAGATGTAGTCCTCTAGAGAGCCTGGACCATCTATAAGAACAAGAAATTTAACTAAATCTCCTATGAGTCAGTGCACCTTGTTAGGAATGTGGAGGTTAGTATTGAACTTATTCTCGGAAGATCTACATGTATGGTGGCAAATTGGCCGCCTTCAGATCAAACTTTCAGATTGACTGAGTGAGTCTGTAAAGATCCACTCAGTTGATTGGGAAGTCCATCCCTGAAGACCACCTCATCAAGTGGAGTAGCTCTCAGTCGAGGGCAGGTGGAGGGGTGCATTTCCCTTTGAGTCAGCTCCCTGGATGTGCCTCAGTAAGCAGGAGTTAAGCAGCCAAAGGGAGATATGCAAGTTATTTTAAGTAACTTGTGTATTTCCCTTCAACTGCAGCCAAAAAAATGCTTATAATGTGGACCAGGGCTGAGAGAGAAACATTTTAAGGTCAATTGAGTACAATGAAGTATTTTGGTTCAGGTTGACCCAACCCAAAATTATGCGTTTCATTTTGATTTCTCCCTGTCAGAAAGTTTTGTATTTCAGAAATATTGATGTTTTCCCATAGAAAATTTCTATTTTGCAGAAACTACATTTTTGGGTTGGAAAAATCATTCCAGGGAATCTAGTGTGTGTGTGAGAGAGAGAGAAAATGAAAATGAATAAATTAGTTGTAATGTTCCAACTCACTTTCACCAGCCTAATTTATTTTTAAAAATAACGTATTAGGGCTTGTGAAATGTGATGGATTGAAAGCCTTGCAGAACTCATACAACATCATTGGTGGAAATACAGGCTTCCTCGTGCTACCCTAACTCTGAACTAGAGCAGAAATCTTGATCAGTGAGAAAACAGTTTAGTCTCCATTGTTTGTTCACTCCTGAGCCTCTGATGAGGCTGATAACAAAATTACCCAATTAGTGACAATCTACCTTGGTGAGTTTTGCTACATGGAGCTGTCTCCATTGGAATGGAGACCTCTGGTTGATTTCATGTAGCTCACTAGTCAGGATGGCTGAGTAGCCAAAATACCTCTGTTTTAGCGAGGGACTTCTCTCAAACTAAGGGTTTCATATCCTACTTCTAGCAACCCCTTACCTTTGGTGCTCAGATACTAAAAGTGATGGGTACAAAGCTTGATGGGAAGAGAACAGAGCAGCTATGAAACCAGCAACTTCTGCATCACACTTCATCAAGCACTGCTTGTGAAAATAATACGTTACCATTTTAACATACTATTGATTGATTAAATCTGAGCAAATCATCCCAAAGTCATTTTCTTGCACCCAGTAGCAGGATAAACCCTGGGCCCCCTGTTCATTGGCTGCAGGCATTCCTCTCCTCTTGCTTCTTTGCTTTCCTTTTTGTGAACAGTCACCTCTTCCTCCCCCTGCCCCATATAAGACTCTCTTCTGAGCTTCTTCAATGGGAAGAGTGTGTCAGGTTCCTAAGATATGACAAGCATCTCTGTCAGATGGACTTCGATGCAGATGGTTGGTTTGCCATTTTTTTGAAAGTCTCACCGATGCTGCCATCGGAATTCTCTCCAGTAACTGGCTGTCAACCCATTGAATGCTCTCTTATGCCATTCAAATTAATTGGTGTGATGCATGCCTATTATCACCATCAAGAAGTCTGGAGATATTTCTTTTGGGTATTCCATTTTCTAGAGTGATCTTTCTGCTACCTTCATGATCTTTCACAATTGCTGGAGGGGAAAAAAAAGTTTTATTTCCTGGATTTTCAATGATTTTTCTCTTTGGTTTGTTATTTATATACTGATACTTAGATACTTACACAAAATATGTTCTTCCTTTAGATTACTCTAAAATGATAAACTCCTGCTTCTTTCCTTTCTCTCACACACACAATCCACAGTGTTAAAATATTACAATGCTGTTTTGGTCAAAACAGCAATCTAAAAATTGCACTTTCTTACAAACTCAGTTAATCTGCTCCCTATGTATATTCAGAGTCATACCAATTGTACTGACTTTACTGAGAAAAGTAAGTCTGAATACTATATTTTACTTCTGTTAGCACTACAGAGACAGTCCATCTCTGAGCTGGGCTTCTCTTCTGTCTCATGCGTCATCACAAAAATTCCTAATAGAGTTGTTAGGAGTTGTTAGGTTGCAGAACCTTGATTAGATAGAAATTTCCAAGTCCTGAATTATTTGCGGTCAAAACCACTGACAGCAACCCGAGGCCTCAGGGCAGAACTCTCAGCTATGTCTACACTATAAAAAGTTAGGTCGACCTTATTAAGCCAACTTAACAAAGTGGTTTCCATGGACGTGGACTTAGTCCACTTTCTTAAGTCGACCTAACTGCCCTTAGGTCAACTTAATAAAGTGGACTTAAGCGTCCACACTGTGCTTAGGTTGACCTAAAGAAGGATTAGGTCGACCTACCCTGCCGGTCTGATTAAGTCGACTTAAGCTTTCAATAAGTCGATTTAAGGAATTTCTTAAGTCGGGACAGGGACTAAGTTAGGTCGACTTAAACCTTCTTAAGTCGACCTAACTTGCAAGTGTAGACATAGCCCTCCTGTCCCACCTCTTCTGCCTATGACCATGCCCACAGTCCAGTCCTCTCCCCATCACATCCCTTGCTCTCTCCCATACTCCCCCTTCCTCCAGTTGGTAAGCAACAGCTGTGGGGGGCTGCATAGGGGATGGGGGGAGGGACATGATGAGAGGTAGTGGGGCAGGTGAGTGGTGGAGAAGAAGAGGGATACAAGCAACAATGGAGAGGCAGAGGACAGGAAGGAGTGACAAGCATTGAGTGGCAGGGTCTGGGGAGGAGTGTGGACAGAAAAGGTCCAGGCTCTTTTAAATTGCTGTTCCCCTGGACAATTGCCCTTTTTGACTCTTCCATCTCCCCTGCTGTCAGAAGTCCTGTTTGGGGAAGCAGGCCTTTGTCTCTCCAGAGTATGCCAATATTGAATTTTTTGTGGAACTGGATGTACAACTATCAAAAATCATCCTATGAAGTGCGAAGGGAAATCGGCTAGACCACTTCCACTTGATGAACCTGAAGGAAGAAATTATGGAATAACTGAAGAGGGTAACATCAATCCACCCTAACTGTGCCTTGTGTGTCAATGGTAGATACATCTCTGCACTCAACAAATCTTTATAGGATGCAATTAGCTGTTTCATAGCCAGTTTGAGAGGTGTGTTTTACCATAAAGACTTGTGCTATTGTACTTCAGTGGACAGTTCATGCTCATCCAGAAACTTATCATAAGGCTATGGACATTAGGCCAGATCCTTGTCTGTGTAATATATTATCATTTCATTGTACATTCTGTACAAGCAACTTGATACTAAGGTGAATGAGCATTTTATAAATATTGGAATAAACAGTGAACCTCAAATTGATCTCTTCCTGTTCTAAATTTTTCCCCTTCATTAGATTTTTACTCATTTTTTTTCTTTTAAACTGAGTGGAATTTCCCTCTGTTTGCACGCATTTTCCAAAGAGCCATGTGCTCTCTGCATCTACAACAGGAAGAAAGCAGAAACCACAATGCAGAGACTGAGCAAGCTGAGCCTCTGAACAAACCAAAAGTACACCAAGTTTCATTGGGCCGAGATTCAACACTTGTTTAATATTTCAATATTTTCTTCTTTTGCTCATTAACTAAATTAAACTGCTAAGACCTCATATTGGGTTTTTCTTCTGTAAACAAATCATTTCTCCACTGACTATGAGCTATAGGGAACACTTTATAGGAGGAACTATCAATTTTATGAGAAGAGTTTGGAAATTTAACCAATTTTTTTAATTTAAAAAGCAGTGTCTCTCATTTGTTTTAGAGATATTTTAAAGGCTGTTCTGAAGTCATGTTTCTACTAAGGAATTTTTTAATAACTTACTTTCTTAAAATTATATATTTTCATTTTAACCAAGTAGTGTATAACTGGACAAAATAGTTCCTATTCTTCTCCCTGCTAGTTACCATGAATAGAAGAACTGCTGTAAAAATCTTAATTCCCATGATCACGGTTTAGCATTCCCAACAGGAGAGAACAGTGTTTCTTTATCTCTGGCTGAGAGGTAAGGCGAATCTCCTCTTCCAACAGACTGACAATCATGATTACAGTGGAGAGGAATGGTGAAGGTCATTGCTTTTGACATGCTGAGATATAGTAGGTTGTAATATTTATTAGTCTTCAGTCTTTAAACTCAGAGCCAGTCTCCAGTTTATTTTTGTTTTTCTTAGAGCCCAATCCTGCCAGAAACTCTGCACTTTCAATTCTCATTAAGTTTAGTGGGAATTAAGGGACTAGGAGATCTGCAATAGGCTATTCAATATTTGGCAAGATTAGAACTTTTCTTCATACAGTCTTTGTCCTAGAAAATCCCTCTTCATAACTCTCTCAGATTAGCAGGATATATCAGAATATAGTGGTGGTAATAATGTGTCATATAAGCTCAGCTATAGTCAATGGAATTTTTAAAAAGTATGGAGTTTTATAAATCCTTCTGTTCAAAAAACAAACCCAAAACATATTCTGAGACCTAACTGAACTGTCACTTTAAATAGGACAAGTATCACACAGCTATTTTCTTCCTTTTGGAAAGAAAATTCTACCAGAGTGGATATGGTAATTCCCTAGTTTTCCTGTCTGAAAATATCAAAGGCGTAGCCATGTTAGTCTAGTTTAGCAAAACAAATACAGAGTCTTGTGGCATTTTTAAAGATGAAAAAATAGCACCCTTTCCTGATCCTGGATATCCAAATGTTTTGAAATCATGGTACCATCTTGCTTTTGATCACTGTACTCTGAACTGCATTTAAAGATGGTTGTCATGTCTATTTTCAAAGTCTCTGTAGTTGGACAATTCATAACCCCCAACTTGATTATTATATTGTCTATTCAGACCAATATCCCTAGTGTTCAAACATGTTTAATTCTCCGACATGTCTAGCTGATGATCTTCAGAATGACAAATTCTTATCAAGTGCAACTGTGACCATAAGAGCCTTTCAACTGCATTGACAAATGGCCCACTGTTATATAACATGATTCCTGCCTGACAAGCTCACTACACCTAACACCATTATGGTCACGGTTTTCATTGATAAAGAATGTTGTGTAAGAAATCAACTGAAAACATATACCGGTCATTCTAATCATTGTGTGATTATATGTACGGGCAACAATTAAAAAGTTGTTTTAACCAGACAAGGCAGATGGACATGGTCTTCCTAGACAAAGGAATGTTGATTTACCTGTCTGCCTACATCTGATGTAAGCTGATCATGGTAAAAGCCAACACAACCCAAGCTTTGTTTGCATCTTAAATCAACAGATAAAGTAAATTAACAGAAGGATGAGAAACAGTAGGCAACATGGCATCTGCATACCAGTGGAGGAGACGTATACTTCAAATAATGTTTTCAAATGCTTTCTGGGCAATCAGATGCAAAGGAAGGAATCCCCTGGGTACCCATCACTGAGGGAAACAAAGAAGTCAGCATCTTTTGTATCCATGAATGCTGGATCCCCAGTCATGTGGGTTGGTGATGCTGAAAGGTGGCTTTTGATGAGAAACTGCTGGTACAAGCCTTTGTAGCTGGTCAAGTTTTAAACATTAGAAAGCATGCTATATCTTAGTTGTATTGATGACCATTTTCTGTTTCTGTTCGCTTTGCTTGGTAACACTGGTTCACTTTTTCTGCAAACTTATTCTTAGTTTTACTATAAATTCATCTCAGTGCTGTAATATGCAAGTGAAGTGTGAATCCTCAGCTTGTACACAAAATGTACTTGGGCCCTTCGAGTCTTGATTGGGCATCTA
>ML685756.1:11747285-11784402 GCA_007922175.1 Pelusios castaneus | reverse complement strand
CCCGCGACGCCCCGTCTACTTCTCTTCCTGGTCCGAAGAGTGATTTTTAGCTCAGAGTGATTATCAGCAAAGTTCAGTGATTTCTTCAGCAGAGTCCAGTCCCGAGCACTCTTGACAACCTGGATCCTTCGAACCGAACGAACAGCAACCGAAGAAGAAGGCAGCACACAACCGAGAAGAGCCTAGGGCGCAGGGTGCTTTTAAAGAGTTCTCAGTCCAATCAGAGTCCTGGATTTTCCTGCTGCTAGGCAGACAACACAGCAGCTTCTTTGCACCCGGCCCTTGGCTTTTGCACACCACCCGCAACTATGTGGCATCTCTGGGCAAATTTACAATTGCAACAATGTTTGCCAGTACACCAAACTCTTATGGGGCTGCTGCCAGCCAAACATGCTGACACAGACTCCATCTTGATTTTAAGATTAACATTGAACATAACATGGATTCCTTTACATACACAAATTCCATGTGTAACAAGCTGACCTAACAGGCTGGTATGTATGTTATCTCTTTAGAGACAGCAGATTTGGGAGGGGTTTTGAGTGTCCAGTGATGGGGGCTGTATACTGTAGAGGAGCCAGGGGGTTGGGAGTTGAGGTGCAAGTGTGACCTGCAATGCAAAGTGAAGGCTGGCAGAGTCGTAAGGAACATTGTTTGGCTGGCAAAGTAGGGTGAGAGAGTTGTGACTAGGTTTAACACTAGCAAATCTCTTTTGCTATGGGAAAGGGGTCACAAGGTAACTGATAATTCTGAATGCCCCAACATCCAGCATCACAGCATGATTCTAGGAATATTATTCATTTTAATTTTTGCGAGGTTATCTTTTCACTTCCACTTTTCACCCACACTTCATTAGAGTGCACTTCTTTTCAACAAATCTTCACTTCCCTTCAGCAGAGATAGATTTCTTTTAATATCTTTCTTCCCTTGTAATAATGATACAAACAAGGAGTCTGGTGGCACTTTTAAAGACTAACAAATTTATTTATTGCATGAGTTTTCGTGGGAGAAAATCCCACTTCATTAGATGCTTTGAAGTGTCTGACAAAGTGGGATTTTTTTCCCATGAAAGCTCGTGCAATAAATAAATTTTAGTCTTTAAAAGTGCCACCAGACTCCTTCACACAAGGAGTCTGGTGGCACTGTTGCTGGACTAGACTAACATGGCTACCTCTTTGGAACTTGTAATAATGAGCAAATCTTAAATCACACAGTGATAATTCATCCTGTTTGGAGAGGGTCCTGGTGGCTAGTTTCATCTTTCTGTACCTAACATGACATCTGCTTCAGGCCAAGAAGTAGACTCTTGTAGTACAAAAAAGGTCTACTTTGGTAATTCCTCTTTCTTTTTTGTCATAGTTCCAAGGATAGCTATGTTCTCTTGCTTTTAATCATCAGTTCCCTACAGTGAGCACTTTGGAAACATAATAAATTCCCAGCAATTACCTGAGATTTCTCCTACCCTGAAGAGTAGATTCCATTAAGCAGATTCTCTTTTTTTTGGTTTACAGGCTCTATCATATTGTATCAAAATAGCCATGAAGTAACTTGAACACACTTTCTATACTTTGATTGCCCTCCTTGTGTTACTATAAGTAAATTCCCCTTGACTCTAAACTAATCCATGAAATCATAATAGCAAATTAAACAGATTACTGGCAGCCTCTAATAGAGCTTATGATCAGCGTAGCTTCCATCTGGCACTGGCATCTTGCTACAACACCCTTTATTTCTTTGCATCTTTGGTGAGTAATCTCAGTAATAACATGGGGACAGAATATTATATTCTCTCATATGACAGAGTATACAGTTAACTTCACCTTTGCTTGATACACAATTTCTACTTTATATGTCCTTATCTTTACAATGTGCTCTTTAGAAGAGCTTCTTCTGTGTTTTTAAATGGGCATACTCATTCATACGCATGTGTAATTTCCACTAGCCATTGACCAAAACTGTAAACTGCCAAAGAGACACATCGATGACTCATTGATACATGATCACTTCCTTCAGATACCCATCTAGGAATCCATTCTAGCTTTCACTAAACAAGGGGTATCCTGTTTCTTGACTACATGCTTGCTCAGATTTAGGACCACATCCAAAGCCCAGAGAAGTCAATTGAAATATTCTCTGTAACTTCAGTGAGTGTTGGATCAGGCCCCAACTGAACTAAATTGCTGTTTGGATAAATCGTTAGACCTCAGATTTTCCTTATTGCTTAGTTCTTGTTATAACAGAAGTGTAAGAAAAAGAAATAAAAAATTACATGAAACCCAAGGATTAATGTATATAAATGAAGCCAAATGTAAGGCAATACCAATTTTATTCATTATTTTCCTTAGTACATATTCTTGTATTTAAACTAGACACTTCTAACCTAGAAGAAATGAGGTCTTGTGCAATAAAATTAAATCCAGTCTGATATTGACCCACAAAATAATCTGTTCCTACAGTTTCTTTGTTGTTCAGTTTGACATCCTGGTCTGTTCCATAACTGTACTAATTGTGGAATAAGAAAAAGCTCTGAATATTAAAAGCTATGGTCAATTAATCAATATTTCACACACAAACAAAAAGCATCATACCTTGTACCAAAGGAAACAGGCTTGGAATATCAGCCAGGGAACCCCAAAATTGCATACACTAGATTGGCATGTGGGTTAGTAAGGGAAACCAATTTTATTTTACATAAAGGAATACATACAATTATATACAAAGGGAACTGTTTATTATTAATACATATGGATCCAAATTCTGAAATTTTATGAGGAAAATATCTAGGAAGATTGTCCAGCCATGGAAAAAAAGTATTTCCAAGGTCTTAGAAAATTCTATTCATACACTAGTGTTCAGATCTCCAACTAGACCCAGGATAATCATTCTATTGATCTTGCTAATAATTTGTGAAGGAATCCTCCACTTCTCTGTGTGCATACCAAAATGAAAGTCTCAGTAAGTCACAAGAGACCACATATATCCTGTCTCCCCCACAGTGGCCAACTAACCATTAATCATTAACAAGGAGTCTGGTGGCACTTTTAAAGACTAACATTTATTTATTGCATGAGCTTTCTTGGGAGAAAATCCTACTTCATCAGATGCTTGAAGATGGGAAACTTACGGAATAGGAGCAAAATAAACGTAGGGGAGTGAAAGTCATAAGATTAGGTCAGACTTGTTACAGTACATCAAAGCAGTTGTTTGGATTCAAACAGTGGAATACAGCAATTAGCGGGGAGCTGTTTGTTTTGCTGAACTAGACTAACACAGCTACCCATTTGGAACTGACTTTTATAGGATAGTCATATTTCTCTCTAATACCTCAGTATGGTCAAGCAAAGGTTGATCAAGAGGCTCCCCTCCACACCAGGCTAAGTCATGCCAAGGCTGCACAGGCCTGCCAGAAGGCCTACCAAGTTTTGCTGCTGTTAGTGTAATATCATCATATTTGTTACTATCAAGTGATCTCTGGCCTTTCTACTGGTCTATTAAAATCACCCCATACAATGTGACATCATAGGTATCATTAGATGATTTAAAAAAATTAGATAATTTTAAAAAAGAGAACTTTCAGAAAACTATAGGAAGTGTTATATATATATCCAAGTTTTCTATTTCTAGAAGGTTTTTTTTTTCCCCTTTGAGACAACTGTGTGATTGTGGATTGCTTCTCTGTTCTGCCTGTCAGTCTTCCATTTCCTATCTTTTGCTTTGTTGTTTACTCCACTAATGTTCAGTCAGTATAGCTGACAAGTTTATTTTAAGGGATTTTTCGCTGTGTCTGCCAAGCATTTTTTCTGCTAGATAGGAATATACACCCGGTTGGTTCATTAGCAAGGCTGAACATTTGCTCACTTGATTTGGTGAGCTCATGCACATTTTAAGACCTGATCAAGCTCCAGTTTTGCAATCTTCTTCCTCAATATATAGGGGCATGAGAGAACAGTTATCTTTTTGTTTTTTTGTTTTTTTTTCTTCCCTCTCTTTCTGTCCCAATAATGGCACATATACACCAAATGATTTGAGCTGGTAAATTCCTGTGCATTTGAAGACCTGACTTTTTGTCTAGACATATTCTATTTTTAAACACTGGGTGACTTATGGAATAAAAAGATGAGTAAAAGAGTCCACTGAGAATCGAGTTCCACTTTCACAAGGCAACTGCTTGTCTTCATTTGTTTTGCTGAAATGTCTGCCTCTGACAGTGCTACTCTGCAAATGTGGTATGTAGATCTGAATTTAAGCTATAGATTTGTATGAGAGCAATCTGAAGACTTGTGTTTTTGGTGCTGCTACTCCCACTATGTAGTACTAAGTTCAGCAAAAGAAAACTGCTGTTGGAGCGTCAGCCCTGACCTCCCTTCTATGTATACATCACCATAAATGAAGCATAACATGAGGAATCAAATAAGGCCCTGTTTCAAATTACTTGCCTTTATGGGATGTGGCTGAAAGAAAGTGCACAAATACCCTAATAACATGCATACATTATGTGTTTAGCTACTGGGCTCTCTGGGTGAAGTTACAAGTGGTTCAATTACTTTAACAGCTAATCCCATAGGCAATAATGGGCCCTGAACTCAGCAAGAAACAAGAAACTGGAACAATAATCCAATGTCTATTAAGCCTTAAAGCTGGCCACATTAGATGCATCTGCGCTAGAAAACTTCATGCCCTCGTGGTGGTTCTATGGCTGAAAGCTGAGTACTGGGATAGAGAGGGCTAAGATGTTTTTGTCACTGCTTCATTAAAGCCTGCTCTGATAAGCTGCACTCTTAATGGGAAAACAGTTCAAAATGTTCTAGTATAGACTAACAGAGTGTAAATCCAGAAGAAATTGAATTCTACCTCTACAAGGCTCTGATCCAAAGTCCATTGAAGTAATTGGAAAGGCTCCTATTGACTTCAGTGGATCATTGACCAGTCCCTGGAAAATAGGTACGCTGCATTTCTTTTCAAAACTATGAAACAAGAAGTGAATTCTCTTCACTTCAGTTTACATGAGCTGAGAAGATCCAAGATGTGCAAATTCAAAACCAAATAAAAATTGGCATAACTATACCCAACCAGAATAAAAAAGTATTGCCTTTTGCACAACCTTGCTTATACATATGAACTGCTTTCCTGGCTTTTTTTTTTCTTTTAGCATTACTTTCTTTTATAATATAGATGTAATGAGGTACTAATTAAAGCTTTGATATTGATGCACATTTAGTTACCATTTGTAACCTTTTGCAAACTGATTTTAAATGTAGGAATTATCACAAGATCTCAGCGTGAATGAGCATTCTCTGAATTAATTTGTCTGAAAAAATACACTGTTGGCAGCGTTATTTAGCTGAGAAAAAAATAAATGAGTTGGATGAAAATATAAACATATGTTGCAGCAAACTTAACACCTAATGGTATTTAAATCCTTTTGGAACTGGGTTAAGATAAAATTTCCCTTAAGAGTAAATTGGCATACAGAAGCAAGTAGAATTTGTAAAGAACAAAATAATTAGATAAGTCATCTAAAAAGCACTTGGCCATATTTACATTGGTATGTAATTATCATGTTGCATATCTTGGGGTTAGCTGCACAATTTTTCTATCTGAAGAAGAGGCTCAAATTACAGCAGATGAAGTTAACTATTGATGCATCTTTTGTCATCTATAATATAAATAGCTCTTTAAAAGTGTTAATGGAGGAATTATATTTTATCATGCATTTTAATAGCTGGAAGGTGCTTGACTTACAGTAGTGTGAACAATATGTAGGATATGTGAAAGTTCTTCAAGTATAGCCTGCATTTCAGTAGGACCTTCATCTTTCCTTTCATTTTAGCAAAGCTAAAAGAAGGTGAATGTTGGTGACCGTAAGTCACCTCTGCACATAAAGGCTTAAGACCTGAATTTATTCAAACTTGCATAACATGTTCATTTAATCGTCCCACTGATACCTATGATTATTTTCCAGCGACCGACAAATGACCTACTGAATTCAATAGGAGTCTTTTCAATGATGTCAAACCTTATTTACTGAAGTCAATAGGATCCTTAACTATGATGTCAAACATGTTCAGAAGAGGAGTGGTTTTGTGGGGACAGCCATAGAACCAACATAAATGTACTTGAAACTGAGCCCAAATTTCTTCAAAGAATAGCAAATCTTCACGAAGCCTGGCCTAAATTTGGTGTCAAAATGTTTAATGTCAAACTGATTCAGTGTCTACCCTGATGGATAGTCTAGCTCCACTGATGTGTCCAATTGTGCTATTTAAGCCAGAAGAAGACACCAAGCTCACCTGAGCAATAAGGTAGTTTCCTATTGTTGCTGCACTGGACGCTGCTTGTGCCTGCCTCCTATGCTGGTCCCTGTTTCTGATTCCTGCTCTGCTCCTGTCTCACTCCTGTTCCAACCATGCTTTTTCTCCCTGTTTGATCCTTGCCTCTTCTCCAGGGCCTGCCCTTACACCTTGCTTCCACTCATTGTTCACCAGCCCGAGCACTGACTCTGGTCTCTGACTTCTGACCCTGACTCTGACATTTGGTATCTGACCTCAGCTCTCACTGTCAGCTTTGCTTCTTGGTTCTGACTTTGGCTTGACCCCTAGCTGTGATAATTGGCAGTTGATTCTGATGCTGACCTTGGGCTTCATTCTCCAACCAGTATGCCTGCTCTGCTCATTAGACCTGACTCTTGCTCTGACTGCTAAGCTAGACCACCTATATCCTCATCCATAACAAACTGCATCTTCCAAGATGCACCTCAGTCACACTGCTCACCTGATACTGTACAGCCACTCGTGCTGATGGTGACGGGCAGGATGTAGTTGATTCAGGGAGCCCCGTCCACACAGGAGAATGAGTTGAGGTGCCCAAACAGCTTTCATGAGGCAGTACAGTATAACCCATATGTCTAAAACAGGTTATCTCTTTAAGAGACCTACTGAGGGTAGGTTACTGTTGCTGGACAGATTAGCTGCCCAGAACCAGAAATTTCTGGAAATGGGGAGTGGTAGCATTTGAGCATGTTCCACAGGGGTTCCCTGTTGGTGTGGTGATGATCACACATGAGACAGAGCATCAGACTGCAGAGAGGAGATAGGAGCTGCATGAGAAGAACCCCTTTACTCAGTGTGCAAGGAGAGAAGCTGAGCCTGGAGTGGACAGAAAGATGTTTTCTCCCTCCTATGAAGACTTTTGCAGCAGAATTTGTGCACATATGTGACTGAGGGCTGGTTAACCAGTAAGCTGATCAGATGGTGCTGGTTCCAGAGGAGAAAGAAAAGCCTGCATGGAATTCTTCTGAGGATTCCTGCAACCAAAGAAGAGGAGGATAGCTACTTCTTTCCACTCAAGCCTTTAGACTTGACCAAAGACATAGCTGAGATTTGGGTGAACTCTACCTGGACTTTGGGACTCTTGGGTTTCTTTCTCACGGTGTTTCTGTGGGGAATGTTCTGTTTAACTTCGTTTTGTTTTCGTAGGCTAAGATTTATTCAGTTAGTAGTTAATAAAGCTCATTGTTATGTTTTTTCTTAGTAGTATTTTGATGTGGGAGTATAACTCTTTATTGTGAGTCACATACAGACTGGATCCTGGGTCTCCAGTTGCTTCTCCTTAGGAGTTTGGGTTTATTTCTGTTAGGCACTGGAGAGGGGCAATTGAATGAATTTTACCCAACCACAGGTTACAAAGGCAGTTCACAGGGATGCAGATTAATGTTAAACTGACAATATGAAATGTTGTTTCGGTTTCCCCTCCCCTTCAAAACAGGAAATTGAACTTTACTGGCAAAACTGTCATTTCCTATGGAAAATGTTGATTTTTTTTTTTTTGAAGAAGCTATATTTCCCATGAAAAAATATTACAAAGTACTTGTATCATAGATCCTTACCAATGCCTCAGTGTGACAATACCAGCAACTCCCAGCTTTGGTTTCCATAAATGAACCACTTCCCAGTCCTCTCTTAGCATCTTGAGACTCAACTCATGCTTGAGGTCTTGTAAATCATAATGGCATCCCTGAGATGCCAAATCGGTTTTCCTGATGTCTTTTGCTACATGAAAATGTCAAAGGGCCAGATGTAAAGCAATAGAAAGGAAGTGATTCAGAGTTTGCAGGGCCATTTTATGCTACACTTAACCTCTTTCTGCCTAGATACCATTGCTCTTCATGGGAGTCTATCTTCCTCTAAGTCCCATGAAATGTGCAGATACCTTATTATGGCTGAACATCCCACTGAGAAGGTAGAGAGGTGTATATTGCAACTGATAGTTTTCTTTTTGCTTTTTCTCTGTAAATGAATCAGGCCTTAGATGGAGACACCATTGCTTTGGTATTGAATTCAACACACCCTTTGAGGGGTTCCTGCACAGCTACAACGGTTAGAGACTTAGGCCAGGTCTGCCTAAAAAGTTGTGCTGATATTAATTAAACATCTTCAGTTAAATATGGCAGGTCTCTAGTGTGGGCACTCAAGTAAAAGGGCTCACACCAGGGAACTGGCATATTTAACTACATCAATTTCTAAAGCAATATGCTTAATATCAGTACAACTTTCCTTTATAGATAAGCCCTTAGTCATTTTCAATTGAAAGCTTAGATTCTAGGATATCATCACGCTGCCAATTAAAAATAAACTGAAATGATATAGAAATTTGCAAGGCCAAATACCTGTATTATAGAAGCAGCCCCAGTATTGCCCTCTTCAGTAAGTGTTTTAACTAGTGCTTATTGTATCTCTAGGCTGTTAATCATGTTTAATCTAAGACAATAACAGGACAATACCATATCTTTGTAGTGGCTTACTCTTAGACAATGAGTATGTGGCCTGTCTTTCAGAAGATATTTTGTTTTCTAGAAATGAAAACATTAATTTGTTTAAACTGAGGTTTAAAAACATGCAGATCGATCTCATTGTAAAAGAAGAAATATCATAGTAGAGTGATTAAAGATTAGGCATTCTGAACCAAGAGTTCTAGTTTGATTTTAAAAATGAAGTTTCTGCACACCTTGTATCCAAGAATCATTCACTGGGTAGCCAGAGTGTAGTCTTCTTTCTCTATTTGAAGTCCTTTATTCATTAATTTAGAGTAAATGTATAGGCTTATGAGTTAATTGTATTGTCTAAATTGTTTAAGGGATGTAAATTAGTACTAGCTACAGCAACAGTAGTAGGGAAATTGGGTATAATGCACATGTCCAAGAGACTAATGCTATCTTTTATTATAGTGTCTGGTGTAGGTATTAAGTGTGAACGCTATATGAAATCTTTGAAAAGAACTCTTATTCTTAGTGCAGATGCATATCAGCCTTTAATAACAAGCAGAGATGATGATAAGCCCACTTAAAAATGCACAAGGGTGACTGGATTAGACTTTAAAGAGAATTGTCTCTGTAAAATACAAATCAGATGGTGAGGTTAGTCAGACAAATCACATTCAAAGCATGTTTCAAATGCCAGTAAATGGTAATACTTGTCAGTTCTAAACATTTGATTGTTTGATCACATAATTATGCTTTTCAAGCCATTAAACCATCCTGAAGTGGTTGCTTCCTTTTTAAACTCTTTGAACCAGGTTCCTTGAAGCATGTGCAAGGACATATATATTCACCTCTTTGTACCTATCAAGACACCTTGCTCTTGATAAATTCAGGAAATTTACCATAATGGGGGAAGTTAGTAAGATTTACAACAGGTCCCACAAGGCTTCTGCCATGCAAGAGCAGTTTTATTTTCCACCTTCGGTCTATAAAGGCCCCACCAGGTAAGGCTGCTAAGGGGATGCTTCTGCAAACACAGTCTCTTTCCTTGTGGTCTTTCTGCTGCTGGTAACCTCTGTCAAGGTCAAAATATTGTCCCTAGAGTGAATTGATTCTGCTTCATCAGAAGAGGGGAGATGGTCAGAGATGTGTTACTCTACTGAATAAGTTCCTTCAGTGATGTGAGCTCAATCTTGGTTATATATTAACACCTAATTAAGCCTCATTTTCATAAAGAGCAAGTGGAAGATTAAAGGATGAGAGGCGGAATGGCCTTAAGGTTAAATCACCAAGAGTCAGATGCAGAATCCCATCTGGGGTCTACCACAGAATTCTTGTTTCATTTGACATTTCTGTGACCTCACTTCCCCATCTTTAAAATGGGGGGAATATTTCTCTCTCACATCCCTATTCTGTCTTATTTATATTGTAAGTTATTTGGGACAGTGACTTTTACATTTTTGTACAGCCTTCCACAATTGGGCCTCAGTCTCCAAGTCTTCATTAATCATCAGGAACCACACAATCAGCTAGGAAGAACCTTAATATTACTTACCTAAGTTCAGATTTTTTTTTCATGGCAACACTTAGCCATGCCTCAATTATAAATGTAACAGTCAAGTGGCAGTTTATAGACTTCAGCATTCCAAATTTTTTGCCATTTCACTAGATTGCCAGTTGAAAGATGTTAATGTCTTCCTTTTGAGAACTGAACACTCAAAATAATGTTTGTTTCTTGTCCTTTAAAAGGATTTTTCAATTAAAATTCAATAGCAGTAATCCCATTCAGAATAGCTCTAAAAATGATTTGAAGTATATTAATTTGACTTGGTTACCTGTTTTTTTAATTAAACTGATGAGGCAATTTATTTGCTCATTGCAGCCCTGACATTAAATGACATTTCATGCAACATCCAATATTTTTATGCTAATAGAATAACTTTTGATCTGTACATACCAGGTTGATTTGTGTAGTACTTGAGTTTCGGGGGGAAGGGAGGGGACTCATAACAGCAAATAATGAGTAATCTTGATCTACAAATAGTTACTATCATTTTGAACATAGGTGATAGTATTTTTAGATTTACTAAGGATTTTTGCTGAACTATCTTTTCAATCCGCTATTTCTTAAGTGTTTTGGGACTCAAATCATAATTATGTGTTTCTATATTAATGAACCATTGTCTAAATTTGTGGTTGTCTTTGTCACTTGTTCTGGCAGAAATACGCCAACAGATCCAAAGTCTGAAATCAGAGATCGCTGCTAAGTAAACCCTTAAAAGCTGTCTAAGTTAGGAAGATACAGATGTTACAATACGATGTATCTGACATTTCCATCAGCAGATAAATTATATTATAGGCATCATGTTAAGTTTCTTTTAACAGTTATTAAAATATGGGGTAATAGCACCTGAACATATCCTTCATAATTTCATGTCTTTAAAACAATGATAAATTTTCCCATTTGACATGGAACTATGCTGTCTTGTAAAGATATGTAGCAGCTCCTGCCATATCAATAAATGGGATTAATAATAATTCTTAATTCTTTTCCAAGATGAACAGTCTGTTTTTTTCTAATCATTCCCTTTATAGAAGCTGTTCCATAGGCCTATTGATTTTTGTTGCCCTTCTCTGTACTCTTTCCAATTCTAATGTATGACCAAAGTGTACACACTATTCCAGATGTGGGTATGCAAATTATTTGACATTCTAATAATTTTCTGTCTTATCTATCCCTTTTATAATGATTCATTGATATTTTTGACTGACGTTGCACATTGAACAGATGTTTTCAGAGAACTATCCACAATGACTCCAAGATCTTTCTTGAGTGGTAATAGCTAATTTAAACCCCATTATTTCAGACCCAGCCCCAAACAGCACAGTGGCTGTTCTCTTCCCTCCTGGCACAGCATACTGGTTAGGAGCCACTCCTGTTCCAAGCAGCACAGCAGCTAGTCCCACCCCATTTCCCATGTGCCCATCTGGCGC
Source organism: Pelusios castaneus (assembly GCA_007922175.1). NCBI lineage: Eukaryota > Metazoa > Chordata > Testudines > Pelomedusidae > Pelusios > Pelusios castaneus. The sequence goes on along the minus strand of ML685756.1, from coordinate 11,772,653 downwards.
ACACACCTGAAGGGCTTAAAGAGCGGTGGGGGAGGCGGCACCTGGACGCGGTCTGGACAACACCAAACATTATACAAATCTGTTGTCCATAAACTCAATCCCCAGCAGACTTCATGGAATCTCTGGCATTACACTTAAAAAAAAATGGGGTTGGGCAGAAGAAGGTCTGAAATATTTGTTTTGACTGGTTGGTTGTTTCAGATTTAATTTTTTTTTAATGGAAGGAAAAAAAGTGTCCACTTGCCCTTTGTCAAGAATTGTCTTCCTAGAAAAGTGACAAGTCTGCAGGGATTATTTACATTCCAAAGGAGACTGTAAAATGTGTTTGTCTCTGAAAAAGAGAAAACAGCTATTAAAACAAGACAGTGTTAGTAGGGGGAAAATACAGACATGGTTCTTTACAAAGGCACTTTTACTAACATCCAGTTTCTTATCTTCTCTTCAACATCTCTTATGGGTGTGGAATGTGTGTGTGTGTGAGAGACAGAGAGATATTTTAGTTTGGAGAAGCTTAAATACTTGAAGTTTGAACTGTTAAATAGGGTTTATGTTTGGCAACAGCTCTCCTCTAGGTTGGGTGTCATTTTACTAATACAAAATGCATCCCTGCTAATAAGTCTTTAGAAAAATTGTTTTCTATCCACCTGGATTACTATAGCAAAAGTAATAAACAAAAAAACATTGTATGTTTTGAAACCTGCATGGTTACAAATATGTTAAATCTGCATTCATCAGAAATGGTCTCTGGATATCTGCAGTTTTAATCCTGAGGCTTAGTTATTTCACAAGAAATACTCTGCAGATATCCACATCGCATCTGCAGATATCCACGGCTATAATGCAGATATCCATGGATTTGCAGGATTGCATATTCCCTCGCTGATAGATTATTTCTACCCATATAACATACCAGGTTTCTTACTGTTTGTTTTAGGGTAGCAAAACTTTCAGGATTTCTCTTTTAGTTTCTAAGTCACTCATATACTGTAGTTCACTGAAGCTGGGAACAAGTTTAGAGAGAGTGTAGGTTTTGAAGAGGGCGCTTTTTAAAGAAAACAAGTTCATTAAGGAAACAGGCAGGAGATTTAGCCTACATTCAAACTAACAATTCATCATTAAAAATGAACACCTTCCCCCACTCCTAAAATAACACTTTCTATTTAACACACTGGATTCTGGGTTATTTTATTGGGGTCTGGCTTAGCAAAAGTGAAGTTTAAAACTTAATGAAGTGCTAGCCAGAGATGTCATAAAAAACAGATCCTGCAGGTTTTTACACAGCCAAAATTCACTGATTTCAGTCACAGTGGTAGATGCACAGAATATACCCTTCCATTTTCCCTTGTCTTAATGTGCCTTTTCTTTATGGTCTGCATAGACATTTTTATGACTGAACATTTTTCCCACCAAAATTAATGAAATCATAAAACTGAAGGAATAGAAACTTATGCTGAAAGGTGCTAATGAGTGCCAGCAGGTGGGTTTCTGATCCAAAGACAATCACAGACTTCATTAGGGACCAGAACTATACCAAGCACCCTCTCAGGCTCAGCAGAGAGACCAATCAAGCCCCTTTGATGTAGTAACCAACAGCTGATGTCTGCAGGGATGCTGTTCATGGAATTAGACCATCATGGCTAGGCTTTTTCTTCCTGCAAATGCAGAGCTAGAGATATTGGCTGCAGGCTTGATGTGTTAAAACCTTTGAGGGTTCTCCACTGCAGCCCTTCTGCTTCAGCCATCCTCCAGGTCATGAATGAATCCAAGATCCTCTGGTTTAGCAGTTACCAGTACAGTTTATTTACATCATGCAGTCTTTCTACCCTCTTACAACATTCAGTCTGGTCTAGTAGTCTCAGGGACATCTCAGCTTCTGCAGGAAGAGCCCAAGCTTCCCTTTCACTCACTCACTCACTCACTGGCTTGGCTTGGCTTGGCTTGGCTTGGCTTGGCTTCTCTTCCCTCACTAGAACGTGTGTGTGTGTGTATTATATATATATATATATATGAGAGAGAGAGAGCACGCACATGCATGCCCCCTCCCCGGCTAATTAGGTGAACAGCTGCTTCCTTTTCACAAATCAGGTACAGGTGTCCCAAGCCAGTTCCAATTTAACTCACTTAAGTGGGGCTGGCATGACAGAGGGCTGGCTGAGGGTTTGCTGCCCAGCACTTTGTCACAGAAGTATAAAGCCAGGCAAAGTTGTTGTGAATGTGAACCAAAGAGGAAGCAAATAGAGACACACGGCTTCTTCGTACACATGAGGATTTCTAAACAAGGAAACTTCCTGCTGTTTGACTTTACTGTGTTCAGAGAAACAGGACTTTTTTTTTTTTAATAATCTATCTATCTATAAACAGGGCTTTGTGTATGGGGTGAAGGGTTTATAGATGAACAAGACTATAGCAAGGATATTCCCACATCACAGATTTTACATCCTAACAGAAATCTTTGCAATGTCCAAATTTTGGCTAATTGCTTGGGTAACACTAATTTCAAGAGGAATGTATGTTGCATTATTATGTTTCCTGCCTGAATAAGTTTTAGGTTCCTTTACTTTGGGTTTGTCCCACATTGGCATCTTGGCATAGAATATGACCAATTTTGACTTGGTTTGTGTATGTAATGCTGAAAGTATAGTGAAACGGGAGGTAGGAGATGACAGGGGCAAAAGATAGATAAACACTTTCAGCTGCTGTGTCAGCTGCCCTTATTCTCTTGATGTTTAGTTTGTGCAATGGCAAGCCATTGGTTGCTCAAGGTCCCACACACATTCCAGCCTCTTCCTCCCAGAAAGGCTGAAGTTCTGCCTGTCTTATCTGGTTTTTTTCCCACTAATAATGCAATTTTTAGCCTCTAGGTCTATCTGGCATTTTTTCCCCACGAACAAAATGCCATACAAAACTGGCATAAAATCCTTAATATAAAAAAGTGTGAGATAGAATTTTAGTATTGCTTCATCACATTATATCCTATTAGGTTTTTTTGTTTGTTTGTTTTGGTGCATGTCTTATAAGTGAGGTTATTTGGTGGAATTTAAAAGCACTCTAATAAGTTTGAAAGTTCAACTCAGAAATATTAACAGGCTTATACAGCACTAAGGAGTAATTATGAAAAATGGAGCAGACAGATAAAACATGCAAATGGGGGAAATCGGAAGAAAGGGATTTTAATTAAAACCCCACTCAGGTTGTACTACATATGTGTCTTAGAGGAAGAAGTGTTTCTATCCAGGAAGGGCTCGGCCGTGCTGGAAAAGCTTTTAAACTAATTTACATTGAAGATAAACATCAGATTCAGTTATTGGGGAGTGAGCGTTCAGATTTGAGCTACCTTGCAAATGCTCTTCCCTCAGAGTTGCAGTCTGCAAGTTCTCTAAATAGCTAGAAGCTACCTATCCAGTCTTTAAAAGTGCCACAGGACTCCTTGTTTGTTTTGCTGACCTAGAGTAACACGGCTACCCCTTTGGAACTTAGCATGCATACCAGAGAGTTAAATTTCAGACTCTGCCTTGATGCAGACAATGAAGTTGACATTTCTCACACCCCAGGCTTATCACTAATTACTTCCTCACTGGTAGGTTATGCTATTTTAAAATCCTGCTATTCTCAGAGAAGAATAAATCAGAAATCAAAATCCCTGAATGCAAACATTGGGAGTCTCAAGGCCCATCTGCATCTCTAGGATCTTCATGCAAACAGGCCTCATAATCACATACCTAGCTAGTCATGAAGATTGTTCTGCATTATATGTTTATCTAGCATAACACAAAGATAGCTGGCATGGTTTAAGAGCATGAGTCTCACTGAAAGTCATTGAAATGAGTACTCTTTAGTCACACTATGGTGCTTAGGAAAATTCCTCCCACTATCTACAGAAGAATGGCTACAGTTCTGAAATCTGGAAGGGGTCATTTTGTGTATCTTTTGTGTACAACATGAGAGACATAATAAATTGTAAAAAGGAATGAGATGGTAGTCATACAAGTGAGGGCTAAATAGCATTTGCTAGGGTCAGGTGTCCCTGATCACTAATACGTGCTCACAGTTTACCAAATGCAGTTCAACCCTGACTTGAAACATCCCCTTGCTGTTTTGATTCATCTTCTCTTCAGCTGAGGCTGCCAAATGAAACGAAACATAGCTTAGTTTTGCAACCTGGACGAGGATCTCTTGGAGACTCAAAAGACATCTAAATTCATTTTGGTCTTGTTCATCAATGCAGAATTTAAAGCAAGATATTGTTCCAAGGTAGAAGGCTTGAAATGACACTATAACTAAACCTTGTAGAAGAGTTCTTTAGATTGGATTAAAGGTCTTACCTTCCTTTTTGATTTCCAACTGCTATTTTGATCTCTGTTGTTAAAGTGTTTTCCATAGCTTTCATTAGTGTCCTCTGTCAGTAACTGGTTTTTCTCCTATAAATGATCTACTCACAATTATGGTTACAAAAGTCTGAACTGCTCCTAGAACCATAGGGCTGGAACAGACCTCATGAGCTCATCTAGTCCACCCCCCTGGTAAAAGCAGGATCTCTCCCTCTAAATCATCCCAGCCAGGGGTTTGTCTAATCGAACCTTAAATATTTCCAAAGACGGAGATTCCACCACCTCCCTAGCTAACCCATTCCAATGCTTCACCACCCTTCTAGTGAGAAAGTTTTCTCCTAATATCCAACCTCAACCTCCCCAGCTGTAATTTGAAACCATTGCTCCTTGTTCTGTCCTTCTGTTGTAGTTTGCCACAGCTAAAGAAGGGAGAAGCACATGTACCAAGTGTAGGAATACCAAGCTGTGTACCAGCAGGCCATATGTATTATGTGCTGATTTACTGTGTCCTAAAACTTTCCATTTATAGTGAACCATCTACTTGAAGACCTCGGAGTGCTGTACAAAACGTTAATTTTTTTAACACCCACATGACACAGGCATTGCTACCTTTTTACAGCGGTACAGAGACATTAAGTGACAGGTCAGGCAGGAAGTTTTTAGAAATAGAACACATTTTCTGGCTTTAAACACAAGACCAGTTTCCCTTCTTTTTTCTATTCTGCCCTCTATTTATGAACATGAAACACTTCAACTGCTGGTGCTATATTAGTAGAGATATTTGACTGATTGTTCAATTTGCTGGAGAAAGTGGGGGGGGGAGGAATAATTATAGATCAACTTGAAATGATTTTGTTTCCTCAGTGAAACAAACAAACAAAAGTAATTAAAGCAGGGACTGGGAGATCGGTGCCTCCCACCTAGTTGAGTGCCATAACCACCAGGCTATATTCTCACTCTTTCTGGTCCAATGACTATTAAAGTATTTTACATAAAGAGGAACAACTCCAGAAGGAGAGATTGAGAAATGGTCTTACCCAAGAACACCTGACAGCCCTAAAATTGTCTCACCTGTATGAGAGGAGACCCACGTTAAAATCCCTGCTTTGGATTGAGCAGAGTAGAGAAATCAAACCCAGCGCTCCTAGAGTCCAAGCTAACACTCTCCTCAAGGGCACCACCTCTCTCCCTTATTTTCTGAATGGCATCTAAGACCTTTTGTAAATCTAGTGCCCTCAGCCCTCTCCAAATTGTTTTGGCCGAAACTAGTTGGTGAATTTTTGTCAAACGTATGAATAGTTTCAATCAACCTGAAACTGGATTTTTCAGAGCATAAATGATCCATCTGAAAAATTTCACCAAGTTCTATACATTCATAGGAAAGAGCATAGTGGCCAAAGGCAGTGGAAGGAATCATAAATAACTAACCCTACGAAAGATGTTGGATTTATTTTTGTTGCCCTTAGTAAAGGGGACAAGCCAGTATACAAGCATATGTACTGAAAGAAAACCTAAAATGCACAGGCAACATATCCCAAGTTATCATTTTTCTTTCAAATGACAGAGGAGAAAGCCCATTCTTTGCTTTGGTTTCACTGGCACCAAATTCTTTTGCATGGTTTTAGAAATTTTTCATCTATGACAAAATTAAGATCAGTTAGTTTACAGCCCATAGATCAGGACAGTAGTGAGAGGAGACTATAATATACTTACGTAGGAAAAAAATAACTATATATCATAAGCCCAATGAGACTTATTTGGCAAGGAAATTTGGGGCATAATTTTCAGAGATTTTGAGCAACCACAAGCTACTACTGACTGCAGTTGGATTTTTGAGTATTCAGAATCACTGAAGGTCAATTCCTAGATTTCTCCATCGTTTACATATACAAGAGTGATGAACGGAGTATTTGAAATAATGAAATATGACTTTTTAAAAGATTGCCCCCATCATTGTTCCTGAAAGCTGTATCATTTTTAAGGTGCTTTTGAAAAACAAATTTTAGCTTTTTCAAAGCTACTCCAAGAACAATTGCTGTATTTCAGCTTCAGATGAACTGGCACTTTGACAAGAAATCTGCCTTAAATATAGAGAAGTTATAAGAGAATAGGAAGAGGGGAAATGATTGAAGGTTTAATTCTCCACTGCCTTCCCCCTAGAGTAGTCATTTATACATGTACAAAACTGAATGAACCATGCCTACTGCCATTCTGACTTGATAGCATTTTACCCACTGTTTACACAAATGTAAATGGCTACAGAAGAGGCAAGGCAGTAGAAAGAAGGATCAGGATGGTTCCGACGATAGATGAAAGAGGCAGCATGCAAAGGTCTCTCCATCAGAAATGTTCATAATGAGCAGCTTTTTATTTTTCCTCTTTGCATTCTAGTAATTGTTTGAGGCTGCAACCCAGGTGGGTGTCATTATAGCTTGCTAAAAAAACAAAATACAACAGTTTTACTTTGGTGGGTCAGATCTTAAGGTCCTGTAAGTCAGCATAATTTCATGGATTTACACTCTGAGGGTTAGGTCCCATACGCCTTATAAAATAGATTCTAAAATATCCAAACCAATATTTACTATTTCATGCCACTCTTGAGATTTGCTTCATTTGGAGCAATGTCATCCAAAATAGGAGGGAGCTACTGGCATTCTCTAGAAGGGGCTCTTTGGCTTTGGATTTCATTTCTCTACACTGGTCTGCTACAGCAGTAGTTCTCAACCACTGTGTGTCACAAAGAGCCGGGAGGTGCGTCACAGAAAATTGGCAGCTCAGCTTGGAGCCAACTTGGGGCTCCTGCCACCCACTGCTCCCCTCAACAGCCCACTCCTGTTGCACAACACAGGCAGCAGCCGGGGCCAGATGAGTAAAGGGACTTAGGGGCTGCAACCCAGAGATCCTGGGCTGGGGAAGGGGGGTTGGGAGCATCACCTGCCCCACAAAAACAATCATGACCCCATTGAGCCAGGCACCAGCCTGTGCTTGCTTGACCCTGCCCTCACCCAGGTCCTGGAGTGCTGCATCCTCCAGAGTGCCACTGCCTCCCAAGCACTCCCAGCCCTAATGTCACCACCAGACAGACTGTAGTGTGTCACACAGGGGAACATCATCACGATGGAAAAAAGGTTGAGAGCCTCTGTGCTAGAGTCAACTTCTGTGAAGTGCCTGAACTTGTTATAGAACCCATAGTCATTACCAGGTATTTGTGGAAAGGTCAGGTTGACCTCTGGAGAAAAAAAAAATATTTCCACAACAAATCTCATTCTATCTGCTGTTAAACATGTGTTATATATTGAGAAGAACAGCTTCACTGCTGGAGCTTTTCTCCCTGGAAAAACCCTTCACTGCCATGTGTAGTTACCCTTTTTAGTGTGGCCACAACCTGCCTTTCACTACCATATGTAGCTACAAGTACCCTACATGCTACTTCAATGTAGACAAGGAAATGTAACTAGATGCCTCAATTTTATAGGGACAGTCCTGATACTGAGGGCTTTATCTTATATAGGCACCTATTACACCTCATAACTCATGCCCCAATGTTTCAAACCTGCTATCTGGTCTCCCTAAGACAAGACTTAAATTGTTTGTTCCCCCATAGGAAAGTTGCTTGAGAACCCCATTCCTCTAATGGTTAGAAGCCTTCTTCTGATCTCAATCCTGAATTTCTTATAGTCAGTATATACTCACTTTTTTGGTGCCAACATTGTAATTTAACTTAAATAGCTCTTCACTCTCCCTGGTATTTACCCCGGATATGGGAGCAATCATATGCCCTCTAAGCTTAACACTTTCAGTGACCTTACAAAATCAGATATGCTCATCATTGGCTGGCTAACTCCTTCAGCCGGGTCTTCCCCCTCTGGACAGTCCTTCAGTTGCTTGAAGTTTTTTGTAGGTGGAATGGGGAGGAGAGAGTGAGATTGCTGATCACCTGACCTAGAAGGTGGTGAAGGAACATGTTAGAAGAAGAAATATTTGGCAATGTCCCATGTGCCTTCCTCCACTTGAGTCAAATGAGTATCCCCTTATCGATGCTTAAGATAGTCCATTGTTGCTGAAAGAGCTGGGTTGTTTTATGCATGCCCTAGTGAGGCATGAACTACCTCTCTGCTTTGGAGGGTTTTACTTGGATCTGCCTCAAGACCATAAGGCACATATTTGGGAATGTTACATAGAGCCTCATAACCATATATATGACACTGCAAGTAGTAAAGTACTAACACAATAGTGTTCAATATGTCATATGCATTCAAAAAAACACCTTATCACATACTTTGCATTCAACAATACACCATTACATTATTGGTACATGAATGATACACAATCACACCATAAAGATGTACATACGATGCAGTGTGTCTCTCACACTTAAGGAAAATGTACATTGCACACCTTCCACATCTGTCCACCTTCTTTCTCTCCTCAGGTCTCTTCTAGTGCTGCCTCCATTACTCTCTTACTAATCTGTACTCCTAGAAGGAAAGAAATGCCAAATCCTCTCCAAATTCCCAAAGAAACTCTGCTGTAAGCTGTTCACTTATTGCTTTCCTGGACTGTAATTCAAACTGCTACTGTTTTTCTGATCCTAAATTCTGTTGGAAGATGAGATGGCCATCTTGAGATATAATGAGAATGAATATTCTGCAATATATTTTTGAAGCTCTAAATCCCTGATCAGATTTTCACCTAAGTGCTACTGCTGAATTTAAACATTTGTCTCTTATTGCAAAGGTTTCAAGAATTGTGCTAGAATAAAGACCATACTGAATGTAATTTAAATTCACTGGCAACCTGTTATGTTTAGAGGAACAGGTATCCAGAGGGGCCTGCCCTTTATAGGGACACATAGTTGAGGTATTTCAACAACATATTAGGGTTTGTAACATGCAAGGCCATATTCTGCCATACTTATTAGAGGTTCTTTTTGTACAAGGTTATTACCTATCTTTCTCTACAAGCAGTAGCACACAATTATAAAACACCACAAGTGACAAATAGCATGCTGACCCCTATTCACTGGATTTAAAGAAAAAAAACCCCAACTTGCTTCATTGCTCATGAAGGTGGCAGATTATATTTGCAAGGTTGTCAATCTTCCCCCTCCCCTCCTCCCAGAGTAAAGCACAACTGGAGCAGCAACCATGAAAGCTTCATGTTGCCCCAGCAGTATGTTTTTGAAGGGCCTGTTCTGTATCCTTCTGATTTCTTTTTACACTGATTTAAAGTCACAGAAGCTCCACTTAAGCCAAATTAGTTACACTGGATTTACTCCGATGTTATAGTAATACCAATTTCAGCTCAGAAGTTCCGAGTTCATTCAGTCATTTGAATGTACTGAAGAGTCCACCAACTATGATGGTGATTTTATTCTCTGTACAGTCATTCAGGTGGAACTCCTATGATAGGCCACAAAATCCACTCATTCTTCTTACTCTGTCCTGGAAGCCATGATTCAGAGCAGCAGTAATTGTCTTTTTCCCTCCTTTCACATCTGCAATAGTGAAGATATATAGCTACAAGTTAAATTGTAAATCAAGGACTTCCTGGAGGTAAAGGCAGGAGACCTAACACTAAGGGGTGCACTCAGAGGGAGGACAAAGGTGTCATTAACTCTGCAACTTTTTATCTATGACCTCTGAAGCACTCTGTTAATTTACAGCAGTGTGTTTTATAATAAATGATGTGAGCAGGGAAAATAAAAACCCACACTTCAGAATGCTAGTACTACTTTGTACTTCAGTAATTAAAAAAAAAACTTGATTTGTTTTATTTAAAAAAAGCTGGCAAGTATGGACTACAAGGAAAAAATCATGGTTTTTTGTTATTTTTAAAGCATTTTAGTTTAGAAATAATGAAGCTAGCAACTGAAAAACTGCAAAAGAATGGTACTTTACTACCTTTAATGTATAAGTAAAGCTTTCAATGAACAGATGTGTGGTCAAACATGTATTTAGCACATCTTGAAGTCCATACTCTAAATAGCTGCATTATTTTCTATAATTTCAACTAAATGAGTGATGCTTACATTACAATGTCTATGTGCATAAGCCATGCACATTTGTCTGCATGATCACAAACACCAAACCAAAACAAAAGAACTGGCAAGAACTCTGAAGATGTAGTAGCAGCTGCCAGGTATCTGATGCAGTCCTGGAATTTGGGTTTTTACTTGGATTGTGACCAACAGCCAGTCAGGCATTGTCCCATATTGCATACATTTCGTTCTGCAATTATCTGCCCACTAGCTATTATTTCACTGTATATTTGTTATTGACAGTATGCAAATTTCTTTCAGAACTCCCCTTAGTTAATATCAAACTTAGAAGATGTATTCTGCTCTGCACTCTGAATTGCTAGGGTTTCAGGTACACTATTTTAGAATAAAAACCTCAAATTGCAATAGCAGCTTACTGACCACAGCTTTAAACAGTAGGAATGTTGTCTTAAAACTTCAAAAATGTAAAGGTAATGACTAATGGCATATTAAAACACATCACTGGAAAGGATCTTTCACATACATTCAGTGGGAAGCTATGAAATGTGCTGTAGAAGTTTGCTTGGGGGTCTGTAACAGGGAAGATGACTTGGTCCAGTTCCCTTCTGTAAGTGCTCTGAGGCAATCCAACCTATTGACAATGTCTTGGCTACCTCTGGGGTCTATAAAGGTCTAATAGAGACCAAGTCAAAAGAGGGAGCAATGGGGACAGGCTGAATGTGGGGAAGGAAAGCCACTGTGGAGTGGAGTTATGTCCTGTGGTGAGTCCCTTCAGTAAGGGGCCAGGTGGTCAGGGAAGCAGCCCTGAGAGCTACTGCTTGAGGAAGGCAACCTGGCTGACTAGAACTCAGAAGCTGCCAGAAGCAGCATATCATAATCCCTTGGGAAAAGTGGCCCACAAGTCTGAGTGCAAAGAGGGATTTAAAAGACCTTTGGTTTATTTACTCATTTGTATTTGAGAGAACAAACCTGCTTGAAAGAGACCAATGTGGAAGCACATGTTTGGCAAATAACTGGTGAGGAGAGAAGCACCTGCCTGGTGATGGAACCTCTTAGCATTTATTCTGCAGGATAAAGTGAGAGGATAGAATGGCCATTTGGAAAGAAAACAAGGAATGCCAAGAACCATTCAGACCAAAAGGAAGTTCTGCAAACAAACTTATGTGATGATGGCAATAACTGCCCTGCTGACAGCTCTGCTCTTTGTACATTCTGTTGAATGTTATTCTGATAGATGGAGGTGGCTGATTATGTCAGTGGAATAATTAATCAAGTAATGACTACACTTGTGTATTCAATTATAGTCTTTATAGTTGATTAATCTTTATAATAAATGTCATTACTGGCTCTACTTTTTTCCCCACCTAGAGCAAAGGAGGCAAATATGCCAAATGAATAGATCAATATAACAAACTTGTACATTTGGAAGACACAGTAAAAGGATGTTAAGGGTGCATTATTTTTCAATGTCAGAAATATTGGTTTGTTTACTGAAGCTGAAAAGCATAATGACCAGTCACTAAAGGTACAATTCCTTAGCCACAGTAGCAGTGTGTCAGCATTATGCTTTTTAATTATTAAAATTTGACTTTCTTAAGAGCAATAAATGCCCTAAAGTTTCCCTGACCAGTGGGAAGAGAACAGCTCTCTGAATATTTTTAATTATATATTTTCTTCCCAAGGTTCTGATTAAGATACATTTAGTAAAGTGTAGTCCATGCTGCCCCAGGAAGTACATAGTTTCCATTTTCATTAGTTATGCAGGAATGGATCAGTGTTTAGAAGAAATGTAAAAATGCTATATCTGGAAGTAGTGTCGGTACATCAATAGGTAGATCTCATCAATTAATAGTTCAAATGGAACACATTCCCCTTACCCCATGTGTTGTGGACAGTAGGTATTGTATTAATGGAGGTGACATTTTTCAGATAAGATTCACACCTGTTGTGCTGGACCAGAGTACCCCAGAAGTGATTTATATGGTTGGTCCTAGGGGTTCCTTTTGCCAGCTGGGTCTCCCGTGCAGGCACTCACTACTGGTCTCCTTACTTGTAACTGGTCTTGAGGCTGTTGCTAAGCGAGTCCTGCAGACAGAGCAGATGGGGTGAAGGTCAGCAGGCCCTGGAGAAGGAGCACTGGTGCAGCAGCTGGGCCCATGGCAGTGGAGAGGAGAAGCAGCACTGGTTGCCCCATTACTCACTCAGATTTGGCCCCCATGGTCCCTCAATCATGGATAAGAAGAGGGGGCACATTAGGGTCAACACTGAGGGAGTAGCATTGCAACCTACTGTATGGAGGTCTAAGTGCCACTCATGTTTAGCAGGGAGGCCAAAAAGACACATCGGAATAGGCAACACATTGGCCAACACTGTTCCTCCTTGCCCCTGCCATTGGGATAGATGGCCCAAATGCTGATAATATGGTGCCCCTGCAAATGGTACGCACCATGTGTCATGTGCACATGCCTGCAGATACCACTGGTTAAATAAAGCACCTGCTTCTCTGATAAATTAATTCAAGTGCATGGTCAAGATCACATAACAGCAATAGAGCATCATGCCCCATAGAACACTGTACTGAGTGAAACGAAACTCAGATACATAGATATGTCAGCAATATCTAGTGCTGCTGGCAGAAGATATGCTGGGCAAATCTTCATAGCTCCACTGCAGTTAAAGCTATTATGACTTACACCAACTGAAGATCTGCCCCATCGAGCATATGACATTGATTTCTTTGTCCTTTTCTGGGGTTCACCCAAATTGGCCTCAGGTGGTCATCCATGGCCCATTCTGCCATGTAGGGTTCTATGTTCATGGCATACAAATAAAGTTAGATGAAAACATAGAACTGCACTGCTTCATTCCTTGGAATTCAGAATAGCATGTAAGAACTCCAAAGCAGAGAAAGACAAGCAAAACTGCTCCCTAAAACACAGAATACCAACCCACCTAACTCTGGCCAGGGAATCTAAAGAACTCATTCTGATTTTATGCGTTCCTACAAAGCCATCTAGCCTGCCAGCAGAAGCAGGAAACTTCAAAATGGGAAACTACATAAAAATGAAAGTGCTATGTAAACAGAAATTTTAAAAAAAACAGTGAAAAGAGCTAGATTCCTGCAATTTTCATGGCAACTTTTTAAAAACACCATATTAGAGGCTCAAACTATATGTATACACCATATTTAAAAATTAGTAGTAAGAGGACCAAAAAAGCTACCATCACTAAAGAGCAGACTAAAAGAGGAAGTTTGAAGCAAAAATGCATCTTTTAAAAATTACAAGTCAAATCCTGCTAAAGAAAGTAGAAAGGAATAAGGTAAATGAAAAGGAATATATACCTTGTCAAGTCAAATATAAAAGTATAATTAGGCAAGCCAAAGAGAATTTGAAGAGCAACTAACACAAGCCACAAAAATAGCAGTTTTCTTTCTTAGTACATCAGAAGCAGGAACCCTATCAAAAAGTCAGTGAGGCCCCTCAATGACTGAGGTGCTAATGGAGAACTCAAGAAAGAGAAGATTGTTTCAGAGATGCGACATGCATTCTTCGCATTAGTTTTCACTGCAAAGGGTGTTAGGAGAGTCTCATTCCTGAGCCATCTTTTTAGGTGACAAATCTGAGGGATTCTCCCAGTTTGAGGTGTTAATAGAAAAAATCTTAGAACAGATTAATAAATTACACAGTAATAAGTCACCAGGACCGAATAATATACACCCAAGACTTCTCACAGAACATAAATATGTCGCTGTAGAACTAACTGTGGTATGTAACCTATCATTTAAATCAGTCCCCGCCAGATGACTGGTGGATAACTAATGTAACGCTGATATTTTTTTTAAAAAGGCTCTAGAGATAATCCTGGCAATTACAGGCCAATAAGTTTAACTTCAATACTATGCAAATTTGTTGAAACTACAGTAAAGAACAAAATTCAGACATATAGATGTACACCATATGTTGAAAAGAGTCAACACACCTTTTGAGAGAGAGAGAGAGAGAGTTCAGTGCCTACAATGTACTTGAGCTTTCAAAAAGCATTTTACAATGTCCTTCACCAAATACTGTTAAAGTAAGCATTAATGGGATAAAAGGGAAGGTCCTTTTACGGATCACTAACTGGTCAAAAGATAAAAAAAATAAATGATAGGATTGAATGGACAGTTTTCACAGTGGAGAGGGTAAATAGTGGTGTCCACCCTAGGATCTGTACTGGGCTGTGCTCTTCATCATGATCTGGAAAAAGGGGTAAACAGGTGAATGGCAAAATTTGCAGGCAATACAAAATTACCAAAGATAGAGTCGGAAGTCCAAATAACTCCAAAGAGTTACAAAGGGATCTCACAAAATTGGGTGACTGGGCAACAAAAAAATGACAAATGAAATTCAGTGTTGAATAGATGTAATGAGAAGTAATTAGAAAACATAATTTTGTATGCATAGGTGGGATTATAAGGTATAAACTAGCTTTTGCCACTCAAGAAAGAGCTTGGAGTCTTCATAGATAGTTCTCTGAAAATATCTGCTCAATATGTAGTGCATTCAAAAAAAGCTAACAATGTTCAGAACCATTAGGAAATCTGTTAGTCTCTGAATGTAAATTACAGAACAAATCTTAGATTTCACTGTATATCTTTCTGAAGTGGCAGTTCAAACAATAGCTTGCTTAAAACCCACATGCTTATGCAGAGTGGCAAAAATGAATTGAAGGTAATATTTTATTGAAGATGAAGCAGAACTATAAGCAAGTGTTTCAAGGACACTGAAGTCATCTAAGACCTAGTAAGTGTTCTTCATTTGTGGGTTGGCTTTGACTCAGAAACAATATGTATCATGTATACTTGATAAGAGTATCTTTCTGAGGCTATGTCTACATTTACAAAAGTTAGTTCGAATTAGTTAATTCGAACTAACTAATTCAAACTAATTTTAGTTAGTTCGAATTAACTTAATTTGAACTAGCATGGCCCCACTAGAATGCTAGTTCGAACTAAGCAAGTGCCATGCATGGCACTTGCTTAGTTTGAATTAGTTAGTTGTATGAAGGTCAATGTGTCAGTTAGTTCAAACTAATATGGCCACATTTACTTAATTGGATCTAACTAGTTCGAATAAAGCGTTAGTCTGAAGTAAAATGAGGTTTTACTAATTCAAACTATTTTTTCCTTAATTCGACTTAAGGAACTACTTAAGTCGAATTAAGGAAACTCAAGTGTAGACGCAGAGTAAATTAAGTCGACTTAAGCCTGCTTAAGTCGACTTAATTTACAAGTGTAGATGCACCCTTAGAGTGAATAAGCATTTAGGAGTAGTAATAGGGAATTGTATCAAGAATGGATTTGATCCAATTTCTTTGAGTACTTTAGACAAAGATCAAAATACAACTGATCAAATTAACACAACTAGATACTAAAATTGCAGCAAAGCAGGACTTGGCTTTGGGAATTGGAACGTGGGGGCTAGTTCCTTTGGAATTGTGCTCCTAAGCTACCAATCTTGCAAACATATGCTCAGCTTCATGCATGTGTACTGTCCCCTTTTCTCCAATGGAATTATTAGATGCACATGCTTAACTATGTGCAACATGAAATGTCCATGGAGTCCAAATTAAAGGTTTGCTTTTAAATTTTGATTCAGACAAACCACAAATTGAAACTTTCAGTTTCTCTGCTTTGGGTTATGAATCATAGTGCAAAACTATTGAGTTTTAAATACTGTTTGATACAAAGCCATAGAGAGGCCTAAAAAAGTGCACAAGTTTCCCCCAAAATGCTCAGAAAGGTGGCCCAACGTTAAGGTTTGAACATTTGCCTCTGGGTAGATCAGCAGCAGTCAGCATCAAAACCCAGACCACTCGATCCAAAATTATGAGCCTCAACTGCGAAAAATGAAAAAAATGGATGTGTAAGAAAAAGGCTATGGCAGACTCAAATCTATGTATGACCAAGCCCCCTAGGAGAATAGAGCACTGTGCCTTGCAAGGGTGGTTACACCTACTATCAGATTTACGATATTGTCAATTCTCACCATTTCCTCATGGTTTCAGCTGAGGCTGGAGCAGTTTCCCAAGGAAATTTCATTCCAGCTGAGGGAGACTTCACTCTGACTGGAGGTCTCCTTCCTTTCCCTAATTCCTCAGAGGTGTGGCAGAACGCAGCCCCAACTCTGTACCTTCCCTGCAGCAACCAAAGCTTTTGGGTAAGGAAAGGAAGCAGCTAATACCATTCTTACAGAAAGATCCCAACAGCTCAGGGAAGTTCTGTTCCCATGAATAAGTCAGTCTGCTCTTTGCTTCCCCCCCTTATGCCCTATGAGGAGCTCTGTGGCTTCTCTCTCCCAGCACAGGCCTAGAAAGGGGACTCTGCACCCAACCCTGAGAAGGATGAAAAAGTTGCCTATTGCAGCTGTCCCTGTGGCCCTGGGAGAGGGAGTAAAGAACCCCATAAGCCGCAGGAGAAGAAAAGACAGGAGGGACAAAACTGATGTGTGGGCAGGCACATGTGGGGGTTTGGGGAAGGGAAAACACAGGAATAATTAAATGTAGGAGGTTTGGAGAGAAGCTGCCACCACCCTCAAGCAGGCACCATAAGCTCTAGCCACAGGTGCCAATACTCACTTTCCTCAACTTTGGGAGTGTCAGCAATGCCAATTCTTTCTGTCTTGCGCTCACACACAGTTCAGAAGTCAAAAGAGCCCAACCCCTGCCCCCATAGATAGATAGATAGATAGATAGATAGATAGATAGATAGATAGATAAACAGCATGATTTTTTTAATCAACCTCCTGGCTCACTGTCTTTTGAACTTTCCAGATTGGTAATACTAGATTTAGTAAAAAGTGTTCCTCCCACTTCTGTGGAATGGTGTTGGGTCATTTCATTCCGTAGTTACACATCTGTAGGTTATATTGTATTTTAGCTTCGGAATGAAGGAGAGATTCTGCAATCAGAAAGCTGCACAGCTCAGTGATGCAATCTTGTGCTGCTACACTGGCTCCAGAACCCATAGGCCTTACCTCTGCTCCAGCCTACATTGAATCTGAAAGTGAGGGACTGGAGGAAGTAGATTTCACACACACCAACTTGGCTATCAGAAACCACCCTCTCTGTTCATTGATGGTTCCCTTTCCTATTTAGCTGTAGCCTTATCTTTGTGGTAATTATACCTTATTCTCCCAAAAGCTTTCAAACAGAGAAAGATTTGAAGATCAAGCATGCTTGATCACCGGCCCAAAATGATTAGTTTCTCCAACCACAGGAAATAGGGTATGATATTCATAGGTTAAGAATGTTCATTTCATGGCAATATAGTCTAATTAAAAGTCACTTTTTAAAGCTAAATCAGCATGCGAGAGAAAATCATTCCAGTCAGATGTTTGTTAGAGTATGTACTAAGATCACAGTACCAAGTGTCAGTTTTAATTTTTGTCACAGTGAGTTTGTAGACAGTGAAATTACTCATTACAACTGTATTAAGCCAAAAAATTGGTGTTTTCTAATCTGACAAAAGCCCACACCATCAAGAGAACTCTGAGTTATGTCTGTCATTCCTTGCTTAATTCTTCCTGTCTTGCATGATTCTTACAGTCGATATGATCATCTGCCAAGCTATCAGAAAAGCGGGTAAATTTATATGCCATCTGAACTACAATGCAGCACGGTCCGTTAGAATTAAAGTTTAACCCTCAGTGAGCCAAGTTCTAGCACTACATTTGGCTGGCTTAAAGCTGTTGAGCCTGGTGCAAACATACAGATTCCAGATAGGATGTTTTAAATTTCACAAGCCTTCTGCTACAAGCTGCTCTTTTTTTGTTTCCTGCAGAGCCTGCCAACATTTAGTGATAAATGTGCCGGTAGCTTTTAGGTTGTGAAAAGGACGGAGACCAGATTTATCCTAACTGGCTGCAAAATAGCCAGATGTTAGCTTAAATGCAGTTAAGCTGGTTTTCCAGCCTTGCGATGCACACAGCCAAACACTAGTCACTATATAAGGTCTGCAGATTTGATCCTCAGTCATTAGAGAGCTTTGCCAGTAAGAGTTTTAACTGTTTCTGGTGTGGCTTCCTAAGGGGAATGGGTTAGAGGATACAGACTAGATGAAAAACAGTCTGCTAGTCCTCCAGGTATGGGCACTGAACTAGGGCAACAACCTATCCTTGTAAAACATGATAGAAACACAACAAGAAAGCCATTCTGGCAAACAGCATGATAGAGAAGATAGACAAACCTTTGTACATATCCTGCATGACATCTCCCTGCATGGAAAGGATTCAGGTTCACTACAAGTCTGGGCTAGATTTATCCTAGCTTTCTATCCCTACTAAAATTGTAGAGGTTTTGGGAAAGGCTTTTTGTTGCGTGCATACGCTGTCTAGCACTTGCAGCCCTCATGTTAAAAAAAAAAAAAGATTGCAAACTTGAAGAATTGAATACACATATTCTACTTAACAAATGTTATTTACTACACAGTAAGAAATCTTTGCCATCTTATTCTTCCACTCCCATCTGCCCCATTTGTCTCTTGTCCACCTCTTTTCTGGTGTCTGACACCTAGGGTTGGTCTTCACTGGAAAGTCAATTCAGATTATAACTAAAGTGTTGCCTCTAACTTGAGTCCAGTCCATTCACAAAAACCTCTAATGCCACTATGATGGGATGGCCATCAGGGAATATAGGCTAAAACCTGAGTGAGAATGACTCATCACCTGCTAAAACAATCACTCTGCAATATAGACACAAACTAGCTCCACTTGAATTGAACTTGTTGTCAGTTAGGTGCATGGGTGCGCTTACTGTATGCTTTCCCAGTCCTCCATGGATAGTCGGTTCAGCAGACCTCACTAATACTGCTCAGAAAGAAGGATGAGTGCCTTTACCACCAAACTGGGCCCGTGATCTAAGTTTATTGCCCTCAAGACCCATTACTATCACCGTGGCTCCAAGGTTACCGCTACTCTATCCAATGAAAAGGAACAGCTCAGCCAGCAGTGTGACTCCCTGCTGACCCCTAGGTCACACAAAGGGTTAAGGCAAGGCATTCCAATATTTACAGACCTAGGCAAACAACTTTCACACCATCTTAGGTGTTTCATGACCTCTGCTTGTTTCCTACCCTTGTATTATGCTCCACGTGTCTTGGGGACAACATCCTTATTCATTACTTCTAGGAAACCTTCTTATGTGTTGGTAGACCAGGATGCCCCTGGGTGAATCTTTTTGAGTGTGTTCTCACACATACTCAGTGTCTATTGCTTCTTGAGAGTGCCTATATTTTAGCCATCCTGGCAACATTTTTGTCAAGGTCATATGGTGAACTTTTAAAGATCTACTTCAATACATTGCCTCATTTTCATTCACAGCATCTGCTTGAGGCCTCATATCTTGCACCAGGGCCAGTGCTCCATACTCTTTCTCCTACACCAGTCACCCTCCAATCCCTTCCCACAATTTCCTCCACATGCCCAGAAAAGACACAGCCAAGTTGTCCTACAAATCACTAAGCCCTGGTTTACTCTACACCATGAGGGGATTTTGGAGGCAGTCAAAGGAAGATATGCAAGTTATTTAAAATAACTTATGTATCTCCCCTCCCTTTGACTGCCTACGCCTATTTACCATGGTGTCTTCAGTGCACTGAGTCAATAGGAAATGCCCTCCCATTGAGCTAAAACTATCCTACCTGACAGGGTGGTCTTCAGTGATCTACCTCCTGATCAACTTACAGGATCTTCACAGACCTGATCAGTTGATCAGAAGATTGATCTGACAGTGGTGAATTTTCCATCATCAGTGAAGACAAGCCCTAAGAGAAAGTTTGAGCAGCTTACATCAGTGCCAG
Organism: Pelusios castaneus; assembly: GCA_007922175.1. Lineage (NCBI taxonomy): Eukaryota > Metazoa > Chordata > Testudines > Pelomedusidae > Pelusios > Pelusios castaneus. The sequence continues at coordinate 11,752,486 of ML685756.1, read as the reverse complement.
ATATCCCCCAAAATGGAATATACCCCCCAAAAATCTTAGCAACAAATATGTCTGAACACCAATGTGAACATAGCTGAAGTATTATTTCTAGCCTGGCTACCTTACTTGAACTGGGCTAACTCAAGAGGAGTAACCTGACTATAGGTAACTAGAGAGAACTTCTGTAGTGAAGCCATGTCCCTGGGCTGTAATCTTTCTGAGGCAGAGAGAGCTTTATTTATCTGTACAATACCTGGCAGAATGGCACCCAGATCTTTGATTAGAGAATATAGGCACCACCATGGTGCCAATACATAAAAAGGAGAAATGATTGCAAACAAGAGTATACCTAATTGTAAACCCACATGATTTGAAGGAGACAAAGCCATTAAGCCATGAAAAGAAGAATTCTATTGCCATGTGGTTTATTATGCAGCCCCAAGCTTTCATATAGTTTCTAGGTGGGCAATATTAGCAGCAGCAGCCAGAAGTGTGTGAGAATATATCAAACTTCACTTTAATAAAAGATATCAATCCCAACACCAAATATGGTACCTCCTATATAAACCACTGACTTAAGGGTCTGGTCCTGCGAATAATAAACAGCAATTGACTTCACCTAACTAGTCACTGTGTAAAAGCAAGCATGTGAGTACGTTTGCATGCTTGAGATTTAGATCGTATCAGTAAATACGTAAATGCCAGAATAGAAGAGTACAATAGGAAAAACTGGTTACTGAGTATCAGACATTCCTTTTTGTACAACAATGATGACTGTGTGTATTTCAAATTCCAAAAGGGTAGCCGTGTTAGTCTATTGTAGAAAGACAACAGACGAAGTGGGATTTTCTCCCACGAAAGCTCGTGCGATAAATAAATCTGTTAGTCTTTAAAAGTGCCACAGGACTCTGTTGTGTGTATTTTGTTAATCAAAGTAAATCTACATTATTGAGGACAAAAGGTAGAAAACTTGCAAGTAGTTATCGGCAGAGATAGTGGTAATGTAAGAAGAACATATTGCTACTGGGTCTTCCTAGATCCATTTTATTCTCTGGTTTGTGGTGATGTATGGCAACTAAATTATTTCTGATGGAGTTAGATCATCCTTCCTACATCTTTTGTTCCCTCTTTCTCTCTTCCATCCTCCATTTGAAGACTATTGTGTAGCGTATGCATCATATATAGAGCAGGCATCAAGACAATTTATTTCCTTCTTTTTACCCCCTTCCAAAAGTTGCCATATGCCCTGATTTCACTGAGCCAAACCCTAATTTGAGAAGTCTCTCTTGATGTCTTAATAGGAGGCTTTATTGTCTGTTTATATTGCTTCTGGGCTATTCCTCAAATGTCAACAGCATGCTGAATGTCAAATTTTGAAATGCTGTCTTGACTCCTTCTATCTGACACTGAAAATGCAACAGACACAGATAGGTCCATACAGGCTTCAACTTTGACAATTTGATGGAAGGGTGACAGGAGAGTGGACTGGCTTAAAATTCTCCAGCATTAATGGAAAAAAGTTTTCAACAACTAGTGAAGGAGGAAGAATATGTGAAAGCACTTCTATTCCTACTTACTGTGCAGTTCAGATCCTGGCATCAGATTACCTTGCTCCCCATCATCAAGTAGTTATCTTCTCTTACCAAGAGGTAGTTAAATAGCATTAAAATTCATGAATTTAAAAAAAATTAAAGCACCTGGTTTGGGGTTCATTACAACTAGTGGGATCACAGCACAAGCACTCAAAAAAAAAATGTGTTTGTGAAAACAGAGTTGTGAAAGCTTTACAAACTTAGGCACAAATAATTAATTCCTTCCAGCTATTTACTACTTACTATTCATTATCCTCATCTCCAGAGCTCTCCACTCATGCTGTCAACAGCAGAAAACCATTAAGATGAACTACATAATGGGTCACACTCTCAATAATTGTAGATATGTATAGCTCTAATGAGGTAATGAAGATCCCCCACTTTACACCTGTCTGAAATCTTAGTTAGCATTAAGGAGTAGAACCATAAAAGATCTTAGGTTAACTGTCACTTCAGGTGTGTGAATCCCAGCATAAGGGGCCACTGGGATATACAAAACACCTGCTCACCTAACGCGATAGGTGCCTAAACACCCTCAGCATCTACATTTTGGGAGTAAAAATTCCCTATGCACCCATTGTGACCCGTCTGTGCCTAGGGTAGCTCTCTTTAAAATAGGTCAGGGCACACTACAAAAATGAGAGCAGATTCTCTCAGAACTAGTGGGTAACGTTGAAGTTAAATTCCTTGACCAGTTACAACAGTTCTCCTGATTTCCCACACAGGTTACCAAGAAGCTACTAAAAGAAATACATAGCTCTCTTTATTGCATTCTGCACTCTGGATCACAATCAACAATGAGGTTCACTAAAGAGAGAGGCTATTTAAACTCAATTCCCTTTACCAAAATGTTCTCCTGATCCCCAAAGAGTCAGCCACATTACCAGATTAATATAAATTTGGGTCTTACCCAAAATACCACAGAGCCAGGCAGTTCTTTAGTAACTAAAACTAAAAGGAAAGAAACAAACAAGAAAAGAGAGTTGTGAAATAGTCAAAGCAATCAGATACATGCAAATCACTTTCAAGTCCATATAGATCAGATTCTTAGCAGACTTGGAGTTTGCAGGCTTGTATAGTTCCTCTGGAGTACATCTAGTACCTGGATGAGTCTCCATCCTTTTTTCACAGCTTCAGGTGTAAAATAATTGATCCAGAGTTAGGAAGCAGGAATGAAGACAAGATGGAGATGGTGGAGCTGCATTTGATAGTCTCTGGCCTGTCATGTGGCTTGTTTCAAACACAAATTCAGAGCACATGGGTAGGGAAAGCACTTGCAGTTCTCCTGAAAGCAGGCATGTCCCTACTTGTCCTGATGACTCATAGGTGCAGCCCTAGCTTCTCTCCCTGGGCTTATTGTATAGGTCAGGGATCAGCAACCTTTACTGGCACCTTTGCCAACTCCAGCTCCCCAGTAGATGCCAGGGGTGTAACCAGCAGGTGCCAGGTGTGGGGCCAGCAGGGGACAGGAGCTGCCGTACGCAGTGGCTCCTTTTCCCTCCTGCCACCACCCTCTAACAGGGCCTGGGTCAGCAAGAGCTGTGTATGTGTGGCGGCTTCTGCTGGCCGTGCCCACCCCCCCAGCCTGGGGGCGGTGGGCAGGCCAGCAGGAGAGAGCCGCGCAGGGCCTGAACCCCTGCATACTGCTCTGAATAGACACGCAGCATGCCTGGGGTTGCCGATTCTTGGTATAGGTGATGAGCCTCGATAAGTTAATCAATGCTCACACTAATATGGCTGGGGGAAGAGGGGAGGCGGGGTGTAACCCAGCAGCACAGCACAAGTTTTTGGATATAGATATGTAACAAAATTGCAATGATTCTTACCACATATGTCACTTGCAATTTTGTTACACTGGTATTAAATAATCTTATAAATACATTTTATTTTATTTTATAAATATAAACAATAACATATATCCATAATATATCCATAACTTACTGTACCAAGATGATGCACAAACACAAACAATTTTATCATACTTAACTAATTATAACCTTTCCAATGGCAAACCACCAGGCTACACTCCTATTCCCATGCTTGCTGTCCTTTCTCTGTCTCCCTCTCTTTGACCCAAGGAGTCTTTTTTGTTCTTTATCCACAGTAGAAGTGTGTCAACAGCAGAGAGAGAGAGAAAGCCCCGAGATCAGAATAGGTCACAGCCTGGCTAAGACACTTATCTGAGGTATAGCAGAGCCCAGTTCAAATATTTTCTTCCACTCAGGTGGAAGGGGTGGGGGGTGGAAATTGAATCGAGCATCTCTCACATCCCAGGTGTATGTCCTTCTTCCCCTCCAAAATGGTGTAGGCACCTACCTTCAGAAGAGGGTTTGCAGCTGAGAAGTCCCAACAGTGGAAGAACCCTGGGAAGGTTTCTACTGCCTGCCCTTTTCTGCGACAGTTGCAAGTAGATACCCAAGTTACTTAAAATAACTTGTATATGTACATTCAGCTTCTCTACTTCTGCACACACACTGCGCTAGTTCGAAAGGAGGGACCTCCATTTGAAGCAGTGTAACCCAGTTGCCAGCGTGGTATTGAAGGATTAAGCTTCCTGATTAGCTAAGCAGGTCTTCACAGACCCAATCAGTCGATCAGGAAGTTTGAACTGACGGCGGTGAATTTGCCACTGTCAGTGAAGACCTGCCCTCTCTCCCCAAGATAGGGGAAGGGCTTGGCATCTCCCATAGGTTAGATTAAGCAAGGTGCTGACTTTTTGAGACTCCCATTCTGAGGCACCTCTCTCTTCCCATTTATTGTATAGGGAGCCTAGGGACCAAATTTAGCTTTTCTGAATTCCAGTGATGTTCTAGGTGATCAGACATGGTAACACTTAGCAAATGTCTACATTTATTTGTTAATCTAGTCCTAAAAGTTGTCTCCCCAACTTTCAGACTGTGTTTTTGTCTGACAGACTCCATCTTTGGAGTAGGGACTGGTTTGCAAACAATTTTAAAACAGAAAATAGCTAAATTAGTAACACTTTTTGCAATATGTAGTTCATCCAGATGGATGTTCTAATATTCAACATGAACTGATCTGTGTAAATTCACTATATGCTTCAGACAATAAAAATCTTGCTTTGTAAAGATCTTTCCTTCACTGCATACCATTATTTTTAAACACAACCATTTGTTAATGGAAGATACTATAAAGATTAAGTGAGTGAAGTTACTCAGTGTCATTGTCTTTTTTTAAAAAAAAACACAATTGGATACTAAACCAAGTATTCATCAGAGCTGAAGCTCTGCTGCAGAACAGAATTCTTTTTGTTTGCAGGATTCATTTGTTTTTCATACTTGTTAATGATGCAGCCAAAATGTTATATATTGCTTCTGTGGAGATTTTTTTTTATCTTCCCCCATTCCCTGCAAAATTGATATTTTCCATCTTTTTAATGTGCTATTTTTAGCTCTGTTCCTAGAATGTGCAGTTCCCTACCCTGTATGCTGTGAATTCTGCTAAATAGTGCTTGTTTACAGGAGTGTTCCTGCCAGCAGGTAGAGGATCTTGGGGGGCAATTACCACAACAGTGGGGTACAAATCAATCTTTATTGAAAAATGTAAAACAGTAAAATTTAACAATGGGGTGTATGGGGTTTGTCACAGTAGGCAATAATGGGGTGTATG
>ML685756.1:11704827-11747275 GCA_007922175.1 Pelusios castaneus | reverse complement strand
AATGGGGTGTATGGGGTTTGTCACAGTAGGCAATAATGGGGTGTATGGGGTTTTTCACAGTAGGCAGTTGGGGAGGGGGTTTCTCTTATTAAGCAGTGTGAAAATGAAGAGGTGTCACAGCAAGTCACAATTGGTGGCTAGCGATTCTACAAAAAAAAAGCAATATGTCACAGTGGTATAGGTGTAGAGGTACAGTAAAAGCAATGGTAACCAATGGGGTTTTACAAATATGAATGAGATACAAATGGCAGTAAAATTGCACAATAAGGGTGATTAGTGAATTTACACAAGTGTAATAGTACAGATGAGAATCAATAACTTGGTTTGTAGGACTGCAGTGGCAGGCAGTCTGTAAGAGTGTACCTAGAGGCTGGGTTAAGGAACAGGGGTGGGGGTGGGGTGAGTAATCAGTGGCAGAGGAAGAGGGAAGGGTACAGCTGCAAGGGATGCAGCAAGAGGCACTGAAGCCCTGCAGGGCGAGGCTCAGAGCAGCCTTCAGGAGCCTGCAGGCTAAACATGGAGGAATTAAAGAAGAAAGGCAGCAAGGGGCTTTGGAAGTTTGGAGAGAGGTGAAGACACAGAGGCACTTATTCAATAACTTAACAGCAACTATACAACTTATGCTAATAATGAACAACAGAAAGAAGGAAAAACAAAAAGAGAGGAGCAATACAGTAAAACAATTATCTTTAATCTAGCTTAACTATGGCCACACAATATAACAGGTAATGGCAAACAAGTATCCCACTTAACTACCACTAAACACAGACACAAAATTCAATACTAACAGAGCTACAACTTATACAAGCTAATAAAATGCAACTTAACAAAACTAAACCTAAACGAACTAATGAAACTAAACCTAATGGCACGCCTTATACTACACCGGTCCTATTGACCAGGGGGAGCAGTCCCAGAGGCAGAGTGGTGTGAGCCCAGGGTACAGCTCCTGAGGGAGTCAGGGGATGGTGGCTGCAGCAGTGGAAACAGCTGAAAGCAGGGAGCCCCAGGACAGAGCACATGGAGGCAGAGCTTAGCAGCGGCACAGGCTTTTCTTTAAGCAGCAAGGGAACTGCGGAGTTAGAAACAGTTGCAGGCACAGACCAAGGAATTAACTTGAGTCTGTCTGCTGAAGCAAGGCCAGCAGCTAGGACAGGGAGAGTTTGCAAGAGAGGAGCCTTACTAATTCCCAGGACAGCAGCAGGAATAGAGGCAGGAACAGCAGCAGCATCAGAGGATGCAGAGGAGGCTCGGTTCGTTTTCAATAGTTAAAAGATCTCACAGGAAAATTCGGTGTTCGTGGGAGAGGAGTTTAAAAACGGGTGTATGCTCAAAAATCAAAACAAGAGCAGAGGAAGGGCCCCCCAAAGACCCCTAGCTGATCAGACCAGGTGGCAAAGCAGGAACCTTTCTGATGTCTGACTCAAAAATGTCTGATTTTAAAGGCAAACTCAGGCAGCTTCCCGCCAGTAACTCTGATTGGCTCCCTCTGCTACAGGGGAGGAGAGAGGGCAGGGAAAACTGCAGGTAAGCACAGGACATGTCTGGGCAAAGTTCTGAACCACAGGTATGACTCATGCCCTTAAGCTCAACAGGCCTTTTAAATCTTGCACTCCTGGGCATTGTCCACCCTATACCAAGCCAGGGTCTAAGCCAAGGAGCTAAAGGCCGCCTCCCTGGGCTGGGCAATGGCCCTTAGCAGCCCAGGAGGGGTGGCCACACAAAGCAACAAAACAAAGGAAAAATAAATGCAGCAGGGGGACAGCTGCAACAGACAAGGAGCAGGTGTAAGCAGCAATGCCTGGATAAGCCTCTTGAGGCACAGCCACCAAGACGGATATTAGGTTTGAAATGTACAATGTGCACAAGGCTATGTATAAGAATCTGGTACAAAACTGCATCATTCCTTGAAAGGCACTAGAGAAGACTGTGCCTATGAGAATGTCAGTTTAAATCTTTGAAGCTAATGTACCCGACATCAGTTTCCTCACTGAACACTCTCTCACTAGTTGATTGGATGATTTGGTCCTAGAGCCAAACAAAAAGTTCTTTCCTTTCCAGAAGATCATAAATGGAGAATGGCTTACCCCAAAGCAATGGCCTAATTCTTCTAACGGCTTGGCATTCCCAGTCTTTTGAAAGTCTGCTAAATGATTCCAAAGGGGAAAAAAAAAAAAAAGGAATTCCCTTCCACTCCCAGCCCACTGTAAGAGATCTAAACTACAGAGAGGAAGGCTTGACTTCTTACTAGACTGCACCTTTCCTTCTGCTCTTTTCCTTCCAACGTAGAGTGGGAAGAGGGTTTCCTTTGCTCACAGGTGTCTCTGCCCATTCTTGAATGTCTTTGCAAACAACTGTGTCCCTTCCTGTAGCAAAGGGCTTAACTCTTTCTCTGTTATCCTAGGGGCTGGATTTGTCCATTCCATCACAATCTTTCTCAGGTTCCTTGGAGTACATGGGGAGAGTGCATTCTGCACTATCCATTAAGATAGTGTAAGCCGGTGGCACCCAACCTTATTACACTGTAGGGCCATATAAACCTAAGCATAACTTTGAGTGGGCTAAACAGATTTGACATATTTCAATAACATTTTAAAGTCGTCTGTATTGATTTAAATTTTAAGTTCAACGTGTTTGTATGTATTTTGATAGAATACTGTAAATAGAAACAACCTCTATTTACACAAATGTGTAAACTAAAATGAGGTAACCGCAACAACAAAATGCTAATGCATCACCTATTAGTATATTGTGTTGAAACAGGTTGAGGGCCTTGCAAAATGCTTTGCTGGGCAGGGTGCAAGCTGTGGGCCATGGGTTTGGCACTTCTGATGTAAGCCATACAGTTTAGCTCTGTTAAGCTACTGCTGGCTGAACCACAGACAATTGATAGCCTCCACTTGGGAGGGGAAGGGTTAACAGTGGTGTGGTGTTTAGCTCAAGCAGAGGAGGCACATGATTTAAGATCCAGAACTTTGTAGCTTAGTCTCTGTTGCCGACACCCGACCTAAGGAAATGGGCGTAACAGCAGCACCCTTGACGTCTCCCAGTGCACTAGCTCAGTCCTGTGTGCTAGGTTGGGGAGAGCAAGGGGGCTTGGGGCTGCTCGCTTATTGTGGATTATTGTGGTAGTGAGGAGTGGATCAGCAACAGTCCCCACTGTTGGGATCTGCTTTTGCAGCCTAAAAAGAAGGGAGACTTCTTTGTGCCCTCCAACCCACTTAGGCTTGATCTCAATATAACCCTTTTACAGAGCCATACAAGTACAAGGTAGGGGTCGGTAGAGATTGGCATACCATACTAGAGATCCAGGAAGCTTCAGATTTGCAATTAAAACCTGCATCTTGCTTCTGAGACATAGATTATTATTGCTCTAGAAAAGTAAATGTGTTTACAATGTCTTTTGACACCCCATATTTTTTCTCCTAGAAAGCTCTGCCTTGGCGTCTAGAGGACTCTCTGTCTTTCCCAAACTTAGATCTCCCGTGGAAACACACTGCTGTTCTGTCTGCCAAGTTAGTCCAATGCCTGACGATGAACACTTCAAGTGACAATTATTTTCAGCTCAGGAGGCTGCTAGGAAGCCAAACGGTAGGTTTATGCAAACTGAAAAGACATAATAAAATATGAGCAAGCATTCACCAAAGCAGAGTTATAGGCCCCAGAATAGAGACATGTTCCTGACATAACCTGTAAATGCTAATGGCTGAATTTACCTGGAGATTTACAATGTATTGTATTTACTACTGTAGAAGAAAGATAACTTTAAAGTATTAGGTTAGAAAAGTTGCTTCTTTGAAGTGACACCCTGGTGTTGATAAATGTTCTCTATCTATGACTGCGAAATTGTGTTTATTCAGCTTACCAGTCAAAATGAACATTGTTCTCAAACCTACAGGATCAGTGAAGCTTATGAAAATGAAACAGTATCCCGTCTGCTTCATAAATTATAAACAACAACAGCCCGATAATGGAAAATAGAGTCTGATTATGGAAAGTTTGTACTGGTAGTTTCAGAATGGCAATGCAGAGAGCCAAAAAAAGAGAGCAGAGTTGGTTTTTCAGAAAGAAGTCATATAGGATGAATGCCACATCAAAATATTACATCTGTTTGCATGAATATTTGAATACATTATTTTCTTTTATAAAATACAGCTGCTACATGGTAGGCTAGGTATCAAAAGGTTGACGTTTTGAATAGATGTTGTGTCTTTGATTGTGAATGTTCTTTTGAGGTGTAATAGCATAGCATTTATTATAGGTTATGCCATTTTACAGTTGGACCCTGCTATCAGCTTGCCAATATTAAAATGTTCAAGATTTCCTTTGGCAATAGCAAATTTGCATATGCATGGTTCTCATTCACCTTTGCCAGAGATACCCCATGGAACTACAATCGCTCCAGTTTTCAAATATTAACATATTGTGTGAAAGAAAAAGGCAACAATGTGAGACAATTTTATATTACTGGCTAGGAATCCAGTTGTATTCACCATCTTGAGGGCTATGTCAACACTGGCAAGTTAGTTCGAATTAAGGAAGCTTAATTCGAACTAACTTAAGTCTTGGCCACACAAGGCTTTCATTAGTTCGAATTAAAGGCTTCCTTAATTCGAACTAATAAATTTGATTATACCTTTCAAACTTACCCTTAATTCGAATTAGTTAGTTCGAATTAAGTCAATGTGGCCATCTTAGTTCGAACTAAGTGATTAGTTCAAACTAACCGGCACATTGAGCATAATGCAACTGACTAATTTGAAATAAGCAAGTGCCATGCATGGCGCTTGCTTAGTTCGAACTACAATTCCAGTGGGGCCATGCTAGTTTGAATTAAGTTAATTTGAACTAACTAAAATTAGTTCGAATTAGTTCGAATCAACTAATTCAAACTAACTTTAGTAAGTGTAGACATAGCTGAGGTGTTTGCTGTCTTTATGGGACAGCAAAACAAGCATGGAGTTCTCTGGCACTTTTAAATTTTCTTTTCTTGCTTGCTTTGCTCATCTAGACTCATATGGCTACCCTTTGGAATTTGTGGGATGGATAGGTCACCTTAAAAGATCAGCCGAGCTACTCGTATGTAATGCAGACTAAGGGTGAATTCTTGACCTCACTGAAGTCAAGTGCAACCTTCCCATTGACTTCAATGGAGCTACGATTTCACCCTATTTTTTTTTTTAGACCAGCCCCTGATGTGAGAATTATATATCCCATATCACCAACTCTTCCGATTTTAATTGGAGTCTTGAGATATTTGGTGATTTTGTTAGTGCCCCAACTCCTGGAATGTGGGTAAAATCTGAGATTCTCTGCTTTCATTGTTTTAATAGTAGTAATGTTCTAGTGTTCATGGATGCAGAGAAAAATTTGAATGTTACACCATTACCTCCCCCTCCCCCCGCCAAGAAACATAAATAAAAGGAACAGCAAATGTGTTGTTTTGTTTTGTGTTTTGAATCTGTTTTTAAGCCACTGACATGATTTTTGTGGGCTGGATTTATGTGCTTTTGAATGCTTACAGTTGTCACTACTGGATCCCAGTCAGCTACAGTGCTGAATTCATCACCCGTTAAGGCAATGGCAGTTACAGATGCAAAGCATCACTCAAAATGTCTCAGAATGCTATTGTAATCAATGAACGGCCCCCATCCTTGGGGGAACACACAGCTGGCAACTTTATATTCCTTCGGGTCATTGGAGCAGTGCAAAAGGTCTGAAGCATGGATCAATATATTCAAAATTTAAGGAGTGTTAATAAAATGTTATGGAATAGGCAAATACATCACTTAGTATAGTCTTATATACAGTGCTAGCTTTTTAAGGACTTGCCAGTTTTACCTATGATAAGTATCAGCAATATTCCTTGCTATTTCCCTACATTTACTATAGGAAATGCCTTGCATAATGTAAATATTGAGAACATCTAACTGCAAATACTCCATTGTTTAAGATCTTCCACTGTAATCCTCCCGTTCTACTAAGACAATTTTGCCATTATTAATGTTAACTGAGGGTCACTATAAATATAAGACTTCAGCAATAACAATTAAACTCTATGACCTTCAGCATAACAGTACAATCAGAATTAATTCAAAAGTTAACAAATAAAATTCCTTTAGTTACTTAAATACTTATTTGATCCAAAACTAATCTTCCTAGATAATTAAAACAATGGTCAATGTCAGACTGACTGTTTTCTGATATATTAAAGTAGCACTCCTAAAGTCACTGTCAATTATTTAAATTGGTGTAATCTTCCCATATTAATAAGGATTAACCAAAGAAATTTGTTCAAATAACCTTTAAATCACTATCTACATGTACCATTATCAAATATTTGACAATACTGTCATTCTTAATTATACTAGCTTAAGATATTCTTTCAGCATTTAAAACAAAATCCTTGTGATATTACAATTATCTATAATAATATGATAGTTGAGTTTGATTATTAATTAGTTACTTCAGCACATAGTTTAAATGTTCTTCAGTCTCAGCTCTGGTTACATGTGGATCTGTTAACTATGGAACTTCAGTTCAAGACAGTACTGTACCCACAATTTTAATGCCAGAGACTTCTGCTAGAAGAAAAATAGTTAAAGAAAGTTCATGCTTAATGGGTCCATCTTGGTGTTACCATATGACAGTTTTAAAGGAGGTCCTCCAAGAAGCTTGTGTCTTGCTAGTTTTTTATGCAAAGTGTAATTTGGCGCAAAGTGAGAAGCAGCAAAGAAACATGCTCTTGCTTTGTGAAATTTCTGATGGCTAGTCTTAAGTTACCCATTCTTATTGCAGTCTTTGCAGATAAACGAATTTGGATCAGTTAGCCTGAAAAACATATTTGTGCATCATTCCAGGAATTTCAAATGTGAATACTATGATCCATTTTTTAAATACCAAATCTTAGCTACCTTTACAAAGGCTTGCATTTTAGAAGGTGCATGCTGAGCACTTCCTGAAAATCAAGCCATCTTAGGTAGTTTTCAATTGGGCACCCAAAATCATTATTTTTTTGAAATTCTTGGTGAATGCATTGGTTGTCCAAAAAAGAAACATAATTTGAGACTGAGACTTGAACTATGAGAAGACACAGTTCTGTTCAGTAATCTCTCTCTTTTCAGGTATTTTCAGATTTTTACCCATTTTCCTCTGAATTATAGTCAGATATTCATGTGTTCATTTGTTTTAATCCTTTTTTTGTATCATTTTGTTTGCAACATTATGAATTCCCTGGATAAACAAGCTTTATTTACTCTCAGTTACAAATGACAAACAGAATATAACAACATTCAGAATTATGGTAGTCATCAACCAATGTTATTACGTTATCTTTACAAAATATGCTTACTTCTCTTGAAAAGCAATTTATCCATAGTTTTTGCTTTATAATGTCTACTTGGAAATATGATAATGTCTTCATTTCACTCTTATTTTTTCAGGGAATCACTCAGCAATTTTGTGATTTTTTTTTTTAAACCAAACACATTAATACGTTGGATCATATTTGGAGTTGCAAGTTTATTGACCTTTCAAAAACAAATCAATTACCTCTCTATCATACTGTTCTGATACCCTTAATAATCTGTTTTGTATTTTAGGAATATGTTTTCACATTAGCAGAGTGCCATTTTTTTTCAAACTTCAGTGCCTGAGAGGATCCCAAATCCATATCTAAATACCTACGGAAGGATGGCCTGATTTTTCAGAGCCACTGAGCACTGAACTCCCAGTCTAGCCAATCTTTGAAGTGTCTAAATCCTTTTTAGAAATTTACTAATTTATTTCCTTCAACATTATTCTGTAATTGAGTCCTATAGATTAATGATATTACATTAATAAAGGGATAGAAGAAATGCTTTTGTATGCATCTATATAATCTGCATAACCCACATTTTTTTCTCCTCTTGCTATTGATTTTTTTCCTACTATTCCAATTCCCTGATGATGACTTTCCATCCTATGAGTAGGATCAGGATAGAAGTAGAGCAAATCCAGTGGTCCTCTTCTGGATTGCAGTATTTATTCACACAGTGTTTGAATAACAGGGTATGGATAGGTAAATAGCCGGTGTGTTGTGCCCTGTCAGATGTGGAATATATAAGAGATTCATAGATTTTTAAGGCCAGAAGCGGTCATTAAATCTAATCTGATACATTGTAGAACACAGGCCATAGAATTTTATCTCTGTGTTTACTCATGCAGGTTGAGCCCAGTAACTTGTGTTTGACTAAAACTTGTCTTCCAAAAAGGCATCTAGTCTTGATTAGAAGACTTCAAGAGATTCAGAAACCACCACTGTCCTTGAATATTTGTTCCAGTGATTAATCACATTCGCTGTTAAAAATTTGTACCTTACTGAATTTATCTAGTTTTGGCCATTAGTTAAAAGGTTTGTCATTTGTCTTTGTTACGACTTTCTCAATTAAATCATCTAGTACCTATTGTTTTCTCCCCATCAAGGTGCTTATATGCTGTAATCATGTCACCTCTTAGTCTTCTTTTTGATAAACTAAACAACTGAGCTCCCTAATTCTCTCACTGTAAAGCATTTTTAAAGCCCTTGAATCATTTTTGTGGAAATGGCTTGTCTACCTTTTCTTCACACAAAATTCCTCCACATGATAAGGAACTCACTGGTTTATTTCCAGCTATTGTAAAGTTAAAGGATAGAGAAAAAAATGACATTTTTGAAGTACCAAATAAAAGAACTGAGAGAAGATTTGCGAAGGGAAGTTATTTTTAAGTTATCTCTGACTGTACTGACTTACAAAAAAAATTGTCTCCAAGTAAAATACGCAAGCTCTTTTAATTTTTACTTCAAAAAAAAAAAATTCTCAATACCTTTTATCATGATGCTTAAACAATTCCTCACCATGAAAAAACATTTTCATTGTTTAATGTATTTCACAATAAAGAGGGTGTTTCTCTCCTCCCTTTTCCCATTCCCACTGAGACTCACCCTCTTAGTGCAGGAGCTCTCTTTCTCTATTTCTAAATAAATTATCACAACAGCTACAACCATAACACAGACAACAGCAGCAGCTGCAGTTTATGTATCCCACTAACACCTCAAGACATCTCAAGGTGCTATAGAGACGGCAGAGTCTTTTAGTACAGCAATCTGGAGTGCAAAGCTAATGACTGAAAGCAAAAGAAAAGACATGCCTTCTTTACTGAAAGAAAGGATGGCAGCATTGCAAACAGGAAGTACTCAATGACTGAAGCAAATAGTCTTTTGAAATATGGTGCATTTAATTAACAGAGACTGTGCTCCAGCTGTAAATCCAGAATGAAAAGAGTGGCATTGGTGGAGTTATGTAACACCCTTATAAGCATTAAGCAACAAATCTATTTTGCATTCATTAAGTTAAAGATAATGTCTAGACCAGGGGTCGGCAACCTGCAGCCCCAGAGCCACGTGCAGCTCTTTGGGTGCCACCTTGCTGGCTTTGGAATCTGGGCCCCCCTTGCCTCCAGGGGATCCTGTGGGTGGTCCACAGGCTCCCCCATCCCCACCAGGGAGGCACCCTATCCCAGCTCCCCCCACCAGGAGGCTACACCTATTACAGCTCTCAAAACACTTGGATATTGAAGGAATTTTTTAAAATGGTTCTACTTATCTTTTGCATTTCTGTCCTTGGTCAAGACCACCCAAATCTTCAATTCACAGGTATGTTCAAAGGATTAAACTGAGCGTGATTTACTAGGTATTTGTCCTTTCATGACTGTAAGCAGAGTATGAATGAGCTAGTTAGGTGGGCAATTGGGGGGGCGGAACAAAACGCTTCAAAACCAGGCTGTGTTTGTCTGAACACACCCACCCTGCCTATGTACTCAGCATGATGGGACTGCTTTGCTCAAATGATCGTTTTGGCTGGCGTTAGGTTAGAAATAATTGTATTAGTGTTAATTGCAGAGGTGATGAAATGTTCTTCCCCTTATTATCTGAACAAATGGCAGCAGAACAGTGCATAGTTTGTCCTGATCAATGGCTCAATCTCATCTGAACAGAACTGGTTATGCAAAGCTCAGATGACAGAGCCCTATGAAGGTTGATGTGGGTAGGGAAAGGTATTCCTACCAAGAAGTGTGCGCTCAGCCTAAGAGCCACAAGCGTGGTTTACTCTTCCACTTTTCTAAGATAGAGCTCATTAAGATTCTATTAAGAGTTTTTTGTTTTCATTAAGCGCACACTAGATGCTGACGTCACCTAGTGGGGGAGCGTGCTCCCACCTGCTTCAGCACTGAGGTGTTTCCCCACTAAGGCCTTGTACACGCTAGAGAGAAATTGCAGAATAAACTATCTTATTGCGGAAAAACAAGCCCACCATACACACCTGAATATTCCTTGTTGTATTACAAGTGTCCTGTTATACCAGAACAATAATACCAACTGTGCAAGAGTCATAACGCCTATTGCAGAACAGCTCTTGTGCTATAAAGTGAGTGTGAATGCTGATGGAATTTTCTTCCGCAATAAGTGGCCTCTGGAAATATCCCAGAATTCCAAACTTGACCATTCTGTTCTTTTGCTTGCACTCCACTGCTCTGACTTGACTAGCTTTTCCCTCCCATGAGTTCTGGGAACTCTTGAATTTTTTCTTGTTTTCCTGGGGCAACGTTGAAAAGGTGTGAGTTGATAGTAGCTACAGTGAATGATGGCAAGGAAACACCATGTCTCAGGGGAACTTGTAAATTTACCCACGATGCTCAGCACTCCTCTCCTTCTACCCATGGTTCCTAGCGCTGGAAGCTGATGAGTGGCAATTCAATGCCCTATCTTGACAAATTGCAAAGAATAGTGTGGACACTCCTTTGCATTAGAAGGAGTGCAGTGTGAACGTGCAATTGCACTATAAATACAAGGTTTTGACAGTGGCTCTGGAATCTGGTGATCTAATTCTGTTGAAGTCAGTGGAATGTTATTCATAAAGAGTTTGGAGATCATTTGTACAGTCATACCAGTTTTTCAGTCCAACCAGCAAGGAGCAGTTACAGCAGGAGGAGAAATAGATTCCTTCTTTCCCCAGGAGAAGAGTGATACCTTCTCTTTTTGTCTGCCAAAAGAGAGAGGTGATAATTCCACTGGAATACAACCTGTAACGCATATCAACTAGGTGATAATTGCTGTCCAAGAAGATTAACAGAGTAAAAGCCAACAAAAATGGGGAATATTTCATATCAAGAATGCAAACCCATTGTAATATGCTATGTTACTTTTCTGTAAATCTGAGAACTTTAACTTTAGACCTTAATCTTTTACAGGGCTTAAAGAGTGCATCTACACTTGTAAATTAAGTCAATTTAAGATTGCTTAAGTCGACTTAATTTACCCTGCATCTACACTACAGTTTCCTTAAGTCGACTTAAGCAAAATAAAGTCGACTTAATGAAAATTAAGTCAACTTTATTAAACCTCAATTTAGTTCGACTTAAGGCTTAAGTCGACTTTTTCAAGTCGACTTAAGCCAGTGTAGACCTGGGGTAGCCCTAAGTTGACTTAGGGCTACCCCAGGACTGCACCACTGCCCTCCCTGCCGGGGGGGGGCACAGGGGGAGCCTGGCATGCCCCCCCAACCCACAGGGCAGGGCAGAGCCCTGCCCACCCTGCCCCTATGCCCTGCCAGGGTCCCCGTCCCCCTTTGCCCCATTGTACCTATGTACAATGGGGCAAAGGCTGAGCCCCCTGGCACTGGGCAAGGGATGCCCCCCCCTGCCCCCGTGGACCTGCCCTAGGTCCCCCTAGCCCCTAGAAGTCGACCTAAGAATCCAGTGTGGATGCTCTAGGTCGACTTTGTAAGTTCTCCCCAAAGTCAACTTAAAATTTAGGTGTAGACTCACTAAGTCGACTTAACTAAGTCAACTAAAGTCAACCTAAATTTTCAAGTGTAGACATAGCCAAGGTGATAGGATCTCTACTGCCTTATGGCTTCGCACTGGTTTTTATGGGGCTCACCACAGGCTCAAGGTTCTGCCCACAAGGACTCATTGTAGGACTGGAGCCAAAGAATGAAATGATAAAAAGAGGTTTCACTCTGTTTTCTACAAGTGAATGTATGCTCACTGGGAAATAGACTGTGCCTACTGAGTGTTGTGTTCTTAACTTTGAACACAAAATTAGGATTGCAAATATAGGCCCACTCCCAGCAAACTGTTCCGTGCATCACTGGCTTTAGATTAGAACCCATCCTTTCTGCTCAGTTTTTCCCCTTTTCCATGCTACTCCCATAGTAGTAACACCAGAAGATGAAGAAGGTTGGGGAGATGTAACAGCATGGTGAAAGAGACTGTGCAAGGTGTAGAGTCAGAACCTGCTAATAGATTTTGGGCACTAGCTTGCGGACAAAATTACCCATTTGATCTCTCAAGCACTCTTTATACCGAGACAAGACAGGCCATTAAAAAAATTCCTTCATCTTTCTCTGGCAAAGCTAATCAATATTAATTTGGTGCATGTTAGATAAGGCACTAATTCTAGTGTGATATATGTAGACCTCCAACTGAATGCAAAGTCTGGAATGTAGGTAAATTCCAAATGTACACAATTTGAAGTAATATGTATACATTCAGATTTTTATAATCCCAAAATGCTGCTCTTTTTCTTTAGTGAATGTAATGTAATATAACAATGCATTGTGTACATATGGCATACTGTATATTGGGATTTCAAAGCAAATAACAAAGATGGGAATAAGCATTATCATCATTTTCCAGATAGGAAAAAAATGTGACCTGGTTAGACTAAGGCCCAGATCCACAAAGGTATTGAGGCTGCTAAATTTTCATTGAAATCCACTTCCATTATAGGCAATGTAAATTAGGAACCTAAATTTCTTTGTGGATCTGAGCCTAAGTGACTTGGTCTCAGTCCATATCCTCACGGCACTCAATGACCTGGGCCCAGCATGCCTACAAAATTGCCTAGAGCTTAGGATGAAGACTGTGTTGATAATGCTCCTTTGCAGGGTGAAACTTTTTTCTACCAAGGTAATGCTATTCTGTGCTGGAAAGAGAGGAACAAACTGTGACAGAAATTAAGGATCATCACACGATCTACCATCTTTGGCAAGGCACTTTTCTTCAGCCTTGACTTCTCTAACAAACAAACTGTTTTATGTATATTCAAAATAAATAAAAGAAAGATGGAATGAAAGAGAGAATTCCTCCCAAATCAGAAATCCTATCAAAACAAAATACACTGCGCATTCAATTTCTCCCTTGAGGTAAGGATGAGCGTGAAAATGTCTCTCACATGACAGATGTTAGTCACATCTCTTCGTGCACTTGGGGGAGATGCTCAGATTCTTCAGTGATGGGGTAGGGTATAAGAAATTATAGAGGACAGAATACAACTTGCCCAGGCTCATATGGTGAACTCATGACAGAGGTAGGAATAGAACCCATTCTTCTGGTATCCCAGTGTGTTGCTCTAACAATTAAAAAATGCTGACTCTGTTGCAACACAGAAAAATTATAACTGGAATGTTAGTTTTCTACCTTCTACCTTCTTTAAAAAAAAATTGGAATGCTTACTAGAATGAATTTTCTCAGTGCTAAATATTTCTTAAAAAATGGGCTGAGCCACCTACTACAATCTATTGACTTTAGCAGTGTGTCAAAGTGCAGGCATGTGTTTCCTGAATGTACCACTAAAACTGTGACTTATACTGAATTCACATATTCATTATTATAATGCCCTTGTCAGCTTTGATATGAAACCAGGACATTTTTTGTTTGGATACATACATGGAAACCTAAAAAGCAAAGCTCATTCTTTCTAATGTACCACAGCAGTTTTACTCTGTTTTCACACTACACCATAAAGGATATGGTGATTCTCTTGTAAATGCAAATCTTTGCAGTATACCACCATAAACTGAATGCAAACTAAATGGTCAAAAGTGGGAGGTATATTTTTCAAAAACAGTCTACCATGAAAAGTGATATTGCTGTAGCTATGTCAGGCAGGGGTGCGGAAAAAAAAAATCTTTCCTGATGTGGTAATGCCAATAAACCCCCCATTGTAGATTCAATGATATCACCAGAAGTGAGCTTCTGTTGACAGAGCCAATATTGTTCTGGGAGGTGGAGTTCCTACACTCCTTCTGTCAATGTAGGGTGAGTCTAAACTTGCGGACTATGTCAGTATATTCCTGTAACACAGACATAGCTTTAGGGGCCTAGATTGCATTCGAACACAGAGTCTAAGTTATTTAAAGCCTTGTCTACACTACACAGTTTTATCAACAAAAGTCTCATGTTTCTTCAACAAAATAGTGGAAAGGTACCAACTGAAAGCTTCTGCCCACTGCTATAACTCTCCTGCTATGCTGACAAAACAAAACCACCTTGGCGAGCGACACACGGCTTTTTGCGACATTGTGAGAGTGACACAGTGTCAGTGTAGACAGAGCCCATGGTTATGTCAATCTAATAAGCCTCCATGAGATGTCCCACAAAGCCTACCCTGACCACCCTGGTCAGCAGTTTGAACACCACTGCTCTAAACATACACAGGTATGTGCCCCTCCCCTATTTAAAGGCCTGGGAATTTTTGAAATTTCTCTTCCTGTTTGCCCAGCTTCTGCAGTTCACACAGCATCTTCCCAGCTAGCTGACCATGCTGGTTAAAAGCACCAGATGCTCTCCTATATGAGCACACACCGGAGCTGTTGGATATGTTGAATATATAGGAGAGGAGGCTGGGCAGTAGCAGCTTCACTCCAGTCATGGGAATTTCAATACCTATGGGCTGATTGCTAGAGACATGGAGGAGAAAGGGCACCAGGGTGACACACAGCCATGCCACATTGAAAACAAAAAGTTGAGGTAGACATACCCAAAGGCAAGGGAGGCCAACAGTCTCTTTGGTGTGTTGTTGAAGGTATGCCATTTCTATAAAAAAACAGCATGACATCCTTGGCTGCAACCCCACATCCACTGCTAAAAGCTCCATGGATACTTTGGGAGGACTGGAGGCAGCAGTGTACTCAATCCTGATGACAAAGGGGTAGACAAGGAAGTGGAGCCGGAGGATGATGTGGAGCACCCAGCTGAGCTGTCCAGTTACTTGGTGATTCAGGATCTCTTTTGCACCCTGGAGGGGACTAGTCAGTCCTAGCACTCTGACACATAGGATGCAGGAGATGGGAGCTCTCATAAATGCTCATTTTTCTTTGATTCTGCATGGTAAGAGGAGATTGGGTTCTCATGTACTTTATATAGAGGAGGAGGGTTAAGGGACAAAAGTTTACAAAAGATCCTGTGCATCTACGCAGTGTGATCATGGAAGAAAAGTTTAATTAACATGGGGATGTTCCAGGTATCTTCCATAGTTTTTTAGAAATTTTTCCTTAAGGTATTCCGTGATTCTCCTCTGAAGATACCATGACAGAGTGGCCTTGTTCCTTTCCCCACTGTAGAAAACCCAGCAATTATTTTTGAATGGACCAAAGTGTCACTTAGGTGAGCCGCATACTGAGCCCATCTGAAGCTACACACAACCAGGAGATAAACCCTTGCATCCTGGATTATCATAGAATCATAGAATATTAGGGTTAGAAGGGACCTCAGGAGGTCATGTAATCCAACTCTCTGCTCAAAGAAGGACCAACCCCAATCATTAGGAATGAAGTACCAGGTTCAATTAACCTAGCCTGTGGAAAAGGATACCAATATTCAGAATAGCTGCTTGTAGTAACTGCTGTCATAAACCACCTTTTGACCTTTTGTCCCTTCTTGCCCCCAGGAACTCCCCATATTTGGGATGTGTGCTGACCTATGCGCTAGCCCAGGGACAGTGAGTAAGAGGTGGGTGTGTAACTTTTGTGATTCACGACTGAGCACACTCACAATACTGTCTCCGTTCATTGTCTCTCTGGCTTCTGCATAGGTGCCCTTGAGGACCCACTCCTCTACAATGGCAGAGTGCCTCAGTCAGATAAAGAAGTGAACCAAGGGGAGTAAAGAAAATATATTTTGTAAAGTCATGCATTCATCAAATATAGCGTATAGTGAAACAAGAGCATGGCAGGAGACAAGTAACAAAAGACTGAGGCTGGTTAGCTTGGAAAGGATGAAAGGGCAGGAGTGGATGATAAAGCTCCTGGTGGGCCAGACAGAGACGATGAAGTCCTTCATTACCTGCAACCTGTGCACAGCTTCCGTTGCAATCAGTACAGAACTGCAGTCCATGCCCTCCCCAAACTTGTCCACCATAACACTCATGTGTTCCAGTCCCTCACAGTAACCCATGCATTCCATCCCTGGGGTCTGGGTTTCACAATGAAAGCTGGAGTTACAGCAAGGTGTGAGAGCCCTAATTGTGAGACTGTTCCTCATTGTAGTGTCCCCTGTTTGATCAAAAATTGCGTTTTTCTCCTGTTTTTAAACTTGAGTCTTTGAAATAAAATGAATCTTATTTATGAAATACATACATTGTCCAGTGCTAACATTGGCACATAGTGGTGATAGGTGGGAATATTTGCTCACTGCAATTAAATGTTCAGGATGCAAGCATGAAAGGGGAAAGTCAAGGTAGCAAGTAAACATTGCCTAGCTGAGTGCCTCATGTAAAAGACACGTTACTGAGAATCATTGTCAAAATGTTCCTTGAAAACCTCCCTAATTCAAATAGGCTCCCACTGTGCACCTCTGGTTGCCTCTGCATCTGGTTGCTCAAAATCAGCAGCCACCTGATCAGCCTCAGCAATCCCCCCCCGGGAGGAACATTTCCCCTCTTGTGTCACAAATATTATGCAAGGTACAACAGGTTGTAATGACCATTGTAATATTTCCTCAGTGAGGTTAAATCAATCAAAAAGACAGTGCTAGCACCCTTTCAAAGGGTACATTTGACAGTCGTTCAGCAACTACTGAGCCTGTTTTTGAAGTGTTCCTGACTGCTGTATGTGCTCTCGGTGTAAGGTATCATGAGCCATGAGAGCAACATAGAGGAATCCTCAAAGATCACTGTGGGCATTTCTACATCCCGCATTAGAATTTTCTGGTTTGCAAAAAAAGTCAGTGTACAGCTTTTTATACAACCCAGTGGTCCTAAAAATGCACACATTATGCCCCTTCCCTGACCACTCTGCATTGATGTCAGTGAAACATCCCCAGTAATCCACCAGCACCTATAGGACCATGGAGAAGTAGCCCTCTTGGTTGATATACTCCAGCGCAAGATGTGAGTGCGCCAAAATTGGCTTATGCATTCCATCTATCGTCCCACTACAGTTAGGGAATTCCATTGTCTCAAAGCCATCAATTATTTCCTGCACATTACCAAGAGTCACGATTCTCCATAGCAGGCAGTAATTAATGGCCCTACACGTTTGCATCACTGCAACCCCCTGTGGTGGACTTTCCAACTCCAAACTGATTTGCTACTGACCAGTTGCCATTTGGACTGGCCAGCTTCCATAGAACAATCACCCTCACTTTTCCACAAAGACGCCAGCTCTCATTCTGGTTTCCTTAACTCTGCACATAGTTCCAAAAAGGTGGATTTACACATCCAAGAGTTCTGCAGTTACTGCTTGTCATTCCATATATGCATCATGATATGACCCCACCACTTAGTGATTGTTTCCTGAGTCCAGTGCCGATGATCCATCCTGGCAAGCTGTTGAGTAAATGCCAGCAACAATCTGGAATTATTGGTTTTCATGGCAGACACAGGGCAGGCATTGCTGCTTCACTCTCTGTTTCACAACTCATGAAATATGTGTTGTGTTCATAACGCTTATCACCAGACTGGTTAACAGCTAGATTCATGCTGTCAGACAGAGATGGTATGCTCAAATGTCTGTGTTTACTCAAATATTATTAAAGTGATTTATGATAATCAACATAACTTAAGTAAACTTAACTCTGTTCTGCAGACATGGCCTACGTTGATAGAATTTATACTATATGCATATATTTAAATGTCACACCCCTCATCGATATAGTTACAGTGGTGTAATTTTCAGTTGTAGACCTGGCATACATTGATATTGTCCCTTAAACCAAACTGGCAAAAAAAGTAAAATGCCAAGTTTATTGCTTACAAAATTGGATCATTTAAACTACTAATCAGTTTCTAAGGTTTGATTCAAGTGACTTCTTCTTTATGTCACAATTTAACTCATTTGAGCTTCTACTTCCCTAGTCTTGTTAGCTCTGATTGTCAGATATGTCATCTCTAACCTACCAGGGACTCTTTTCATATGGATCAATGTCATACAATGAGCGGAAAATTGTGTTGCTCCACAGGTAAAATTTAGCATGCAACTGTAACTTTTGTTCACTTCTGCAACAACTCATGTTTGCAATCAGGTTTTATGTCCATGAGAAATAGCTTTTTCTCAGACCCTTATCCTGCATACTGCTGTGACTTAGTATGCTCCTGTGGTCCTGCAGAGTTCATGGGGTCTACCCTTGTACACTAGCTTGTAGGATCAGGCCTCATTTTGTTTCCTGTTTAACATTTCCTATTGTCATTAAACTAGCTAATCATTGCTATCTCTCAGGATAGTAAAATACTACTGATCTGTAATGCTCTTTTATTATTTAGCAGATAATTATTTGCTACATGGGCCCGACTACAAGATAATTTATCACTGCAAAGAAATTCCAGATTGTTTACTTGGGGGAATGTTCTAAGATTCAAGTAAATCCTATTTGTCTGCACATTCACTATGAGCTCTTTTATTCATCTCATCTCATCCTTTTAAGTCTCTGAATTAGCACTTGCTGATGCAATGCTACTTTACTATATTTTGTGTAGTCTAAATGTTAGAACAGAGGACGTGTTTTATTTCCTGCCAATGCAGGCATTTTATGCTGGGTTACAAGTTTCTTTTATGGATTTTTCACTGTTGATTCAGATGAGTCAACCAGAATCTGCTGAACTTGAAAATCCAAAGTGGCTCATTATTATCAGTGGAAGTTGAATTCATATAAAGAAGTTAACTAGGGAAAGATCAGGCCCAGTATGCTTATATCTTACCACTTGCAAAATGAATTCAAAGTGTTGACTTATTCCCTTTTCCAGGTCTCTGTTACCCCTTAGCAGTGCTGCCAGCTCTCATGATTTTATTGTGAATTTCACAATATTTGTCATTTTTCTTAAATCATAGCTCCTGGAATCAAGATATCACAGGAAAGTCTCAACTTTCATTTAAAAAAATAAAGGAACTTCCTATCCTTTATGGCTGTGGAGAAAAGCTTGAAAACATAACCCTGAAGCATACAAACCACCATGTAAATAAAAGTAACTTATGCATTATTATTTTTAAAATCTCGTGAGTTTAAAATGATTTCATGATTTCAGGGGGGCTTACTTGTGATTTCTGAATGTTTCAATTCATTAATACTACCTTGGAATAAGTCAGTATTACTGTTAAGAAAGGTAGTGCTGGTCCAAACAGTAAAGCTTCTCCCTTAGCTCTCTATTTCAGTATTTTAGCTCTCTTCTGAACTTCTTTGTCCTTTTCTTGTCCTCTGGATTCCCAATGAAGTTCGTTCTTAGTCCCATCTGGTTTTGAGATTGCTGATACCTGCCTCTCTAGAATTCATCTTCTCCCTTTTCATTGTTGCAAAGCAAATGTGAAAATTTATTCTGTAGGATTCAGTTTCACTTTTGGAACTCTCTCCCCACCCTCTTCCTTCCACCAAAGATATCTAGAGAAGTTATTTTGTTCCTTTTCTGTTCTGGTTTGTCTTCACTCTTCAGCAATGTTTTGTGGGCAGAGAGTCATGACACCATATGACAATAAGTTTCCTTTTTTAAATCTCTTTAAAATGTGGGGAGAGAGTAGCTTAATTGTTCTCAGTTATTTTAGAAATAATACCTTAGCTTACATTGTTTGCTTCATTTTTATATTAAAATGTCCAGTCTAGTATCATCCTAAGCATCACTTTCCTTATTACTTCTTTTATAAGGCAAAATACTGTTCAATAGAACACTATCGGTTTAAAGCATGAAGCTTCCTGGACCTATACTAAGCTATAGTTGAGGGGGTTTGTAGTTGAAACATTATTTTTCTACAGCATAAAACTGTATTTACATTTAAATGAAGATTTATTTTCACACCCTAATTTCCTATTACAAAATATTTAGGCTCAGGTTCCGAACATTTCCTTAACATTTCCATTTAAATTTCCATTTTGATTTCCTTCTTCCTTACTGAAAGAGGAAAACTATAATTACTTTTTGGTGTGTTATTGTCATGTCGAGTTTGAGTTCAAATGCATAAATCCATTCAAGTTTGAGAACGATAAAAAAATCGACTAAATATCCTATGCCTAGGCCTCAATTTGACAAAGCATTTCATCATGTGGTTAGAGTCTATTCTTATTCAATAAAGCACATACGTTTAACAGGATATTTAACAAGGTTTGTATCCCAAGTTTTGTTGTCATTTCAGTTTTTGTAGCCAAGATCCCACCTTTACAAGTATGAACTCTCATCTCCAGGTTGAGTACCATTTCCAAATCTATTTCTCTAACACCAATGTACAGACTTCTCTCATGTTTCTAGTTCCATCTGAAAGCTCACCACAGATTGCCTGCCACCAACTCAAATCCAGTATGATCCCAAATGTACTTCTCAACTTTCTTCCTAATCTCACTCCATTTCCTCCTCTTTCTATCACCACTGACAACCCAAAACTGACAGTCCCATCTTCTAGGCTCACAGTCTCTCTTTCTTCCTAACATCTAGCCCTTGCTAAAATTTGTCACTGATTCCATTATGAGGACAAAAAATATATGTATATATACTGGCCCGCTCCTCTCTATCTCCACTGCTAAAACTTGAGTTGGTTAAAATGTCTAAATTCAAAATTTTGTAATGCAAAAAGCGAACAGGAAATGTGAACGCATTTTTTTTAATTGCCATTTTGAACTTCGGAAGAAAAAAATTAAAAATAAATATGTGATTCTCCCCTTTCAGTCATCTGAAACTCTCCTCCTTTGTCTCTTTACATTTCACCACTCCTTCCGTCCTTCCAAAACATCACTATTAAAGCTATTTTTCCTCCCTACTTCATCACATAATCCTTTCCTTTATATTTACAAAGTTCAAGCTTCTCACTCTGACCTGTAGAATCCAGTGGAGTCTCATTCCTACCACTTCCTCCTATAATCCCTCCCAGTCATTTCTTCTTATTGATTACTTCATTTCTAATTCCACTGTTGGTTTTTACCTCCATTATTAATTACTACCATCATTATTATTTGCATTTCCATACCACCTAGGAAATTCAGTCATGGACCAGGACATTCTTGTGCTATATCCTGTATAAACATAAAACAAAAAGATGATTCAATGGATTACTTAGGGGACTATTTCACTTGTCTTCTAAATGCAGCTTTATTGCTGATAGTTATGTAATCTGTGAAATGCCATGTGACTGATTATCTTCTAATGCAATGTATCAAATGTAAAACTTCATTATATCATTTTTACTGTCACTTTTTCAACAACTGCATTTTAGATCAGTTTTGCATTATGTAAAACATTTTAGTATTTGAATTTCCTTTGAGATAGTCGTGTTTTACTAGGAAAAATGTTTACATTGCAGATCTTATAGAACTATAAATTACCTCAGTCATATTCAAAGCATTTTTACAATGCAAAATGTATGTCTAGTAAACCAATCTTTTATAACACTATAAGATGCTTTCATAACATAGTCATGTTGATTTTGACCTACTCTGGCTGGCTAATTTCTTTCAACACCTTAGTAGAAATTTTGGGAAATTATTTTACCAAGGGAAAAAAAAACGTTTTCATTTTCAGTAATACTTTCTTAAAATTTATTCAGGTATCCATTGGACTTTTGTTGTTGTTGTTGTTGTTATATTTTCAGGTTTCACAAAAACTCAAGATATTTCCACAAAAATAGAATTTTTCCAATGAACACTGCCACTGAATTGAAAAGCCTGTTTTTGTAACATATTTTTGGGAAAAGGTTTTTAATCTAGCCCTATGCACAAGTACAGCAAATTACTAGACTTTCTTTGACAATGTAACAAAATGTATGAAAAGCAGTTATTCAAGTACAGCAAGAATATTTTCAGCCATCATTTATCTCTGTCATTTGAGGGTGGAATTTCCAATAGGATATATGCTTCACTTAGGCATTTTGGAAAAAAAACTATCTTTTATTTTTGGGGTTCCTTAGCTCTGTCTCAATTAACTCAATTAAAACGAGTTTGAAGGCAAGGTCACCATTATGAACTAAAAACCTGTAATATTTCATATCACAGGTATACACCATTAACGGGAGCAGGAGGCACAAGATAAATTCCATTGAGACACTCTGGAGATGCTATTATCTAGGACAGGAGTTGCAGAATGGAGGATGGCCAAGGAATCGGAAGTCATGGTCTGTAACTTAAGGCAAATACATACTCTAACTCAGCAATGATTGCCTGCAGATTGCTCCTACTCCAGGGCCATGATCCACTTAATCATGTAAGTAGTCCAGTTGAAGTCCATTTACTTGCATGTTTGTTTAAAAAAAAAAACAACTCTATTCTTTCCACTGTTCTTGTGTCTTCTAGATTTGGCTGAAAGTTAAGTACATGCTCAAGCACTTTGTAGGCTTACTGCTTCAGTGGGAATTGCTTGTGCAATAGAAGATGGGTGCAGAGCAAGGCACTCCTTTCAGTAAAAGCATTAGGGAACATTAATAATGCTTCTCCCTTTCCTGCCAGAAATTTGGCCTTTCATTTGCAAGGAGACTTCAGAAATTACAGAAGCACAAAAGAGTTTCTAAAATAGCAAATTAGGGCAGCAGTGGTAGTTGTGGACAAACCTGTTTGAATAAAGCGTAGCTAATACAAAGCAAGATTTCCTTTTTTAGTACTCTTTACCAAATTGATGCCTGGAGTGAATTACTTCAGCTCAGTAATAAATCATTTCAACATGTTGGGTTTTATTATTAATTACATTACAGTAGTGCCTAGAAGCACCAATCATGGAGCAGGGTGATCCCTGCCCCAAAGGGCTTACATTTTTTTCATGGAAATGTGAAGGTGGCTAGTGCATTCTGAACCGCAACATTACAAACACTCTGCCCTGAGACAACGAAAACAAGTACTTGCCCCAAATACATTTTAAATACAATTTTCCAGATCGCTATGTTTAGTCAGAAACTGCAGGAAACCCTAGTGTCAAATTTATCTCAGATAAGTGTGCTGTTTATGACAACCAAAGGCAGTTTTCAAAAATGGGGTGGGGGGGAGAATCCTTACAGAATCAGTGGATGACAGTCTCTTAAAAATGAAGTGCATTACAGAAAACATAAAAGAGCATGTTGTAGTAAGATGAGCCGTAATGAGTTCAACGTGTTAATATGCAAGTTATGAAAGATTTCTCTTCTTTAATACAACATTTTTCATTATCATTAGTCCTTGAGGTGTATGCCAGGCTTTCACTGCTGAATGTAAATGATGGAGAACCTCTAAGAAAGAAGGAATCATGGCTTTTTTCCTCCCTTTTGAATTGTTGCACAACGCAGGACTGCATGGAGAGAAGTCATTTGTAGGATATCAGTATCACAGACAGGAGCTATTTAGTTTTGTATGATATCAAAATTAGAGTTCCTACCAACTGTTGACTGAGAAAAAAATAACACCTAAGCAAATTTCTTCTTTTAGCAGCTATGCTAGTTTCTTTGTAAATAATGACCATTTTAAGAGAGATTTAATTAACCTAGCTTTAGACACCATTTTAAAAAACCTTGCCCTGGACATTCTGTGAAACTTGCAGTAAGGACAACTTCCACTAAGCAAGGCCTTCTCTTAAGCAACCATTTTTGAGTATCCTCATTTCTTTCTGACTTTAGTCTACATATTTGAAAATCTTTGTTTTAATTTTTTAAAGTTCCCTTGAGAGGTAGGAGGGGAGGATAAATATCAAGCTTGTGAGGTCAAACTTAGAGCAACTAAAGAAGTTACTTTTCTGCTGTAAATAGAGATGAAAAATGTGTTTCAAACATTGCCATTTTTCTTCTCTCTCTTTTTTTTTTTTTTTGTTAAATTAGAAGTGTCAGTAAAACTGTTCACTAGAATTTTGAAATTTTTTGCCCAGCTGTACTTCTAAAGTATTTTACAAACCCAGCACCACAATATTGCTCCATTTCTACTGAGGCTTTTGGACTCAGTTGGAGTAGAAATGATTAATAATGTCATTACAGTTGGTAAAAAATTAGGGGCATCTGTGGAAATTGGAGGGGTTTGCTTACTTTCATTGTTTTAAACTGTTAGCTTTCATTTTCACTGAAGTTTGACCAGCCCTAAAGTCCTTTACTAAAGTGAGTGATCTCATGTGAGTGGAAACTATGCAGCTATTTGGAAGAATAGTTCAGCACTCAACCCTCCCTCCCTCCCTCCGAGCCATTTCCGCAACTCTGGAGGGGCCAGGAACACAAGAACTGTCTTCTGGGAAACCTGCCATCACTCTTCTTTGGACAGGAGTGTGGCATTCCCACTCCCTGGATTCAGCCCCTTCTCTAGGTCAGTGGTTTTCAAACATTTTTCCTTGGGACACAGTTGGAAAAAAAAAAATTATGCCCGCAACCCAACAATGATATCTTTTTCAGTAATGCATTCCAGTCTTTTGGTGGTAGCAGCAGGGGGCACTGCGACCCAGTACCTGAGGGTCTGTGACCCAGTACTGGGTCCCGACACATGGTTTGAAAAACACTACTCTAGGTCACTGTCCCTCAGCAACCCTGCCCACATCATCCCAGCAGGGCCATGATGGAGTTGGAACAGTGAGAACTTCTCTACTGGCCCCCAACCTCCAAGACTGTCAGGTATCAGTTAAGATAAAACGGCAGTTCACACCTCTTCACACTATTGCTGTAGAAAAGGCAGGCGCTGGTTGCACTGCTCACATTTTCATGCTTTTCTTTGCTAACATAAGGGCTAGAAATATTTTTGTCTTAAGTGAAAGTTAATATTCTGATTTCATCATATGAATCAGAGTTAGACTCTACAAAGGCAGAGGCCTGCAATACCTTTGTCATAATCTGGCCCTGATGAGTAGGATCTAGAACCCAAATTTAGCCCAATAATAGAGAAAATGTGGAAGTAATGGGGTGAAATTTAGAAACAGAACATTTAGGCTGAACATCAGATAAACAGCTTGACAGTGAAATCCATTAGTCTATGGAGTAATCTAAAGAAAATGACAGGAGTGCCATAGTCTGACACATTTAAAACTAGACAGGAAAAGAACTGCAGTAGGTGTACAAAAGATCACCCCCTTTACAGTGCAGGAGTTAACTAAATCAGTGGTTCTCAACCACTGTGCAGCGACACAAAAGTGTGTTGCTGCACAGTGGTGAGTGTGTCATGAGCTAAGCCTGCCCCATGCCCGCTGAGCTGTCGCAGTGACATAGGAGCTGTGACACATGCAGCCTAATTCTGTGAACCCTGGGTCAGGCTGGAGAAGGGGCTGGACACGGGGTCGGGCTGGGGAAGGGGAGAGATGTGGGGTCGGGCTGGAAAAGGGGAGAGGTGCGGGGTCTGGCTGGGGAGAAGAGATGCGGGGTCAGGCTGGGGAAGGGGAGAGTGTGACAGGCTGCTCCCCAAATCCAGTCTGGTGTGCTGCTATGACCTCTTGAACCCCACTCCTGAACCCCAATTTACCCCGCTCTGCTGGGTGACCACTCACTCCTGAGTCAGTCCACACCAGCCACCAGCGTGTAATTGGTCCCAGGCAGTGGGTGTAAGTCCACTAGCCACACAGGCGTTGGTCCCCAAGCAAGCACACCCAGCCCCAGACACTACACTGGGAGCAACTGCCTTACAGGGATTGGGACCCACTCCCAATCACCTTAGTCTCCAGTCCGTCCACTTAACAAAGAAGTGGATTGTGCCCAGCCTCCCACATCCACACCCTCTAAAGACCACACAGCTTTAGGTAAAACAACTACTAGTTTATTGATCAGAGTCTGATTTCAAGTGAGAATATGGCCAATCAAGGCAGCAACATGTTACAAATGAGTCAGGAGTGACCACTATCAAATAAAAGGTATAAACCGCATACTACTCTAACATCTTCACCTAAACTAACCTCAGAGTCCAAGATTATGCACATGGTGTTTGGCTGTCTGATGTCTTGCAGCCATTCTCTACCTGTTCTTAGGCAGGGCCCCGATCTTGCTTGATGTTGGTTGCAGGATGGTGTCTTCTCAGGCTGAGAGCCTGCAGCTTCTCTCCTCTCACAGGCTCTGTGTCTTTGTTTTAACAAACTGCTGACAGCCCCTCCCCTCACTATCCTGTTGTGAGATTCTCTTCACCTCTACCTGAGCAGGGGAGGGCATTAGCATTCCCTTTGATGTGTAAATCTTCAGCTATTGTGCTAGAGACAGTCCTGAGTCTGAACCCTGTAACATGCTTCACATCTATACATACATGTTGCAGCAGGGAACATGGCACCCTGGTAATCACGTGGCCCATGTTCTGAGCATTCTCAGAGGAACCTGGTATAGTGTAATTGTCATCAAATAACACAATTACACTGCAAAACTGAACAGAAAGATTATACAGGTCACGCCCAAGGGCTGCACAGATGTGCATTCCGTCACAGAGAGACACGGGGTTGGACTGGGGAGAAGAGACATGGGGGCTGGCTGGGGGAAGGAGATGTGGGCTGCAGGGCATCCGACTAGGATGCAGGGCTGCTCAGGGGTGAGGGGCAGATGTGGGGGTGGGGCTGAGGAAGGAGAAGGTGATGCTAAAACATGGTCAGGGTTCGTGTCTTGCACACAGCTGGCAAGGCTCCCAGCTGTATTGCGACCCTGGAAAGGTTGAGAACCCCTGAACTAGATGGCCGAATAGCCCTTATCTATCTTTTCATTCTACTATTCTAATCACTTTGTCTCATGATGATTCAGCTGAAATTAGGGTCCTAAACACCTTGTGATTAATTTTTTATTCAGTTAAACTGAAATAGTAATTTGTGAAATAGCTAGCAAATTTTACTTTAAAAACTGCAACACACCAGCTGATGTGCTAGTCATATTTCTTCCTACTTTCTAATAGTTTGAGGAGTTTTAGAACATCTTCAATTAAATTACACAAAAGCCTTTACTTGCAAGTCTACTGAGGAAAGCAATTCTTTTTTGAAATGGGTCCAACTAAAGTTTAGAATAATGCTGAAACACAGCTTGCCAATTTTTGAGTACTCTTGAAACATACACAGAAGTTTGCAGCAAGGACAGTACAATGATCCTCTACAAGAACACAGTATGCATGTATTGTGCTATAACAAAGACAAAGAGGGGAAAGGGGAGAAATCTGTTATTTTTAGATGTTGGCCCCAGTTATCCTGAATTCATGCAGTGTTAGCATGTTTCTAACAAGAGAGGTATTTGAATATGGTATGCTGGAACCTGTTAATGGCTGCCATCAAGCAGGTCTTTGATAAATAGCCAATTACAGACCTGGTTAAAGTTGATGAGTGTTCTGAACACCCTATTTTTCAGGTTAAATAGAAGGAGCAAAACCATGCTCTGAGGTGCCCCTAGCCTCTATTTGTCAGAAGCTGGGATTAGGCAACAGGCAATGGATCATTTGATGAGTACTTGTTCTGTTCATTCTCTCTGAATTACCTGACATTGGCTGCTATCAGAAGACAGAATACTGGGCTAGAGGGACCATTGGTCTGACACAGTCTGACTGTTCTTATGTTATGTTCTTATGTGCAATTAAATGCTCCTTTATGTATGCAGATAGCTGAATACAATACAAGTGGATACCTAAGGCAATGGGCCACATGGGAAGGCCTAAGCAAGAAACCAATCCAAGGATGTTGAGGCATTTTCTTGGGACTTGTTTGCAAAGGCAGGATCTAAGAGATCATTTGGCAAACATGTGTTAGAGGTAGAAAATGAGAGAAACAATAATGAGGGTTACCCTAAGCAGAAAGGCAAAGCTTCTTGGGCACAGAATGCACTGTGACTGGTGATAGGTTTGGTGATTTCTGAGGAAGGAACCTGCCTGTTGTCTGTTTCTACTGTGTTCAGAGAAAGGGAGGACTTGGTGTATGTTCTTTGTCAATAAAAAGGATCAAACCAAAGACTGCCTCTGATTTAACAAAATCTCCTCCTAATGGAAATAGCCCTGCAAGGTCTTGAATATTGGCTAAGGGCTCAGATCAAAGGGGCAAAAGTGTTCTAGAAGAGTTCTACCAAGAAAACAGTTTGAAGCAACAGGTGTGAAAGTAGTATAAAAGAATACTAGCAGTAAAGTATTGCCACTTGCACTAATTGGACATGAGTTTCTACCATATGGTAAAGGAACGTGGCAGGAAAAGCAGCCACAAGAAAAGCACAGAGGAGGCTATGTTGATCAGCTAATTTATAATTTTTTTGTTCATCTGTAATATATACAGCCCTTTACATTTTTTCTTTTTTTCAACAAATCACAGAACAGTGCAGCATGGTCAGTATTAATCAAAACACCTTAAATGGCAGAGAGGCTGAAAGCACAGCATTAAAATTGTTCTATGTAGCAAAGGTTGGCTACAAAATGCCTTTACGCTTTACAAAGCTATACCAGCTGATCCTTAGCTATTGTTTTTAGGATTTTAGAAAACTATAATATTGAGTAAAATGTAATCACCTACACAATGCTACACACTCAGGTATAATCTCTCCTTTGTATCTGGTATTTGGTACACAGGCCATAGCATAGCCCAAGTCCCTTTCAAGGGCACAAAAATCCATTTCAAGTTATTCTCCTTAGAAGTGGATAAAGGTACTAAGAAAATCCCCTGTCTCTCTGACACTGGTGCAGATCTCATTATCAAGCCCTCTTTACTGTTCCCGACAGAAACAACTGAACTGTTCTGCTCCCTTTCTCAAAGTAGCTTCTTTGTACTACCCTGTGTTTCAATGATGCATGCAGTTTCCCTTCCTGATATTTGTATGCAAGCACATCTGCTCTCAAAATTGTTCTCCAAAGAGACCATTATTATGTTTGAACTGCAAGATATGTACAGCAGCTTGTCAACTGCATGAACTAGCTGCAGTGATTACCAATTCCTCTCAAGGACAGCCAATATATGCAGTCAGAGGAAACTGTATTAGTGTCTCAAATCCGGAGGTGTTTATCAGAGGTTATGTCAACAACACAAGTTAGGTGTGTGAATCACTAGTTTGTATCCACAAACTCACAGTGGCTTGATGAAAACTAGCATGAATATACATAGTAATGTAGCCATGGAAGCAACGTTAGCAGCAGCAGTATGGTGAAACTAGTGGATATGTACTCAGCCCAGCTGAACTGTGCCACCATTGTCCATGCTACTTTGGGTGCATTACTATTTATATTCATACCAGTTCTCACTGAGCTATTGCAACTATGTGTACACAAACTGGGGAATCATATCCTTCATTTGTACGTTAGCCACAGAGTGGTATACAGGGGGCTAGTGGACAAATGAAAGAATGGAGAAAAAAACAGAGTTACTTGGACAATGACTGTGAAACTCTTCCCTTTTACAAATTGCTCTCTTGGGGGCTAGCTTTTGGAAGATGTGGAACATCTTTAACGCCCAATAACTTCAAAATAAGGGCCTGATCTTTTGAGGTGCTGAATTCTTTCTACAAGGTGTTGAGTTCCTTCAACTCCCACTGCTTGGTCTGGAGAGAAGAACTTCATTAACACCATGGAAATGGATCTGGGCATAGTACAAAGAAAAAAGGTATCTGAATTTGTAACACATACCATGGTGACCACCACTCTGCTTGTTGCTTAGGAACTCAGCTCTGTTCATTGGTGGAGACATGATTAGTCTGATGAGAACAGTCATTCCAATTTTATAGGGACAACCCCAATATTTTATCTTATGTAGCTGACAATTATCCCCCACCTCCTGTCCTGCTTTTTCACACTAACTGTCTGGTCATCCTAGATATACCCCACCATGTTCATGCTGCTGGCCCACTCTTCACCATTCCTTACCACTGAGCACTAGACAAATCTGAATAACCTCAGAGAGGCTGCAGGAGTAAATGGAAAAACTCTGAAATGTCTTAAGTACTTCCCCTTATACAGCCCAAAGGGTCATCAGCAGCTGTTCCTCCATTTTCAAAGTGTCTGTAGTCTCACAAGGCTCATTTCTCTGCCCCTCTTCTTTAACATCTATATGAATTCATACAACTGAACTGAGACAATCTGGGTTAAAGTATTAGCAGCCTGCAAGGCACCCTTCTCTATCTCACCTTTAAAAATACCATCTCCAGCTTTTCCTGTTCTTGTGAAGAGCGTCTGTATGAGGGACAGCAGCTGTCTACAGCTGAATCCAGGCAAAAGTGACGTGAGAAGAAGAAAACATTTTGAAGCATTTGCTTTCTCCAGTACCATCTCCTCTACTCTGAGATTGCCCTACAACCTACTCTATGAGTCCACAGATTTGATAGGCTACTGGATTCCTCACAAGTTTTGCCTCCCCAGACAAACAAAATGGTAGCAAAAAAGCCAGCCAGCCAACCAACCAACCAACCAACCGAAACCACCAACCAGACACACACACACCAACCAATCATTTCTCTCCCTATTTAAAATTCTATTCCCTATTTTATTAGAAACCACTCTGGCCTTTGAACTTCTACATTTGTGACTTTCAGGCTTGATTGTTGCAACCCGTATCTGGAAGTAAAGTCAGATAGATGCACCTTATATGCAAGATTGTTGCACAGTTCACAAGTAACATTGGCTCCAACTTGTACAAAATGGAGCATCCTGCCTGATTTAGCAACATAGATCACCAAGAATGAATCAGCTCTGTTCTACTCTCTGTACTGGCTCCCCAGTGAATACAGAGTCTAGTTCAAGGTCTTTGGCCTGCTACCTATAGTCCTGTATAGGATTGTCCCTTGCTGCCTAGAAAATCACCTCTCTGCACAAATATCTACCCCTGACAGTGACATCTCTCTGGAATGATGATATTATAGACCAAAGTAGGGGAGACTCATAAGTGTAGGACACAGAAATTAGGGCTCAGTCCTCCACCCACTGGGATTTTTTCCCCATTAGCTAGCTTCATTTATTTAATAGGCCTTTACATAGGATCTAGACCTGGACTATGGAATTTTCTTCAGAGAGAGATGAATTATCTAACGGTACTGTTTTCAGAACTAACTGGGAAACGATGGCCATTTCCTGCAATATCTTTGGGAAAACTTCCTGTATTGAGTGTATGTAGCATTGTTGACCAGGAACTAAATATAATTCTACTGGGGAGAGTGACCACAGTCCTCCAGGAATTAAGAACAGTGGAGAAAGATTGCCCAAATTCATTCAGGTTTTACCCCCATTAGAGAGTTACCACCACTGGGAGAAGCTCGCATATACTGGCTCCAACTGGATTCCCCAAATGACCAACAAAAAAAGAAAAGACATTTGAATAAACAGTTTGAGTTTAAAAAGCTCACTCATGGCTTTCTTTCTTTCTGATCCAGCAAATGGACAGGACTTTCTGTCCAGGGAGGGGCGGGGGAATCCTTACTAGAAAAAACTTTGGCTGAGGCCAGATAAGACAGAGAGGTGAGTTCAGTAAGCTTTTAGCATGTATATAGGAACCTTTAGCATCTTAAAATGTCTTTTGTAATGCTTTCACCCTAGAATACATGTGTTTGATTAGAAAAATTGTCTGATAACTTGTCTGCTGGCAATTACAGCTGTTCATAGCCTTCAAATTGAAAACAAAGTACAGGTGCTGGTCTGTTCAGGTAGTCTGGCTTGCTGTGGATATTTCAATGTCAGCAGAGAACAATGCAGCCTGGGAATACCCTGATCAGGAGGGAGAGGAATGAGCATCTGTACCCAAGTGAAATAATAGTTGAAATATCAGGACCATAGAATACAGATGCAGTTACCTTGAACTGTGACAATACAAAAGTTTCTCTTTGAGCTTTCCTGCAATAAAGTACCTCTCTCACACACAAAATAATAAAATAAAACAAACAAACAAATTAACCCATCACTCTGGTCTAGGATTTTCTTGTATCTTCTGGGAAGAAAGAGGCAATTGGAGATCATTGGTCTAATTTAAATATTTGGCAGTCCCTCGGCTATAGTAAAAGGTGTTGCTATAAAAAGCAAATTAACCATATATGCTAGATATTTCTGCAAAAGTTAGATTTATTTTAAATAATCAGTATCCACATTGTATTTCTAAAAATGTACAGCCTTTTTTTTGTCTATCTGGCAATTCAATTTACAGCCTTTCATCTATGGAAATATTTTACTAAGTATAATAACCCTTGCACAATATCAGTAATATTAGTGAAGTTCACTTATAGCTCTTCAAAATGGATCGGGTAGCAATAAATGTAGTATAGGAACTTTATAGAAAAATGCGTATTTTTCCATTCAGCTTTTTATTGGAATGTTTACATAGTTCTTGCAGTAAACATCCATTTGGAAAGATGTTATAAAGCATCAAAACAGTTTTTCTAGAAAACCTGCATGAAAATTCTATATGTATATTTTAATAAAGCATTTCATACCAAGCAGATTTTATAAATTAGGTTGTCAAGTTTTAATTAATGTAACAAATTTGCTATGTATAAAACAGATAAATGAGACTCATTCTCATGTCAGTTTATACCCAGAGAAACAGGACTGAAGATAATAAATTATTACAACCAGGCATTTGGGAAAACAATTATATTAATATTTCTAAAAGAATACAGATTCAGTCAGGTATTAGGAAATTGGGTATCTATTCTAAGTAACAGAAGAAAAACTCTTGGTGACTTTGTAAGATATCACCATGAGTGTTTTACTGTATCTCATGCTGGAAATAAATATAATTTTTTATTCAATAATGAAGATTATTAAGTCATTATTTGGTTAAAAAACCAATGACTGACAATCCTTGTTTTCAGTTGATATCACCAATTTGACCCACTTGGCTTACAGTCAGGACACAAATCTGTCTTGTGGCTACAAACAGGCATTTAGCTATGCTTGCCTTGTGCTTTTCAAAACCAAACCAAAATAAAACAAAACACTACTGTTTGACTTTAGAGAACTTTTCTAAGGCCTGGACTACACTTAAGAGATTTTAACAGCATAGCTGTGTCAGCTAGGAGTATTGTGGGGCTAAGGAGGCAGAGATCAGACCTTAGCTGATGTAGCTATGTCAGCAAAAATCCTTTTGTAGAAGCAGTTATAATGATAAAGGCTTTTTGTTGATATAGTTTATTTTGTTTAGGGAACTGGTATAAGCCATACCAGCAAATAACTTTGTTGGTATAACCTGCGTCTTTACTAAGAGTGTTATTTGTTTCCAGATAAGCTAAAACATCTCTCTTTTGCTGTTACATATTTACATTTTCCATGAATAAACTGCATTGAGATGTTCAGTATGAAAAGCTGTAGAAGTCCGAAGTACAGTACAGCATCTTCAACCTACCTGTGTGACTTTGAACGCAGTCTCATTTGAAGTGAACTTTAGCACATTAAAATTAGAAATCTTAGGTAGATAAGTTCGGAAATTTACAATTCTTTTTTTCATAGTATACCACTGACATCTATCTGCTTCACTAAACTAGGAAAATACAGTCCTTTTATTTTTCCAGTGTATTTTACATACTTCAAATGTACAGAAGAACCTTGATAAGGTGTTTTCTTACACTTACTATTGGGCTGGATCCTGAGAGAGTGCAAGTCAGTGTTGACTAATATATGTTGGCTAGCATCATATGGCTAATAGTATGTATTACTGAATCATATACATACATTAGTATGCATAAAGTACTAACAACATTAAGCACAAATATAGTAACAGTTGTATAGCCTGACCTCATCTATGCCATAATCCTATTCACTTATGCGAAGTATCCCATAACATCTGGCATTTGGTGAAATAAGCATTTGTCAACAAAAGCAGATAGGAAACTTGTTGAAATAATATGCCTTTTTTTAATGTCTTTGTACAAGCTAGGGAAGTACCTTCACAGATCAGTACCTAGAATGCTAGCATCCAAAGCAAAGATAAGGAAGGAAAAGAACAAGTTTGGGAAATGGAACAAACTCATGGGTTTGTTTTTTTATTGACATGTAAAGAAATGTGTAATCTGTAAAATCATAGAAATAATACCAGCTGCCATGTATTAGTTGGGGAGCACAACATCTACATAAGGTGAATGTAACCATGCACAGGACTGCTCTTCAGAGACAGATATCATGCAGAACTTAGAACTTATTATTACTCCCGACTGATAAGGGTTATTTGGTCTCTTGAGCATATTTCATAATGAAATATCAAACCCAAATGTGGTCGAACAATTGACTATACAATTTATCAACATCAAGATAGCACCATTAAAATCAGTGGTGTTATGCCAATTTATACCAACACAGGCTCTGACTGTCTTTTTTGGCACAGAAGCCAAGGGAGGAAAGAGGCAGGAAGTGACCGGGAAGGGTAACTCAGCAGGTTCTTTTAGAGGCCAAACACTGCTGATTCTCAGAGGCCTAGGGTTGGAGCCTGGTGGAATGGATGGGCCTGGGTTCTCCTCTCACTGCGCCATGACTGGATGGGTATTAACCACTGGCCAGAAGTTCTCAAACAGGAGGGTGGACACCTGGTGGGGGAGTCGGAATATATTCTGGAAAAGCGTGAGACGCTTTAGGGGAGAAAAAACTTATAGTGCACATTTTACCCACTAGTAACTGATTCCTCCAGTCATATCAAATCCTTAGAAGACGTGATGCATTTGACTCTTGATGTGCTGTGCATTTTGATAGATTTCTGTTAAGCTTGCACAGCATTAGATAAAGTCATTTCCATCTGTACGTTAATCCATTTGCTGTAATGTGGTGTACACATTTAATTGTAAGCATCAAGCACAATAGCAATTTTGCTTTTGCTCTTATTACAATGGATCATTGGCTCTGTTTGAATCAATGCCTTACTGTTTTTAATATTTAGTGAGAGTTGCATGTTATTTTTTTTAAAATCGGTACTTGTGTGATGGGGAGGGAGTGTAAACTATTACAGACACAAAGAAAGGGGGCATGATCGAATATGTTTGGGAGTCTTTGCACTAGGGCCTCCTGTCCACCCAAGACTGTATTACATTGGCATAATGCTAAATAACATGATAAACACAACAACTTGACAATGAAATTCAAGCTGCCTCTTGTGTGTACTTGTGTATAAAGGCAGTTTTTGCACCCTGCTCCCCACACTTCTAAAAATTATGAGCTAAAAAGGTCCTCTATGGTGATGAGACCTTTGAGACTGAGGTTTGGGGTTAGGGAATATGGTCTGTGTGTTTTAATATGCAGTCCCCTATCTAAAGCCCATTGAAGTCAGTGCTTATCCCAGGCTTTGGGCCAGGCTCAATACAGGCCAGGAGTGGGCAATAATTTTGCCTGGTAGGCCAGGTGGAGAAGTGGACAGCTGGCTGCAGAGCCATCTGGTGTGGCGAGCCAGCCCCGGGGCAGGCGGGGGGCACTGGTGCAGAGCCCATCGAACCCTCCTCCCAGCAGAGAGCTGGCCATGGGACTGGGTAGCGAAGAGAGGTGTGGCAGAATCCCAAGGCAGCCAGGTGGATAGAAGAGCAGTGCTCCCCTCCCTCTGGCTCCAGCAAGGACCCACCGATGGCCTTTGGCAGAGTGCTTTGCAATGTTCCCTACTACAGCCAGCGGGATGGGAGCACTAATCTCCTACCCCTTTGCTGCAGCAAGGGGCCTGTATTGGTCTTTTAGCCCTGTAGAAACACACTCTGCCTGTGTTCTTAGGCAGTGACTCCATTCTGCAGCCAGCAGGAGGGGAGCTGAGGGCTGCTTTTGACCCCCAGAATGCAGGTTGGGAACCACTGATTTTTAGGGTTGGTGTGTTCTCATCACTTTTCAAAACTCAGTTAACCCTTAATTTAGTTCA
Source organism: Pelusios castaneus (assembly GCA_007922175.1). Lineage (NCBI taxonomy): Eukaryota > Metazoa > Chordata > Testudines > Pelomedusidae > Pelusios > Pelusios castaneus. The sequence goes on along the minus strand of ML685756.1, from coordinate 11,711,358 downwards.
CACTACCATATTATTGTAACAGACAAAAACAGGGGGAGTTCACATTATGTAAAACTATGGCAGTGACATTTTTTTCACACTTTATAGTTTAGGTGACAAGGATCAATCGGAGAAATTATTTTCTTTTTTACTCCTCCTCTAGCTTTCTAAGGCAGTACATAGTGATATAAGACATACTAAATAGGTACGTAAGGAATATGTGTCCGAAGGAACCATGACTTTAAATTTCCTTGCTTCTGCATTTGTAAAATGTCAACCACCATGTTTATTAATGTCCTTGTACATTTCAGTTTTGTTTTGTTTCTATGTTTTTAAAAGGAAAATAACAGTGAACAATTGCTCTTGAATTGAGTTCATTGCTTGCTACGTTTGTAATGGCGATATCATCATGCTATAATTTGGAAAAGATATCTTTCATTGATAAAAATTGAAACAAATGCTTCTCACTAGAAGAGTCAAATGCTCCCAAATTGATACAAATAGTGTTATATTCATTGTGATATATATAAAAGTTCCACTTATAACAACTATTCACATTGTGATAATAAATAGACATTTTTAAGCAATAATAACTGGTAAATTCTCTTCTCTATCTCCCCAACTCGCATACACACAGACACATGCATATGCACACATGTGCTCTAAAATCTTTGAGCTGTACATCATGCCTTTGTGAAGTGCATTTTTAAATGTTTTTAAGCACCTCCCTCTTGTTTTTGTGATTGAAATTTGTCTAACATTATTATAAGTGTGCCTTCACCTTCCCTTTTTACCAAGTGATGGAAATGCAAAATGAATCAGTTTGATTTTCCTTCCTCCTCCCACACACACACACACCAACCCTCTCCCACTTTAAATAATTGTATTATACTTCACAACTCACGCTTAGCCTGCTTTGTGAGTGATCTGCCCCTGCCTGACTGGGGGAAAAAAGGGAGTGCTGCCTCCACAGTGATGAACACTCATGACCCCAGACCTTGCAGAGATGGATGTGCTACATATGTTTTCTCCCACTGGAGACCCTTATAAAGAAATTAGAGTCTGAGACCTTCAGCTTTTGCTCTAAGAGGTAAGTGCATCCATCCTGTGAAATACTCCTCTAGAGGGATTCCTCATAGAGGTGCATTTGCTGGAAACTGTCTGAATCTATTCAGTGGAGATGAGCTGATACAGGGATAGAGGAACAACAGAGAGCCATGAAATAGTGTGAAGACAGAGGGCCTCTCTGCAGACCATCCTTTTTTCCAAATATTTCAGGAGATCTATGAATTCTCTGAGCTAGATTCCTTACCCAGGCTGTGAAAGAATGAATCTCTAGCCCTTTCCCCATCACACACCTTGTAGGCCAAGTAGGAGTGAAAATTATGTGCCGTTTGCTGCCAATTCTCAAAAGTTTATCACACTATTTGATGTTTTATTTAGAGATCCAGCTGCTGGAGTCAACTAATTTTATTAGACTCTCATCTGTCACTTAAAAAAATATAAGGTAAGTTTCTAAAACCCATGACTGCACATAAAAATTTGGAAATGTGAGCCAATTGTACTTTGAAGGCACAAAACCCAGAAGGCAAGAAAAAGAACCGCAACTTTTAAAAATCTCTAAAATCTCATGATTTTTAAACCAATCCCATAATTTTGGAGGACCTGACCAATGATTTTTGAGCATTTGGGATTGACAGAAGTGCACACCTTTCCACCTAGAACCAACATCACAGTCATTTCCCCTCTTTCTTTAAATCACCCCCAATCATGAATTTAATAGCCATGTGTTAACCCATCATGCATAGGAGTTCATGGGGACTCTTACTCCATTGTCTCAAAACTACATGGGGGGAAGCTCACAGGTTTTCTTGTCTTCTGCATGTGCTTTTCCTTTGAGGGACATGATTTAACTGAGATAATACATACAATGGAGCAGAAGTTGTGTAAACCTCTTACCAAGCAGAACTTGCCACTATTTTGAGAGTGATGTGAACATTTGGAACCCATGAGATAACCTGTAAACAGAATGGATACAGTAAAAAGAAGCAAAGGATCAAATTATTATATAATTATATATTTAATATAAAATTATATATATTAAATGATTTTTTTCAGTCCATTGTCACATCACTCTTCCCTTCTGCCATATGCACACACCTTGATCACTGATCTCCATTCTGTTAAGAGTTGCTGGTGGCAAAACATACCAGCTATTTTTTCTGATGAATTATAGCTCCAATGCAAAACGCAAAAACAAAAAACCATGAGTCTGTTTCATGTAAGAGCCAGACTGAAACAGAAGGTTGGGGCTTACTGCCACTTTCAGCATATAACACACAACTTATTCAACCTGTTTCCCTAACCCCCAGCTCTTGTGATATGAGAATCTGCTAAAGACCCCCAGCTCCTTGCTGAAGTGATACCATAGCATGTGTCATACTTGTGACCTTTCAATAACCAGAGAACTCCTGCTAGTGCATGGAAAGCAGTCAGAGAATACTATGTTTTCTGCAAATTGTGCAGTTTTGGAAGGATTTAGAATATCCTGGGTCACAGTGGTTTATAAAATTGTGGAATGAATCTACGGTGTATAGTTTTTCACATTTAGTAATAAGTTTTCAGTTTCCTTGCCTGGATTTCATAGCATATAATATAAATGGATCACGATGTATGGTAATATAATTTGTATATTTAATTTCAGAAATCTTACTGTATTTTAAAAATGGATAAACTAATTTGGATGAAATAACAAAGCCAAATCTTTGCCAAAGCTTGACCTGACTCTACAGTTTGTCGAGATTCATCAAAATTATGGTAAGTTTTTTCAGCATTATTTTATATTTTTGTGCATCTCTGAACGTGCTTAATCTTCCCAGGGCAAGAAACAGAAGTGCCAGAATACCATCGGTGAAATACTAGCCCTAGGGAAGTCAATGGAAGTTTTGAAATTAACATGAATGGGACTTGGATTTCACTCCATGACATAGATTGCCCTTGTGATATTTCTGACTCAGTTATCAAGAAGTAAAAAAGCCTTTTGATTAGATTTCCCCTTTTTCAGTTTTAAGAGGATCTAAGCGTGGAGCTAGGATAGAAACAAACATCAAAAACACCTATTCATCCAGTATCACCCTTACAGAAGACCTTAGTGAATTTAATAAGTATGGAATTATTATAGCCGTCTGGAATCCCACTACAATTATAAATCTATGTAATTTTATAGATAATGTTATCTTTTCTTTAGATTGTTAATGCTACTTATAAAATATAATTGAGACTTCTACCCAGGTGTAGAATTCTATTGGTTGGTGTACAAATCTGGTGATGATTAGGGACAGTGGGCCAGATTCTCCATTCTATTCCACCACTTCTTAACCATTGAAATCACAATGGATTACATCAGTGTGAAACTGAAGTAATGTAAATGTGACTCAAGCCCAATGTGTACAGAACCTGCCTCTGTGTGTGTGTGTGGGTGAGTCCGCTGCAGATCTTTGGGAGGATTCATGGCACAATAATACTTTTCACGTGCACTCTAGTGATGCACCCATATGGTGTATTTCAGTAGGTGAGACAATTGTGTTTTGTCTCATTACCAGTCATGCTATTAGAGGGTGCTTACAATTGTTGTCACATGATAGTCAAAATTGCCATTATAGAGGCCTAAAGTTAACAGTTCATGGAGGCTTCATATTCATAATATTTGTGACAGGGTGCTGGGTAAAGACTGCTGAATCAGCCTCCTGTCACACCAGCTCCCTTTGTAGCAGGTAAATTGGAGCTGGCTGGAGAAATCCAGCACCTAAGGGGACAAGCAGAGCCTGGGGCTGTATAAAGCAAGCCAATGAAGGAAGAAATGGGGAAGAAAAAGAAAGCCAGGGTGGAAGCAGAGCAGTGGTTCTTCCCTCCTGGAGGTGGCTGCTAACAGAGCGGGTCGTGTATACAAACGGTGGTGGAACCACTTGTAAATAAACCTGCACCAGTGGTTATAGAATCAAGGGTCTCTGAGTGAGTTTGTGACCAGAGAAAAAGCAGAAGCAAGGCAGGGCCACAGAGCATCCTGCTACATGTTATAGGGCACTTTGTCCTTTACCAAAATTATTACTACATATATGCTCTTGGCTATCACAATAACACTAATACCGCTGTCCTTACTTGGATTGCTTTAAAGGCAAATTTAATTGTCCAAAGTCTAATATCAAATTCTGTCCAGATCAATAGTGGCTGAGAGTCAGTAGATAGATTGATATGCTAAATGAGGACTAAATGGTGGTCACAGTCCAGTTCCTAGTGAATCAATGTCCTCATCAGAAAACAGAAGAACCCACCTTCACCATTCTTGACGACTGATATCCCTGTCAAGCACAGCAGAGAGTCCAAGGACTGAATTAGCCTGCAGATTTGAATTAACATCACCGCCCTTGTAATGACTCCTCTGGTCCATAAGAAGGACATATTAAAAAGATAGTAATGGAAGCCTGCACTACCAGCAAATGGCTGTATAATACCGGTACACACGGTGGCTAAATAGAGGATTATTAGTATGGCATTGTGACGGCAGCAATTATTTGGAAGAAAAGCAAAGAAAAGTTGGTATCGGGGGAGATTCAGTTCCCAGTCTGTTTTATAGCATGTAACGTGCTTTCGCTTCTTCATTATGAATGAACAAACATTTTCACACATGCACACAAAAACCTTCTTCCCCATCTAATGTGTCATCATAACACACACACACTTGCTAACAGCTTTTCAATACAGAACTTTGCTTGAATATCATTCGCTTCAGCATTGTTCTGTGACTCCTTTTATAGCAAGTGTCACCCCCAGCAGAGTGGTCTGAATGTGGGCTTCCCCAGATATGTATCATAACTGATACAACACACAGCCTTGCTGTCCTTAGAGAATCAGTTCCTGATGTACAATACCAAACCTTTCAGGAGAAATCTGACAAAGTAAAACTCTTAACAGCTAAACTATAGTGACTTAGTCACAGGCACATTGCATGCAATAATAATAAACATTGCATAATATTTTATAAGAAATAATACTCAGTTGTTATAGAAGAAAATCTAGATAATCACAAACGAACAAGGATTTCTCTGCATTCCATCAGTTTAAAATATAAACCCACCACTGACAGATGTTAGATTTTTGATGAGGTAGATAGTGGTTTGCTATGGAATGATTTACCACTTCAAACACACAGTACCAAGTGGTAACTACACAGTTAATAGTATAAATTTTGTCGCCTCGAAATATATTTCTGTTAAAATGAGTAGACTCCTATGCCTCTTTAACTGTCTCCCTTTAAAGCAGGGGATACTTAAGGCTTTCAATCAATACTCTGCTCACTGGTATTAAGCAGGGCTTCTGTGTTCCCTCATAGGCTTGAATTTTAAGTTTCATTAAAAAATTCTTTAAAATAATTAGGGAATAGACAAAATCTCCCTTTCCACCATGATAAGTAGTTCTAAGTACAAAAGAAAGAAAAGTTCTAAGTTCAAAAAGTATAAAAAAAATGAATATTGTTAAAATTGTTATTGTAATTTTTGTTGGTTAATGAAACATTTAGATAAAATTTTCTATCACAAGTGATAATTGTTTTGATAACACTCTACAGAAAGATACTGAAACAAAACCAAGAACCCCCCCACACACACACAAAATGAAGAACGGAGCCATTTCCAGTTCTTCAAAATATGAAGTTCAGAAAATTTTGTAATACCAGTTTTTCATTTTTATAACCAGCTCTTCTAATTCTAATGTTTTAGGAAAGAGTGTACAGCAGGAGAAATCTTTGATGTCTTCTAAGGCAAGTTTCACTAAATTATTAAATAATTCAAAGATATGGTTTAAAATAGCCTATTGGCAGTTTGCAGTGTTCTTAATGTATGGGCTTAGAAATGTGTTGAAGAGCATATTAAATAGACAGATGCCAGGCAGATACAAGGGCACTGGTTTAATAATAAAGTAAGAACTCTTTCTCCAGACCTTTTGCCTATTCCTAGAATCAAACTGAAATATGAACCTGGATTTTACTTTTGGGAAAATGTAAGGACATCTCCTTTGTTACAAGGAAATGTGGGAGCTCATTCAGCCAGAATTTTATGCCTGTGTTATACAGGATCAGATTAGATAATAATGACGTCCCCTTCTGGCCCTAAAAAATGTAAGTCTATGAATTATAGGACAGCTACTTCCTTCCCACTTTTCCCTCCTACTTCCAAAGCGAATGCCTAGGGAATTCTTTTAAGTGTCCAATTCTTAGGCAATTCTTATGTGCTACTACAAGTATTTTACAGCTACTACAGTTCTTTAGATAAGACAAGGGGAAGGATATTTGATTGACAAGATGGGAAAACCTTATTCCCATCCACCCCCAAGTGCAAAATGAGTAGGAAAAAGTCACTAAAGAACTTTAGTTGGCTACCACTGAAGGAGAAACCCGGAAGCCGAGATCAGTTTGAATTTCAGATCCTTTACTGCTTCATTGATGTTATATTATATATATATATATATATATATATATATATATATATATATATATAT
>ML685756.1:11666075-11690699 GCA_007922175.1 Pelusios castaneus | reverse complement strand
CCATCCAGCTGGGTCCTCTGTACCAGGGACGGATCCTGCAGCTGGAATGGAGGGGCTGATTCTTCGGCCGCTGCCCACATGGGGATCCAGTCCATCTATATAACTAAACCACAGTTGTATATATGCACGGCGGGATGTGGACGCAGCTCCTGCGCGCGTATATAACTGACACAGTTGTGCGCGTGCAGCAGCTGAATCCACGTGCATAAGCCTGTGGATTAGATAGCTCACGCGCACGGCTGCCCGCCGTCCCTCCCACCCAGCGGTGATTACCATTTTTCAATTTGCGATTCTTTAGAGAATCGGGGGTTTACTGGTTTCATACTAAATGACATTCTACTGATGCAAAAATATGGGTAAAAAAAACCATCTGAGCAGTAACACTGACACGTTTTCAACAACTGAAAAACCTTTTCAACCCCCACTATTCTCTCCTCAAGATGGTGATATAAATTTATACTGTAGGAAAATGTCTTCTTAAAAATAATCCTCAACATATTTTCCTACATAATTTCTATTAGGAATGCTAAAATGTCTTTCAGTAGTAAACTCTACCCTGGGGAAGGGGGGGGGGTGAATTCAAAGCTGCCAGCCATCTGCTTGAAGCAACTTTCCTTGAATTTTTAAGCAGAGAGCATAGGGATGTTTGGGGGTTTTTTTGTTTGTTTGTTTTTACTAGTATTATTTGTGTGGTGGGGGAATCTCTCTAAGGCCAAATGATGGCTCTTCTGGTACTCGCATGCTTGGTGGAGGAAGAGGATGTGGATTCTTCTTTTTCTGCTGCAACATGACAATGACTGCAGAGCTCAGGAGCAGTTAGCGTGGTTCCCGGAACTGATGTGTTCGGGTGGATTATTCTAGAAGTGCTTCCAGTCAAACCTAGGTATCACTGTGTTTACCTTGCCTTCTTCCCTTCTCATCAGTTAAAGAAGGTATTATTTCAAAGTATCTATGGTCCTAAGTCATGCCTTATATAGGAAAGCTCTTAAATACATGCTTAACTTCATGCATGTATTTAAATCATATTGCATTTATTGTTAAGCATGCACTTAGCTAGCCTTCTGACTAGGGGCATTATGTCTTCAGGTACCACAGGTCATGCAGATATGTAACTGAGTCCTATGGTCCAAATCCAACGAATATTGAAGTCACTGGAAAGATTGCTATTGTCTATCATGGTTACAGGATCAATTCTGAAGGACTGTTAGTTCTTTAAGTGATTTTTGTTGTTGTTTTGATAACTAAACTTCAATTGAGGGGAAAAGGAAATGATCTTTAGTTAAGTGTTTTTCCTTCCTATAAAAATTGCCCAAACTTGTAAAGTGGAAGCAGATGTGTTTTTATTAGCACTGCAAAATCTGTTATCCAATTAGGAAGAGTGGAAAAATAGAACACTGTACCAAATCTTATTTTAGAATGTGGTGGTTGTCATTAGTTTTGGCATTTTCTTAGATTGGTAGATTCAAAAACCAGCAGAAACCACTCTAATCATCTAGTCTTACCTTCTGTGTAACACTGGCCGTAGAACTTCCCCCAAATCATTCATAGATCGTATATTTTTTAAAAATCCCATTTTGATTTAAAATGTTGAAATTTTCAGTTCTAAGTTAAACCTAATGTAATGATGATTTTAGAAAGTAGTGAAGGTTATGAGAATTCAGGAGCTGTGTTTATGGCAAGAAGTTTACAAAAATACAGAATACAATTTTAAGAGTCCAAATTATATTTTATGAAATGAGTATTTTGGATTCATTATAAATTTCAAAGTATTACACCCAAAATCACTTACTATGAACACTGTAATAAAAGATTTGCAGTGTAAAATGTGGGGAAAAAAACTCGAGAGTAGGGCTGCTGAGGAATTTTATGGCTGAAAAGATTTTGTCAGAAAATACCCATTCCTTGAAACTGAAACATTTCAATGAATTTCCAATTTTAATTCTTTTAAAAATTTTATAAATTGAAAAACATCCTTTTTGACACTTTAAAAAAATTGTTTCTGAAAAGTTTTTATTTTAAAATTTAAGATATAGTAAAACATAAAATAATTTTTAAAGATTAAAATAAAAATGTTTGCATAGGTCTCATACTCCCGCCCTCCCCCCAGCTTTTTGGTTCAAGAATTTTAATTTTTGTCCCAATTTGGCACAGATTTTTTTCTTCCCAAATTTTGAAACTTCCCACAAGTTGGGATTTTTTTAAAAAAAAGCCTAAAACATTGTCCATGATAAATCCCTTAAAGGAAAGAAAGAATGTTAGTGAAGGTTTCATGGAAGTGGTAACCACTAAGCGCTTTTCAGAACATGACAATACCATCATAATTAATTAAGTTTCCAGTAAATACTAAAACCTAGGAAATCAGAACTTCTTGCTGTCAGCACTTTCTTGGGTGAGAAACATTTCTCTTTCATACTAACCAGTTTCAGAATCACCCACTGACTATGCAACAAAATGCTTAACACCTACTGAGCAAAGTTATACACAGAGACATATGGAAGTATTTACAGAGTACAAAAATGTCAAGAGTACTTCTGTATACAATAATCACAACCCTCTTACTTTGATGCTGGAAGAAAAGAAAATCTAGTTTTAAATGTATTGAAACTTTTTAGATGGTCAACCATATTGATGGCATATCAGTCTTTTTCTTCCTTGTATTAATCCCATGGAATCTATCAGTATGAAATCAAATTTTGCTCTTCAGCACAAAGGGATAATATTAAGGGATTTGTTTAGGTTGTCAAAAAGGAATTTCAGTTTATTCCCACCTCAACCAGTAGACAAGCAAATCTACTAGTGTATGCAAAAAAATTATCTAAATATTTTTTCACATCATACTAAATGGATGGAACTTTATATTTACAAATAACAAACTTTCAGTAGAGAATAAAAGCCATTTGCAAAGAAAAAATATGATCAGGTTTGAAATGACCTTCATGAAAACTAAAACTAGTTGAGTAGTACAAAAGTGTCTAAAAATATTAGTCTGAATTCCAAACTGCTGTTTGGATGCTTTGACAGCCTCTATTGCGAGTCACGCCGAAACATCTGGAAGTGTTAAGCCATGCCAACATATAATGTATGTTCTATGAACAAAGGTGTACCTTACATAGTTAAAGTAACCACGGATCTGAATGTATGGTTCAAGATATATTCTCGTGTCAAAAAAGGTTGTGTTCGCTATCCTCTACTAATTAGCATTGCCACGGATGCAACACAGGCATCATGATAAGAACTCACTAAAAGATCTAGAGGTTGCTAATCACACAGCTCTTCTAAGTGACAGCTCAAGCAACATTCAAGTAAAGACCAAAAGACCCTCTGTAGCATTGCAGGTGAAGATGGAATTAATAATCAGTTAATTAAAAACAAGTCCAAAGAGAACCCCAGTAGCTTCCAACTCAGGCATTATTATTTTAAAAGGCAAAGGAACACAAGAGGCTAGTCAGTCACTTCACATATTCTAGAAGTAATATTCAGGCAAATAGGTATGTTCAGAAGGAAGTTTTGTCACAAATTAACAAAGTGCCATCTGTATTTACCAGCTTAAACAAGATTTAGCCACAAAAATCTACAATTTAAAGACCAAACTATGAATTTTCAACTCACATGCTATTTTCATGTTTCAGCCATCCAATCAAGGAGCAGAAACAATACTATTTGACTTTGATCATTCTCCAAGTGAAGGATAGATAACCCATATTCTGAAAATTGGTTGTCCAAACAACATAGTGAACATTTATAAATAATTAATACATTACAAGAAGGCAGGATCACTTATTGGATTATCTGCTCTGTGCACCACGGCCACTGGCAGCCAATGCACTTCCCCAGATGACACGTGGTGGTTCAGGGGCAGGTCCAGCAGGATGTGATATCACCCCTGTCCTGTCCATTTGTTATAAAATAAGACCTAAGTTCATTGGATATCAGATTTGTAGATGCAATTTGACCAGGTCTAATGGAAATCATCAACTTATGATTCACATAAAGGTTAAATTAGATGCTAAATTTCAGAGTCAAGGAAGGAAAGAGATATCAAAGATACATTATTGTAGAAGGGCAGGGGAGATAAACCCCTTCAGTCCTTCTAGGAGCCCTGACCCAGAAGGCTGGAGCAGGTGCCCTGGATAATTAGGGCTGAAGCAGGCCCTAATCATCCCAGAGGGAACATCTGTAACCTGGCCCAGCTGGGTATATAAGGACTGGGACAGGAAACCAAGGGGGGGAGGTGTGGTTTTAGGTGTTTGCAGTCTGCTTAGGGTAGCCAAGGGAAAAGAGCGAAATCCTAACCTTCCCAGGCTCTGAACAAGCCCTGAAGCTGGAAGGGCTGCTGTTGGGCAAGACTGAAAAGCTGTTGGAAAGAGGGGACTGTCTGTAACCACTGTAAATAAAGAGCATGGGTGAGAGCAATGTAGGAGTTGTAAATCCTCTGTGGGGTCTTGGACGCCAAGAAAGCAGGACCTATGGGTCAAAAAGGGGCTAATGCTGAGCAACCTGTTACAAGTATAGCTTTAAACTTTGTTGATTTAAAACATTGAAGAGCTATCATCAACCAATGTATTTCTTTGCAAGGAGATCACACCCACAAAAGCAAGTTCTTATTGATTTTGATAACCTTTTCTTATGTTGATAAACCTTTGATTATGGTAGGTGGACAGTCACATTTCTTAGTCTATCTGTATGTCCTCAGTTTAACATCAATGATTCAATAAAGGCTTTGTGATCTATTCCTATGACTCACGTTGAACATGACTGAGCTGATAATGGGTACCAGTTTACTTCTCAAGAACACTGTTAATGTGTTGCTAATTAATAGTATTCTATATCTTTCATCTGCATTATACCATCTCAGTCTTCACAGCTAAAAATGTTGTAAAAATATTCATCGTTGCCATAAAAGATGGTTAATTCCCTTGTCAATCTTTAAATCAGAAAATTGATCCCTTCCTGCTATCTTGTCAAACAATGACCTAGTTCTATAAAATGTATTCATACAGAACCATAAATATTATACTTACATACCTGTGCAGATTGAAAGTTATGGCCCAATTTGTGTAGCCATATCTTATAATGCACTTTGTAGAAGGTAAACAAGGTACTTAGAAGTTAAACTCCACTCATAGTTTCTGACAAGAAATGTGGGAAAATCAACTTGAATCTAATATCTCTTGTTAATATAGGAGAGCTTACATGAAAAAAGTGAAGTGGCCAACTCAAAGACTGGAGCAGTGGGGGATCAGCTGTGTAATTGTTATTTAACAGAAACTGGATATTGAGGGTTCTATTCATTAACTGATAAGAGGGCAGATCAACTGAGCCGGTCAGCCTCACCTCAAGTCCCTGGAAAAACCATGGAGCAAGTCCTCAAGGAACCCATTTGGAGGCTCTTGGAAAAGAGGAAAGTGATCAGGAACAGTCAAGATAGATTCACCAAGGGCTGTCTGAACAACCTGCTTGCCTGTGGATGTGGGGAAAGCAGTGGATGTGATATATCTTGACTTTAACAAAGCTTTTGATATGGTCTCCTGCAGTAGTCTTGCCAGCAAGTTAAACAAATATGTGTTGGATGATTCGACTATAAGATGGATAGCAAGCTGGCTAGATCATTGGGCTCAACGGGTAGTGATCAATTGCTCAATGTCTAGTTGGCAGCTGGTAACAAGCAAAGTGTCCGAGGGGTTGGTGGTGGGGCCAATTTCATTCAGCATCTTCATTAATGATCTGAAGGATGGAGGAAATTGCACCTTTAGCAAGTTACTTAAGGACAAATGCACAGTCCTGCACTTAGAACAGAATAGCATGAACTTCTACATCCTGGAGACCAACTGGCTACGTAGCAGTTCTCCAGAAAAGGACTCTGGAAAAGAACAAGAAGCTGTATGAGTCAACAGTATGCCCTTCTTGCCAAAAAGGTTAATGGGATATTGGGCTGCATTAGTGTGGGGGGGGAGCACTGCAAGCAGATCAAGGGAAATGATTATTTTCCTCTATTCTGCATTGGTGAAGTCTCATTTGGAGTACTGTGTCCAATTTTGGACCTCCCTCCACACACACACAGAACAGAAAGGATGTAGACAAACTGAAGAGAATCCAGCAGAGGACAACAAAAATTGTGAGTAAGCTGGAGTACATGAGTTATGATGAGAGGCTGAGGGAACTAGGCTTTTTTAGTCTGCAGAAGAGACACGGGAGGGGGGATTTGATAGAGGCCTTCACCTACCTGAAGGCAGGGTTCCAGGGAAGATGGAACTAGGCTGTTCTCAATGGTGGCAGATGACAGAATAAGGAACACCAGTCTCAAGTTTAAGGTCTACGATAAATATTAGGAAAAAAAACTTTATCACTGGGAGCATGGTGAAATATTGGAATGGGTTACCTAGGAAGACAGTGGAATCTCTATCCTTAGAGGCTTTTAAAGCCTGGTTTGATAAAGCCCTCGCTGGGATGATTTAGTTGGGGTTGGTCCTGCTTTGAACAGGGGGTTCGACTAGATGACCTTTTGAGTTCCCTTTCATCCCTAATACTTTGATTCTATGAATTATTAAATACAGATTAATCAGCACAAAGAGAGATTCATACATTACAATCTGTAGAACAGTCTTGCTGAGTTTTCAATCTCTTCCAAAATATGAGCTCACTTTAGTTCATATTTATATCTCCCTCCCTCTGTTTAGGAGAGAAAGAAAAGCCACAGCCTCATTACTGATCTCAACCCCCCTTTCTTATATATTTTTTCAAGGTACAAAGACAGCTGTGCCTACCATCCGTAGCATATTCTACCAGCCTTACTTGAGACACTGTTCAAATTTGGCAAGCCTCAACAGAACATTCATCTTGTTGCTGACAAATTCTACACATCCAAAGAACTGAAGTTATACAAAATTTACTTAGTAGTAAAATTCCACTATAAAACTTATTATGGGTACAAGACATTCTGGGAATACACTTCATAATTATTCATCTTAGCATAAATTCAAAACCTTATAGAATTATACTCACTAACATGGTGAATGTTAAGTTGTTGATATGCTTGTTTTCTTTCACGTTGCCAGTTTACCACTATTTATGTTTAAGACAGAAGAAAATGTGTGCCATCTAATAATTCAAGTACCTATGGGAAAAGAATCAAAGCCACGTTGATTTTTAAGGAATCAATCCTCAAGCTATCATGCACTTAGAGATATGTACTGCTCTCAGTGCATAGAAAAAGTGTTGGATACTTATCACAGATGGGTAGAACAGTTCTTCTGTGACTAAGTTTCTGGGTTTAGGTTGTCTATTTCAGGTTATTTTGCTTTTTTATATTGTTTGTTTATCTTAAATTAAGTATTGAAGAAACAGTATCACAGGAAATGTATTTTAATAATGTGTTCCAAATGCTTTTACTTAATTCTCTGGAATGGGTTTTAAGATTCTTTTTAGTCTTTAAAGAACTAAAATGAAGTCAGAGCTACACCATTTTGCACCATCTGCAGAGACGTCTTTATTTTTTTATTAGATTTAAAATTTTCAGGGAGTGAGGGCAAGTATTAATGTTATTGGTCAAGTACTCTGCTGGTATGATTCCATGAACATCACTGAGTTATGCTGCAGAGAATTTGTAAATGCTTGATGTATTAGAGTTGTACTGTGTAGTTCCAAAAATTACCCTTATTGAACATGTCTGTAGCCATTGAACTGTCTTTATCTACCTTTGCATTTTTAGCTTTAATAAGGTAAATTTACAGCAGTCTACATTATTGATCTCTCTAATTTGCATAAACAGAATATATTAATCAGTTTCAATTGCTCTTGCATTCAAACTGTGTGCTCAGCCTTCTACCATACTGTTTCTTGTGTAAATGTCACAAGATACAGGAGTGCAAAAGACTCAGAAATAGTATCACTCTTAGTCAAATTTCAGAGGTGTAAAAAACAAGCTTAGCTTTTTTAAAAAAAATAATTCTTTTGGGGGAGTTTTCATAAAGAAGAGGACAAGCATTGTATTTATTTTTACTATTTTTCAACATATCACTACATTAAGTACTCAATTGCTTCAGAATTTAGGATTGATAAACATGTATGATAATAAAAAGGCAAAATCCCTTCAGGCCCCCTCCCAATCCCCCCTCCCCCCAATGGTACAGACTAGCCAATTTAAAGAGATAATTCTACTATTTAAGCTAATATTAGAAACTATGATTATTTGGCAAAGAATGGTAGTCACTGGTATAAAGCTGTGAGCAGCCAATACTCCACTTTAAAGTCCTGACAGTGAGAAACTGGCTAGTATACTCATTGGACCTGATCGCCAGCCCCCTTCAAAGTCACTTTGCACTACTGGAGCAACATGACATGACCTAAAACTGTCCTAAAGGAACAGCTTAGGATTCTTACCATTGTTAGAGAATTCCCTCCACTCATTATCTCCTCTCTGCTTCAGCACAGGAGAAAGCTAGGTCACACAGTACTCTGGGTCAATCCTTAGAACTAGAGGTGCTCTAAATTATAGCAGCTGTGTTATTTACAATGATGACGAGGCAGAAGAGAAGAGAAAAGAAACAAAAAGCAAATTTCACTTCCTAAACATCAGACGCTAATCAGAATATTACTAGAGTGATTATAACCTGGATAAACTTAGTTTCAGTCTCTTTGGTTAGAATTTCAGCCCATCTGGAGGGACATATGCTATAGAAAAAATTGCCTTAACTATTCAACGTTGTATTTACCCTCTTCTGAATAGAAAAGAATGGAAAAAGTTAATAACTGGCTATCTTCCATTTTTAGTATTTTAATGTTAATATATTTTAGTGACTTCACTGTTTTCCAAAGATTGACTCTCTTAGTCATATGCTGAAAAGTAACTATTTAGTTCTAATTCAAGGCATTTGCTTACGCCAGTTCCCTGGTGATTTTGGAGGGTCAGAAATCCAGTGTCAAGAGGAGGAGCAACAGAGCTATTCCATTTATTAACTAGATTTTAATTACTGAAAGTCTGATGTTAAACCAGCTCTTCAAAGTGAATTTAAAAAAGCAGGATACAAGAGTGAGTCTGTTATTTTATCTGTACTTGATAGCATTTGTCTTTATAAGATTTAAGATTAGTGACAGACTGTATAGAACAAAGTTAGAAGTTTTATTTAACAACAACAGACAAAAATAACGTATCTGGTGTGAGGGAAGAAGAATAAAAACTCACGTGTTCATACACAATGGTTGGAATTAACATGTATAATTTAACCTTTGCACATAGGTAATTTGTGGTATTCTTTATGTGTGTAAAAGTAATATCTAGGGAATGACAGAAGTATTGTGGTCATGTGAACTGAGTGCAAGGGTGTATATAAAAGATTCTATTGGTGATAGTTTGAAAGGTTTGTAGGAATATTTGGATTACCTCCAAAATAACAGGCTTAACTAAGTGCGAATGAAATTCCATTAAAGACAACAGAATTATACAACTAGACTAATAAATAAACTACAAATAAACGAAATGTTTATTAAGTAAGGCACTTATCTGACAAAGCACTTAGGTTAACACTTAACTTTGAGAAGATGAATAGTCCTCTTGAAGATGGTTAAACTTTGTCATCAATCCTTTCCTGTATTTAGAAATAAACAAGCAAATGTCACTTTCAGAGTGTCATAGGACCAAATATAAATTAGAGGCATGAGCATAAGAGTAATATAGGAAGATTCAAGTTCATATGGCATTTATTTCTCTTGACATAAATAATCACAGTATTTTGATGCAGTGCTTTCTAAGGCAAATAACTTTCAATATGAGTAAGACAACACCTAATTTATTTGAGGTATATTTGTGGTATATCACTCTTCCAATAAGGAATACTAGCATTCTAAAGGCAATGGATAGATACTTCTACTGTACAAAGTTTGTAGCTGGGAAAGGTTTGAGGATCGTAAGGTCTTTGAACTTCTTTTCGTTAGTAATCAAACAAATTGTCATTAATTCCACTTTTTTTGGTCAAGCTATAAAGGCAATTATGTCAGCAAACCGCAGCATAGATCAATTTGAAGGCTGAAAGGTGATTCATAACAGATACAATGGGTATCCTTCCAAAGTATTTCAGTTGCCTTCAAAATTTGTTACTGAAATATGACATTTAGGGGAAATATATGGCATATTCCTTATGTTGAAGCAACATTAACTAAACTAGACTGGGAAGGTCAACTTTACAGTTGGCCTTTTTTGATAGAAGTATATTACTTTGCTGCACAAGAGATGCAGAATGAATAATCTTTGGACCGCTCTATAGAGCGATGGAGACCAACCAGATCAAAGGTGACATACCTACTCTTCTGTCAGCTGGAGTTCTGAAGGAATACTCTCTCTGGGACAGTGGAGGGTGTGATGGGGTGCACATTTGTGCACACCTAGGGCATGATCTATGTAACTTTTCTATTCAGTTTTGCAAGGTAATTGTGTGATTTGATGCCAAATACACTATACCAGGTTCCTTTGGAAATGCTCACAACATATTCTATATAATTGCCATGGTGCCATGTTTCCTACAGCAACATGTGTCTACAGATGTGAAGCATGGTACAGGGTTCAGACTCCTAGGACTATCTCTAGCACAGAGGCTGGAGAATTACACAACAAAGGAAATGCAAAAACCCTCGCTGGCTCAGGTAGAAGCGAAGAGAATCTCACAGCAGCACAGAGGGACTGTCAGGAGTTTAAAATACAGATTCAGACTGTTTGGGGGAGAAGCTGCAGGCTTTGGCCAGAGAAGACTCCATCTTGCAACCAACTTCAAGCAAGAGAATGGCTGTAAAACACCAAACACCTGAACACCTTGCGCATAATCTTGGACTATGAGGTCAGTTTAAGTAGATATGTTAGATTAGTATACAGTTTATACCTTTTATTTGATAGTGATCACTCCTGAATCATTTATAATATGATTCTGCCTTGATTGGCCATTTTCTCACATGAGTATTTGTTTTATCTAAAGCTGTGTGGTCTTTAGAGAGTGTGGATGTGGGAGGCTGGGCACAATCCACTTCTTTGTTAAGTGATCGGATTTGAGACTAAGGTGTTTGGGAGTTGCTCCCAATGGTTCCCGATGTAGTATTGGGGGCTGAAGGTGCTCACTTGGAAACCAAAGCCTGTGTGGTTAGTGGATTTATGCCCACTGCCTGGGATCAATTACATGCTGGTGGATGGTGTGGACTGACTCAGGAGTCCACACCTAACCCTAACCCTAACCCAGCAGAGCCAGGTGAATTGGGAGTCAAGGGGTCATAGCGGCATAGCAGACTGGATCTGGGGAGCACCCTGTCACAGAGGGATCATCACTAATAAGGCTATAAAGGTGTTTTGAACACTCCTGGCTTGCACTGAAATAGAAGCTGGTCTACTCTGCTGCCAGAGATCGACAGGAGATATGTAAGCTACATTTCTCCCATTGACTTACTTGTGTTGCCAAACCATGGTGACTCCACTGCACTGAGTTGTTGGGACATGCTATTGGGTTGACACAGCCTTATTCTTTTGGTGGGGGAGAGGAGATGGAGTTAAGGCATCAACCAGAGAGCACTTCTGGAATTGATCGATTGATTGATTCCACAGCCCGCTCAATTGACCTCACTTCAGCAATCTGTGCAGTGCTGGCAGAGTATACATACCGTGAGTGTGTCATGGGAATGTATTGTGAGAAAAATAAGGCCCTCGTTATTTGATGCCTGTGGAAAAGGAGAAAAAAATTAGCCAACAAAAATGGTAAGAGGGGAGGAAATAGGAGGTAAAACAATGTCAGTACTACCATACTTCCAGAAAAACTACTACATTTAAAGAGCAATCAGAATGCTCAATTAATACTGTGCCAGATCTTGTTTTCAAAGATACGTTTTGTGCACTTAGACTGTTAATTAGCCACAGTATCTATAACTGTTCCCTGCACGTAAGATCACGGGACTAGAATAATTGAAGCACATCTACAACTGCAAAATCCAAAATGATGTTTGGGAGAAAAAAGAAACAATAAAATAAATCTAAAGAATGATATCAATCTTTTATGTGAATGAAACCTTAGAGGAAAAATAAGAGAGAATAAAAACATACCACTCTTCAACCAAAGGTAGAGAGAACAAGGATTCAAATCCTTTCGCTAGCCAACTCTACTGCAATAGTGAATAAACCAGGAAAGTTCTCACTATAGCAACCAGACCTCCACTTACACTACTATTGTAATCTTCATTGAACAAATTTTTCAAATGCTTGTTGCTCCCACGCTGTAGTCAATTCTGCTTAATTAAATGAAAAAAGTTCTAACAGTTTTAATAATGACTAATAATATTTGTGACTAATCTTTCATAATTTCAAAACCCTCCCTGAGGTCACTGCAATCTTGTCTTTTCCACTGAGGATAAACCTAACTGGTTTCCCCTTTCCTCTATCATTCATTCTTCAGGAATATTATCTTTGTAGCCCCATGCAGTACTATTTCCAGGATAATAGTGTCCTTTCTTTAATATAGTGACTCAGTACTGCATATATTTTTTTTTCAAATGATGTCTAAAAAAATATGGAGCAAAAAACATTTTGATGTCCATAAAAGAAAACTCATCTCTCATCAGGATGAATTTGGATTTAGCAAAAACCATGAGCAAAAAACCCTGTAACCAGGAGGTGTGGCCTTCCTCTGAGATTGATCCTGAAGGCAGTTCACCCACCCGTTGGGGGCTGGAACCCAGAAGTTTGCATCTACCAGAGTAGAAGCAGAGTGGTGGGACAGGAACCAGAAGTATAAGAGATGGGCCTGATACCTCAGTTAAGCAGCAGACACTGAGGGAGACAGATGCCTCCCATCTGCTGCTGGCCCCTAAGCCTACCAGAGATGCCTTCCTTTCCAGCAACAACCACAAATTAATGTGAACCCTGAAGATGACCCTTGGACTCAGGTACATCTTGGGATGGAATAGGAAGAAGCCTAGGGATAGCCAGCTTTATTCCAGCTGTGCCTGTCCTAAAGCACCAGGGGGTGTGTTTTGGCTGGAGCCCTGCTGACCCAGTGGGCTGGGATGCAGTGGAGTCGGGTGGGCCTGCTGTTACAAGAAGATACCAGTTACACAGAGTAGCTTGGGCCCTAAGGTTCGATGGGTTCTGTTGGCACCACACTGGGAGACAAGGTGAAAGGTACAAACAAATGGTTTTATTAGAATACAGACAAGAAAGAAAAAAGAATAGGAAAGAATCAATCCTTACGCCCTTTGCACAGATGGGAACCCCAGCTAAACAACTGCTGATGCAGAGCATGGGAAGTGATGACTCGTGGCGGCATACACAGCAGTTGCCTCAACTATGAAGTTCCAACCAGGGGGAGGGAGGGGTTACTACTAGCTTTTATACACTTTTGCTTGCTAAATAGGTAAATGGCATTCACCTCTGGTTATTTTCCACATTTATTTACAACATTCCTTTGCCCTGGTCTTATCTTGTTATTTTACAGAGCTTATAAGTTTTCTTTGCTATTTGGTGGGAGCAAGGTACGACCTGATCAGAATTGATGGTACAAGCTCTGCTTAGGGTTAACTTTTGGTCAGGGCTGATTAATGGTGACACCACCTACTAATAGCTTATTGAATCACAAATTCTTCTGTTGGGCACTACACCTGCCATCACCTATTCCCCCCTACCATGCCACCCCTGGCATGGCAGAAGACCCTCACTGGGCTAAGAGGTTCATTCCCTTCACTAGGGGCTGTCAGCTGCTTGCCCCACAATGCCTGAGGACCAGTGACCTCTAGACTACTGGTTTGCCCATTGTGCCTGAGGGTTGGGGCCTATAACTTTGGAGATCCCTATATTTGGACAGGGAGTCTTAAGAACTGTTAATATCCACTTCGATAGAAGTTGTTCCTGCCAGCATAGCAGTCAGGAGATGTGGCCTCCCTCCATCATTAACACTGAGGGAGGGCCACCACCCCCACACCCATATCTAGGTTTGTCTACAACCGTCTATGGAATTGACTCATTTCTATAATCAGTTGTGGGGGGGACATAATGAAAGTAACATATAAATGATGGTTGTAACAGTGTTTTAAATTTGTCCCAGTGAAAGAGTCAGGTTTCACATAATCTTTTCAAACAGGATCCGAAGATAAACATAGACTTTCAATGTATGAAGGTAGTTAACAATAAATGTTTGCTCTTCTGATTGACTGGTCAATTTAATGTTCATTAGCAAAGTAGCCGTAGAAAATTATAAACGCACATCTACAAAAAAAAATCTAACTAGTTAATCATAATACTTCTTTTCCTTTGCTAGGAACAATGTTAACCAATTATTTTTGCCATGATTAGTCAACTTCCCAGTAGAAAAATTAGCATATAAATATCTAAAACTCTCCATATTATGTCAATACATATTAAAGGAGAAAACAATTTAGGGTAGAATAACAAAATTATCTTTCTTGAATGTGAACTGTGCTTTTCCTGTTTTGACTCTACTGAAATATAATAATGAATCAAGAAAACAAGAGTTGAAAGTTAGAAGAAAAGGGTGTAATGAAAGGCCATGAAGGAAAATGACAAAATTTGATGAATGTATATTCTTATTACTCCTAATAACAATTACACATGCTCAGTGCCAACAATGTGTTACAATAGCAACTTTAAAAGACAGAATCAATATGAACTCCTTCCGCTCAGAAGCACTTACTGTCTAGAGAGAGAAACTACAAATGTAAGAGCGGGATTGAGAAGCAATCTAAGCAATTTAATGAAACAAAGTGAAATTCAGAAAGTCCATGCACAACATAATTCCCACTGAAGCCCTTCTTTGAGAGTTTGTTGTGTACTGACTTTGTGCTGGCATTCTGCAGAGGTGAATTTCATCCCCAGTGATATTTGCCCACCAGCACAGGGCCGGCCCAATGGTTTTTGGCTCCCTGGGTGAACTATGACTTTGGCACCCCTTCCCACACATTAGATAACATTTGTAAAAAAATCTCTTCCATCAAATGTGGTGTCCCTTTAAAGCCTGGTGCCGTAGGCAACTACCTAGTTCACCTATATGATTGGACCGGCTGTAACAAGGAGCTGTGGTGTTCCTCAGAACCTGGGCCTGAGGAAGGGCTGGCAGGCCCCTCCGGCCAGACACAGACATTACATGGCCAAAGCTCCGGAGACAGAGGGGTGGAGCTAGAATAGGAAGGGGTGGTATAAAAGGCCAGCCAGGTGGTTCAGTTAGGGCCTGGCTGCCGCAGGGGAAGGAAGCTCCCACTCAGAGGTCGGCAGCCAGGTGAGACCGGGGCCCTGCTGTGAGGCCAACCCCGTCTACACCTCTTAGAGGCTTCAAAGGCCCCCCTAGCTTGCCTTGCCTGAAGGACTGGGAGGGGATGCCAGGCACCGTGGACTGGGGCGGACACCCTCAGGGCTCATATAGCCCTGGAAGCCTGACCCTCTCAAGGGATCCAGGAGAGCCAAGAGGGGTTGACAACCCGGAGGGACCGTTGGGCCCCTGTGACCTGGAGGAGTTTCCCTCTGCTGAGGAGGAGGAACAGCTGCTGGAGAAGGACCTTGACCTTGAGGAGCTGCCTTCGGCTGATGGACCTGAAACCTTCCCTGACCTGCCACCCCCAGACCACGAGGGACTTGTGGGGATCCCCTGGGTAGTCTACTCTCTGGACCCAGAAGAGTTCCCCGAAGGCAGGCACTCGGGTGCCGGTGGCCAGGAGTGGGGGGAAGGAAGTAGCCCAGAAGCAGGGGGAGCATGTTGTCTGAGTTGTAGCCAGCCTCAGTGGGAGCCCCCGCTGACCCCAGTGGCAGGCTGCTCTGCCATCAGATAGGACTCTGGGCTGGGATGCAGTGGAGTTGGGTGAGCCTGCGTCCCCCTTTCCTTTCCTCTCCTTTCCGGTTACCCAACCACCTGGAGTGCTTGAACCCTGCCAACCCTGCTGAGGGGTTTGAGTGGTATGCCTGCCCCACCCTGCCTAGGGGCTGGGGGGCAACTGACTCTCGTGCCCACCTGCCTAGGCACCGGGGGGGAGGGGGCACCTGTCTGTGGGTACTTGCCTCACCCTGCCCGAGGGCTGGAAGGCAGCTGACTATGGGTACTTGCCTCGCCGTGCTTGGGGCTAGGAGAGTGTAGACTGGTTTTGCCACTGGAACAAGCGATATTCCCCACATCAGACCTAATTGAACTATGACTTCCCTTGGAGCTGGGCCCAAGGAAGGGTCAGGGTGACGGATAAGCAGGAGTTGCCACTAAATGCATCCTGAATGGCAATATACATCATGTCCATTACACAGCTCTTGATGGAAATTTTCTCAAAGTTTTAAAGTCTTGTAGTTTATCAAAACTTCTCTAAAATGCTTTTGTGTAGAAGTGTGTTTTAAGGAGGTACTTAAAGGAAATGGTGGGGACACAGTCAGCTGGAATGGGGTTCCTGATTTTTTAAGAAATTGCCTTAAAGAAGGTCTAGCGTTAATGCATGTGTATGGGGCTGGGGGGAATCTTTAATTATGCAAGATAATGATAAACAGAATCTTCAGAGGGGTAGCCGTGTTAGTCTGTGTACAGCAAAAAACAAGAGTCCTGTGGCACCTTAGAGACTAACAGATTTTCTTCGGCATAAGCTTTCATGGGCTATAACCCACTTTGTCAGCTGGTTATAGCCCATGAAAGCTTATGCCAAAGAAAATCTGTTAGTCTGTAAGGTGCCACAGGACTCTCATTGTTTTTAATAAACAGAATCATCTCTTATTGTTCAGGGCAAAAACAATCACCAAAGAAATAAGACAGGAATTTGCTCTGGCTCACATATAGCACTGCTCAATTACCTAGGCCCAAAATGGAGACAGGAAAAAATGTGTTGGCCATTCTATTGAATGATAGAAGACAGACTGATAATCTTATTTTATATCTACCTTTTTATATTCTTCTTAGAGTTCTTGCTATAGCAATAACCTTAAAGTATCAAGAGTAGAAGTTTTTCTTCCTATTCTTGGATAAAATATCCTCTCTGTATGCCGGCTGTTTAGGTGCTACCTACTCTCCCAGTCCAGGGCTGGAGTACAAATCCTAAACTACTTGGGATTCTTCACAGTGAAGATAAATCACTAACATTTTATTCCTTCATGAGTCTTGCATTACCTTGCAGGCAGTCGTCTTTTATCTTGAGTAATTATTCTTTTTTGTATTAACTTACATTTATATGAACATATGCGTGCATGTACCCACACACAAGTTGCTATTAAAGTTATTAACCAATAACTTTCACATCGTATTTATGAAAACTGTTACCTGTGCTGCCCTTACCAATGATTTCATGTTCTCAGTACTGGAGAAAATTGTACTATAGCAGATACAACTATGGGGGTTGTTTGGGTTTTTAAAAGTTTTGTTTATACTTCTTGTAAGGGAATACTTTGTACTATATAAAGACAAGGTTCTTACCCCAAGCAGCTTACAATTTAAGACCCTAGGACTGCAGACACTTAGGCATTGGCTTAATTTTGCACATCAGAGTAGTCCCATCAAAATCAATGCAACACTTGCATGCATAAAACTTAGCCATGCATTAGAATTTGCAGTTTCAGGTGCTATCTAAAGAAGTATTCACTGTAACTGTTATAATCTAGAAAGCAAGTATTGAATAGTCTGGTTGGCACTGTGCATAGTATATATAGAAAAGATCATCTATTTCTTCATTTCCAGTATTAAACTCACAGTTCTTATTTGCCATTGGAATGCAAAAAGTATCTTTATGTTCAGCCCTGGTACTGTAAAGAAGAATACAAATTCATGTCTTTTTCATTTTAAAGTAATTTTTAAATTGTATTTAACAAGCAAAGAACCTGTCCATGGCTTGGTTTAGAGGAATTTATACATGTTAACAGCTGTATCTCTTCAATTGGTATTCGATGCCCTGACCTCAAAGCCGGTCAGCTCCAGTACTTAAACAACCCTAACCCTGTCTAATACCATTTCCCAGGAGAGCAATGTTTTAAAATGGCACATTTTCCCTAAAGATGAGTCTGTTAATTTACTCTTTCAGCCTGAAGACCAGTAGCTCTCTGATTAGTTATTTATCTGCTCTAGATTCTTTCATGAAAAGTCAGTTAACTTCAATTCATCTATAAAGTTTTCCTTAAGAGTTTGAAAGCAGAGAGTTAAAAATAGTACTAAAGCTTCCCTGAGTATTGTGCTCCACCTGGAAAGTTGAAACAAGGAATATGATGAACAGCCTTCATAATATAATGCACTGTATTCAGTCATAAGTGGAGAGGAAAAAGCAAAGCTTCTGGTAAAAATGTAGGATCCCTGTTATAAATTCCCTATAAAGAACAGAGTCTTACTGGGAACAAAAGTAAAAAAAGGTAGTCATAACCAGCTCCTTTAGGGAATGTCTACACTGCAATTAGACACTTGCTGCAAGCTCATGTTAATTGACTTGGGATCTCAGGCCTCAGGCTCAGGAGCTGTTTAATTACAGTGTAGAAGCTCTGGCTCAAGCCGCAGCCCAATATTTGGGATCCTTCCACCACGCAGGGTCCTAGAACTGAGGCTCCATGCTAAATCCTGGCATCTACACTGCTATTAAACAGCTTTAACCAGAGCTTGATGAGCCCAAGTCAGCTATCATGGACCAGCTGCAAGTTTTTAATTGCAGCATAGACATACCCTGTAGCCCTGTCCTCTCATACAGTGAGTAAATTGAACATGAGCTGTCCAGTTTAGGATCTTTAGTAACCCATGAAACATACTTAAAATTATCAAGTCTCTGATGTTATATGTACCTGAAATGGTGTAGAAGCAATGTCCAGAGGATAACATAAAGTATAAAGGACATTTCTGCACCTCCTAGCCAGCTAGCTAAAATCTTTTTGCAGAACTACATTTGTCATTAGCCAGCCAATTTAAAGCAATGTTTACATCTCTAACTGATCTAGGGTCAATTGGACAGGCCTAGGCTGAATTTGACTTCATTTGGTGACAAATTTAAAATTCAATAGTAAAATATGTTGGTCTATACAAAAGAGTTGAACCACCCGCGGGCAGAGAGGGGAGCAGAAATGAATGAAATGATGGCAGCAGGGTCTCAAAAAATGGACACGAAAGACAAAGCCTTGAGAAGACAATGTATATTTGGGGGCCAATAGAAAAAGGATTGGAAATGACTAATAATCAAATTAGGGCTGAAATATCTAGTCAAGATTTTTCAAACTGACTAGTGACTTTTGATGATCCAATGTCTGGGTACCCAACTTGAGACAACTTTCAATTTTAAGGATTTTCAAAGTGTGGGTAATAGACACTTTCTAAAACGCAAGCCTCTTTAAAGTATCAAATAGCATTTTCCGACTTTTTCACTAGAGTTTTGTGAGCCTTGCTTTTAATCGAGACCAAATAGTTTGAAAAATAACTGTATGAATAAGTTGCAAATAGAAAAATAAGTTAATTTGTTATGTTAACTATTATCTTTGCTGAGGCAAAAGAACACCAGTATAAAATAGGGCTCAATGTCACAATATGCAAGGGGCTCTAGGTGACAGCACAGTTTTCACCTTTCTCACAGAAACAATTTCCCTAAACATCTTGAAGATATAGACTCTGCCAGCTACAAGTGCAGTTTAACCCCTTTTTTTCATCTTTCTGTCGTACACTTCTGACCTTCTTCAGGGGATTATTTTACAGATAGTATGAATGAAAATGGAATTCACACTCTTGGAGATCATCTGCAGAATGAATCTGTGAAGTGTTCCAACAGTATGAACATGATTGAGTTATTAGAATATAGGCCCAAACACTGCCTTCTGTTGTCAAATTGTATGTAACAAATAGCTGCCAAACTCAAAAGCTTTAGAACTATTTGTGTCATTGATAATTGCAGGAAAATCAATGTGAATAAGAAGCATGAAGAACAGGACTTGAGTAGAATTTTCAAAATGTTCTACATCCCATTTTCAAGGGTTGTTTTGGAGCCTAAGTTTCATTAAAAGTCAATGGGATTTGTTCTTCTGAAGTCTATCAGGTGCTTTTGAAGATCCCACTTATGACTCCACATCCTTCTTCTAGCAAACTTTTGATTGTAAGGGGACTTGAAAACTTCTAGTTGTCCACTTTAGAGTCCCTTTATGGCAACCAGCCATCTTTCCTAAGAGAATAACTTGCTTTCTACTTTACTTTTTTCTCCTGAGGACCTAGATTGCAATAATAGAAAATTGCCTTAACCTGTAAACTTGATTTTAAAAAATATGGATTTATCATGTCTGAGAATTAGTAAAAACTGAGAATATTACCAGTTTGAAGGAGAAAACCTCCAATTATTACCTAATTTGGTGGCTTCTTTTCACTAATAATTAGCTATCATTTAGATGATAATTAATAATTAGCATGCTCTTAAAACATCATGGGTGTGACTTTCAAAAATGCCTAAGTGATTTAGGAGTACAGGTGCCATTGAAAACTCACAGGAAGCCATCAAGTGACTTTTTTTTTTTTTTTAGTTGAAGAATACTTGCTATATGTATCATGATGTGTCTCCATGATTACTACATATTTGATAACTGACATTATAAACTGGGGAAATCTTCAATCCACCTACAGGTGCTGCCTTATGTGGTTATAAGTATGTGCTTAATTTGCAACAGTGATATTTCCATATGGCACTTCTTCCGAAGGAGTACGATCCGAATGTTACCTTGATTTTCCATATTGACATCTAACTGCCATCAAGGGATTTCTAGGGTGAACTCAGAATTCAAGACTCCACAAAAATTGTAAGTCAGTTATAAGAAAGATAATATATGGCAAAAATGCAGGTGTCTACAGCAAACATCCCGTTAGGCCCAGATCCTCAAAGGTGTCTATGCACCTATCTCTCATTGAGTTAGCTGACTAGATACTTTTGATGAGCTGGACTTTGGTGCCATCTTGACTTTGTTTTTAACAATTGTGGCAAATCACATTCCTAGGGTTTATTACTTAACTTATGAATAGATCAAAGAAATGCAGGTATTAAAGATTTGAAACTGGTAATCAAAAAAGTATTTATTGGCTTATTATCATTCTACTGTAATCAACACACACATACAACCAAAAAATAAAAATATTGTGAACTCTTCCTAGAATTTGCTCTTTGTAGCAGGATTTTTATATAATTTTTAAAAAACACCCTATGAACAGAACTAAATTTTGAAGTATGCATCTTCAGTGAATGTTGCAACAAAAAGATGTGTAACTGAGTACCTTCATGATTTTAGGAGAGGATTACACGGGAGATGAGGAGAAATAATTATTTCCCTCCATCTATTTAGATTTTAGCAATTTAGAAAACAAGAATCCTGGCATCAGAGTTTTTGGACAATTGTAGTTAGCAAGTGCTAGGTTTGCCTCCCCATTTTTGAGCTAGGCAGTTAGAACAAATCTGTTATTGCACAGCACCTGGTAGCATAATGTACTTGTGCAACAAAAACTTTGAAAATGAAATAATTCTTCATCTCAATGTTTAATTTGCTCCAATTTGTTGTCAGCTACATACTGAATGAAATATAGCAGCCTCGTGACATTATAATCCCTTTTATTTTATTTAACCAGAGACAGCAACTGAGATTTACAATACATCTTTGCTCAAAGAGAACCTATGAATACCCAGCATTATGGTCAGTTATAACCACAAACAAAAGGCATTCTGAGATCTGCTGTGGTTAAATTTAGCTTAGTACTGTTAATCATGTGAAATCCTACAGTGCACTGCAGATGGCTCATGCTTTGTTTAAAAAATATGTTAAAGCTCCAGGCCTCGAATGGCACATATTTTTTCCTGCATTTACTAGTGTGAGAGAGATATAGACCACAGAAATCTATCCCTGAATGTAGGTATTATCTAAGGTTTATACAGAAGACTGCAATGTAAAATACATATGGAAATTAATCAGCTTTCCCTTATAAAATTGTGACACTATGCTAAAATAGTCTATGTATTATCACTGTTGCAAACTATGTCCATACAACTGTCCGCAGTGGGTAAAGGATGGGAGAAGGAAGGCTCCTGGAAACTTAAAGTGGTGGCCAAAAATAATAAACTTTATTAGTCTCCCTCTTCAGGACGCAAAGGGTTAACAGTGGGGCTGCTTGCTGGACTAAACTCAGAAGTCAGCTTCACAGATAACAAGATAGCCCCAGGGGATTACTTCACAGTTTAACATACCATGAGTTACACAGAAATAAACCTTTAGAATAAACCCTCCTCTTGGACTCTTTTGATAATTCAGAGATAAAGTATAACAAGACAGAAACCAATACATAAACAGTAAGCATAACAATAATCCCCAAACCTACACCAATTGTAATACCTAGGGTTAAAACTGAGGTAGAAGAATTATTCACATTCAATCATGAGGAGTAAACGTGGGGGGGTAATTCGGGTTCACATACGTACCATGACTATCAGGCAGGTAATTAGCAACAGCATGACGTCTTAAGGCGGAGGTTGAAATCGACTCGGGCCGGCACTCTCGGGGGAACTCCTACTGCAGGGTGATCAGGCCTAGCAGTTAACTCGAGGAGACTCTCCGTGCTCCATGCGGCATGGAAGCTTTTATGGCCCAGGCCACGGCTTCCTGCCGAGGGCTGTGATTGGCCAGATTTCGCTGCAGCAGGAATTTTGGGGCGAGGGGCTGCCCGGTTCCTCCTATCCTTATTTGGGCAAAGGAATTTTCACCAGCTCTCTAGGTTCCAGGTCAGAGCCTTCTACACCCCTGGGGGGGGGGGGGGGCAGAGCAGCCATGATTGACTTGCCCTTCAGCACATGGGCGAGGGGGATGACCCACCCCTTTGGGAGCTGGCTGAGAGCGAATCAGGATGCGAATAAAGCACGTTGATAGTCACAAGCCTAGCAGCCAGGAGTTCTCTACGTGCAATAAAGCATGTTGATAGTCACAAGCCTAGCAGCCATGAGTTCTTTACATGACCTGGGGGGCAGTATCTGGTATGTGACCTGGGAAGAGTATCTGATAAACAGTTTCTGTACGTGACCTGAGGAGAAACAGTTTCTATGTCTGTATATCACAAGGGAGGTGGCAGCCAGTTTATGGGGTGCTCATAACAGCACCTTAACAACAACCTCATTGGATTTCAGTGGAGTTGCATGAATGTAAGTAAGAAGAGTCTTTTGTTTACAAAGTGTTGAGCCCTTAAAGTAGAACACTGAAGTACTTTCTAAAAAATAATTGTTGGGTGCCAAATAAAAATGCCATATACAAACCTTTCAGAAGTTTTATATCTTCACAAGAACCATTGGCTATGTTTACACTAGAAAAAGTTAAGTCGACTTTGTTTTGTTAAGCCAACGTTTTGTTTTTTCTTGCCAAAATAACCCTCCATATCCTCCCCTACCTCCCAAATTCAGATTATACAAAACATTTCATTTGGCCCAAAATATTTTAACTGGTTTTGAACCCCTTTCACTTCTTTTTAAGTTAAATGCAAATTGAAACATCATTTTGTTTTGAAAGTGTAAACAAAATAGCTTGACTTCTAGGATTTTTTCCCTCTTTTTTTTTTTTTAAACTAAAACTGTTTGCCAAATTTGACCCAAATATATGTACAATTTTGATGACATGAAACTTGTTTTATAACACATAAATTATTCACCAAAACAATCCCCTTCTCCAAAATACAGCCTATTTTGTATCACAGATAATGAGAAATGGTGGCATGTGAAACAAAAATAACTTACAGATTTCGAAGATATTTAGACTGCGAACATATGTCATTATCAGTAAATCTGAGTGTCCTACTACTAATAATTTTTCATTGTTCTTACTTGCATCAAATAGCTCCAAGGAAGGTCAGGCCCTATCATGATAGGCTCTGTACAAACATATAGTCAGAGACAAACATTGACTCAGTAGGTTTTATTATCTGAATATTCATACTTCCTAAACACAAGAAAATGTCGACTCTTAACTCTAGAAGATAAATAGCTATTTCCAGCTATTATGGCGTACCGGCCCCTATTTTTCCCTAGCTGGCCCCGCTGCCCAGTTCGGGGCCGGGGTGAGCAGGGGAAAGGAGAGGGTCTCTTCTCCCCCACTGCTGACCCCAGTCCCCAGGGTCCAGGAGTGACCGTTGCAGGCCAGATCCAGCCCACCAGGTGCCTGAGCGGTCCCGGCAAGAAGGGAGCCCCACGCTCCCTCCTGGCCGCGACTTCTTGGTCCGGCTAGGAAGGAGCCCGGGGCTCCCTTGGCCGGTGCCGCACTCCAGCTGTTTAGAGAAACAGCTGGAGTGCGTCGCTAGCCAAGGGGCCCCAGGCTCCTTCCTAGCCAGACCAAGTGGTCACGGCCAGGAGGGAGCATGGGGCTCCCTTGTCCCCAAGACCCATGCTCCAGCTGCCGAGCAGCCGGCAGCTGGAGTGCAGATCTCCTGCTCTCCCTCCTGGTCGGGACCGCAGGGACCCAGCTAGGAGGGAGCATGGGTCTTCTTTCTCCCTGGGACCGCTCTCCAGCTGCTGAGCAGCTGGAGCATGGTCCTGGGGAGAAGGAAGCACGTGGCTTCCTTCTTGCCAGGATGGAAGGAACCTCTGCCCCAAGTCGACTAAGTTGACTTAGGGCGTCCGCACTGCTTAAGTCGACTTAAAAAGTCAATTTAAGCTTCAAAGTCGACTTTA
>ML685756.1:11637784-11665675 GCA_007922175.1 Pelusios castaneus | reverse complement strand
GCGCCGGCAATTGCCGGCACTGCTGCGCTCCAGGTTCTCGGAAGCCCAAAGGCTTCCCAGAATCTGGAGTGCAGCCCCAGCTAGGAGGAAGCACGGGGCTTCCTTCTTGCTGGGACCGCAGTCCCTTCTTGCCGGGATCCCCACTCCAGCTGCCCACTGCTGAGCAGCTGTAGTGCAGGTCCAAGCCCGCACTCCAGCTGCTCAGCAGCCGGCAGCTGGAGCGTGGGTCTCCGGCTCTTCCTCCTGGCCCGGACCACTCGGGTCCCGGGGAAGTTTTCCCCGGGACCCGAGTGATCCAGGCTAGGAGGGTTCCCTTCTGTCCGGGACCTGATAAGTCCTGAGCAGAAGGGAACCAAGTGGTCCAGGGCAGAACCAAGGGAACCAAGTGGTCCAGGGTCCTTGCTCCCTTCTCCCCCGGACAGCTCGGGGGCTTGCTGGTCCATAGTGTGTGGGGTGTCATTATATTACCTATACTATAGTGTTGTGTTATTGGTTACTTGGTTGGTTGGTTGGTTGGTTGGTTATTGTATACTAAAGGAGTTTATTATTGTATAATGCTATGCAGTGATTATTACATTGTAACCATATAAGTTACAGTATATTGCATGGTGATTATTTAATTTATGTTTTGCTGCATTGTTATATGATTTGCATTGTTTTGTATTATATTATATTATATAACCCATGCTATATGTTGTGTTGTGTTGCATGTTGATTTTAGAATCTCTTTGCATTAAGAATGGAACAAATAAAGTAGTCATGACTAGAGTACAAATAGTGAAGGGTATGTTCTATTTAAGAAGACAGAAATAAAGGCAAAGGTTGTGAGTAGAATTGTATATCAATATTGAAGTAAACTGTAAAGAAATTAGAAGTGGTGGAATTGATAAGGCAGAGTTTGTCTGAGTAAAAATCACATTGAGGAAGAAAACTACCAGAGCTTCCTCAGGGATAGAGCTTTGGATGTTCTACAGAATACTGGGATCCAGTTTGGATATGCATAGAGTTCTCATTAGTATTTACTTCATTAAAAACATTAAGGAGGTCTCTGAGATTGTGGGAGATTTTATTTTCCCAGATATAAACTGGAGGAAATGTGCTACTAATAATAGTGGGATCCAGCTTTTCCTGGACGTGACAGCTGACAGATTACTTCACCAAATAGTTGCTGCATCAATAAGATTAGATGCCGTTTTAGATTTGGCATTGGTGAGTAGTGAGGACGTCATAGAAGAGCTGGTTGTAGGGGACAGTGTTGGTTCTAGAGACCATGAACTAATTCAGCTCACACTAAAAAGAAGGATAAGCAAAAATAGATCTGACTAGGGTCTTTGATTTCAAAAGGACTAACTTTAATAAATTAAAGGAATTAGTTCTGGAAGTGGAGTGGACTGAAGAAAACCTGGAACTAATGGCTGAGGATGCTTGGAATTGCTTCAGGTCACTGTTGCAAGAACTATCTGAAGCCTGCATTCCGAGGAAGGAGAAAAT
Organism: Pelusios castaneus; assembly: GCA_007922175.1. Lineage (NCBI taxonomy): Eukaryota > Metazoa > Chordata > Testudines > Pelomedusidae > Pelusios > Pelusios castaneus. The sequence goes on along the minus strand of ML685756.1, from coordinate 11,664,184 downwards.
ATTCATAGGCAAAAGTAGACCAAGCTGAAGGAGCAAGCATCTCAGACAGGTAATTAAGAGAAAGCAGAAACCCTACAAGGAGTGGCGAATAGGAGAGATCACCAAGGAAAGCTACTTCTTGGAGGTCAGAACATGTAGGATAAAATGAGCAAGATCAAAAGCCACGCAGAGTTGGACTTTGAAAAGGGAATTAAAACCATAGTAAAAGATTCAATGGCCATATATATAGGAAGGAAACAAAGAAATGGAACCACAAAGCACTGATAATACAGGGATGTTAAGGATAATCTCAGCATGGCCCAATATCTAAATAAATATTTGCCTCAGTTTTTAATGAGGCTAATGAAGAGCTTTGGATAGTGGCAGAGAGGCTAATGGGATTGAGGGTATGGAGGTAGAAATTACCACATCCAGTGCTCAGTGGGACTAAATCGAGGCTTGGATAATCTCCATCCAAGAATACTAAAGGAACTGACTCATGAAATTACAAGCCTATTAGGAAGCATTTTTAATAGATCTGTAAACTCCGGGGTCGTACAGTATGACTGGAGAATTGCTAATATAATTCCTATTTTTAAGAAAAGGGGAAAAAATGATCCAGGCAATTACAGGCCTGTTAGTTTGACCTCAGTAGTATGCAAGGTCTTGGGGGAAAAAAAATTGAAAGAGAAAATAGTTAAGGGCATTGAGGTTATTGAGACACAATACAACATAGTTTACAAAAGGTGGATAGCAGTAGACCAACCTGATCTTCCTTGAGAAGATAACCAATTTCTTAGATATTTTTTAGATAAAGGGAATGAAGTGGATCTAATTTACCTATATTTCAATAAGGCATTTGGTTGATCACAGGGTGACTATGGGATGGCAATGTGATGTGGCTGTGAAAAAAAGCTAATATGATCCCAGGATGTATCAGGTGAGGTATTTTCAGTAGTAGAGATAGGGAGGTGTTAGTCCCGTTATACCAGGCACTGGTGAAACCTCATCGGAAATACTGTTTGCAGTTCTGGTTTCCCATGTTCAAAAATGATTAATTCAAACTAAAACAGGTGCAGAGAAGGCTACTAGGATGATCTGAGGAATGAAAAACCTATCTTATGAGAGAAGATTCTAAGAGCTTGACTTGTTTAGCCTAACCAAAAGAAGGCTGAGGGAAGATATGATTGTTCTATACAAATACATCAGAGGGATAAATATTGGGGTGGGAGAGGAATTATTTAAGTTCAGTGCAAATGAGGACACAAGAACTAATAGATATAAACTACCGCCAGAAAGTTTAGATTTAAAATTTCATGAAGGTTTCTAACCAGGAGAGGAATGAAGTTCTGGAATAGCCTTCTAAGGGGAACAATGGAGGCAAAAAAACCTAGCTGGTTTCAAGACTGAGCTTGGTAAATTTATGGTGGGGATGTTATGATGGAACAGCCCAATTTAGTAATTAAATGATCTTTGACTATTAGCAGTAAATATACCCAATGGCCTGTTATGGGATGTTAGATGGGGTAGATTCTGAGTTACTACAGAGAATTCTTTCTTGGGCATCTGACTGGTGGGTCTTGCCCACATGCTCAGGGTTTAGCTAATTGCCATATTTGGGGTGGGAAAGAATTTTCCTCAGAGAAGATTGGCAGAGACCCTGGAGGGGTTTTTTTTTTCCATCTTTTTCTGAAGCAAGGAGCATGGGTCACTTGCTGATGGATTCTCTGTACCTTGAAGTCCTTAAATCATTATCTGAAGACTTCTGCAACTCACTTATAGCTTTAGGGGTCTATTACAAGAGTGAGTAGGTGAGATTCTGTGGCCTGCATTGTGAAGAAGGTCAGACTAGATGATCATAATGGTCCCTTCTGACCATAAAGTCTGAGCCTAAATTACACAAACACTACTATGTGATACTTGTGAGAAGGACTGCAGATGCTGGGAAACAAATCTGGAGGTGTTTTCACTGCCCCATTGAGCTTTCTGGTGATAGAAAAACTACTTAAATTGTGAGTCTCTGGAAATTCTATGTTAGACAAATAAGATCTTTTCATTCCCTGAGTTCAGTGACTCACAACAGGAGGAAAGAACTGATGGAGATAAGAAAACCCTTCACTCGAGAAAATATGGAAATAGCTTTGCTGTTCTCTACCAAATTGAGACTTCACTGTCAAAAGAAATCATATATTTTCTGAGCTGAGAACTCTGCTGGAAAAATCCAAAAATAAAGTGGTAACTTCTGGAGCAGAAAACAGTACAAAGTACCTTACAGATTAAACCTCTGGGACATTTATTAGCATAATAAAATATTTCTAAATTAGTTTTATTCTTGATAAAATGTATAAAAACAGTCTAATGGAATTGTTGCTGGCCTCAGAACAAAACCAAGTGTCTTTAATGATAATAGCATTGTAAAACAGCAGGAAAAAAAAAAAAGATACTGCCTCGGTGACACTTGACTGCTTCCCCTTCCCCCGTCTCTTCAGTTTGGAAGGAAACTTTATATAACAGTTTTGAAAACACTTACAATTCCCGGCATATAATTGAAATTTCATAACAAACCATGGGCCTGTTTTTTATTATTATTTCAGTTCAAACCAGAAATAGCTCCAGCCAATGAAATTAGACCACTGTAAAAAGCCATATGGGATCAGAATCAGGACCTATTTCATTAAAGCATATAATATAATACTTCCTATTTTAGAGGTTTATCAGTTCAGTAGCATATCATAAAAAATACATGTATGCAAAATGACCCATCATTTCATATGTTACAGAGGTTTATTTTAATACCCACATGTTAACTTTCATGGCTCCCAGGAGAATTTATCTTACAATATCAAAACCACAGGCCATACCATAAGAATAGATCAGTTACACAATCCCATCTTAAAATTTGTGCTTTTAACTCATCTAAGACAGCCAGATAGTTACTAAAGGTACCAAAAAGCTCATGACACTGGTGACTTGATTGACATGATAACCTCTGTAAAGTATGGCTCTTGAATTATTGAAGTCAGTGGGGGTTTGCCATTGATTCCAACAGAATCAGGATCAGTCCAATAGTTGGCAATTATGTTACACAAAGGAATTTTTTCTATGGTTTCTCATGGTCTATGTCTACATATCTTTTTAAATGGGCTTTTGGCTTCAGGTAAATATCTTCAGATAAATGAACAAGGAGCCCTGTGGCACTTTTAAGACTAACAAATTTATTTTTCACATGAGCTTTCGTGGGAGAAAATCCCATTTTATCAGATGCTTTGAAGATAGGGAAGTTACAGATAAATGATCACTCATTTTAAAGATACAGACTTTTTGTATAGTAGGAATTCACTTGTGTTATACAGCTAAAAGAATCCAGGAACACTTTTAAATCAATATACAGTAACACATCCACTCATGGTTCCATCTTTTGTACATAGAGATGAGGAAAGGTCACAGCCACACTAAAGCTTGAATGGTTCCTTTTAATTCTCTTTAATCTGGAATTTCTTTAGTAGGGTAGCCAAAATCCACAGCACTCACAATCACTGGTCATTTCCTTTTACTAGCTCAGCTCTTCCATTAGTGCTATATGCAGTATCTCTTGCAGTGTGACTCACTGTACTTTCTTTCAGAGAGATCATATTGCCAGTTAGATGCACTTAGCCCTTCTGTTGCAAATTAGGGTCTTAATTGTACCTTTTCTCAAGCACCAGCTGGTGTGGTGTAAGAAAGCAATCCATCAGAAGGGCAGTAGTAGTTCTATAATTCTACACTGGATCTGTCCTGGTATCAGTTGACGCAGACAAGTGCTCAGACCTAAATGGGGATTGAAATGCCCAAGTCTGATGCCTAATGCAGATATCAAGGCATTATCTTGAAGGGATTCAACAAGATGACACAGGATACACTTGGCAATATAGTAACATTAATACCAGTGTCACGAGCGAGACCCTCCACATGCAAGTATTTATTTGTGTTTTTAATACAGCATCAACATTTGTATATGTCTGGCTGCAAAGTGGCTAGATCCCACAATAATTACTGGGAAAAGTCTCTTAATAATATATAATAAATGGCAACCATCTTAAAATGTCACATGCTACTATTAGTAGTTGCTCTTAAAATTGATTCTCAGAGCTCATTTTGCTGTTCCACAAGGCCACTAGAACAGAGGCTGTGTCTACACTGGTAAATTAAGTCGACTTAAGCTTGATTAAGTCGACTTAATTTACCCTGCGTCTACACTACAGTTTCCTTAAGTCGACTTAAGCAGCTTGCTTAAGTCGACTTAAGGAAAATAAAGTTGACTTAATTAAAATTAAGTTGACTTTATAAAACCTGCTTTCTAGTAGACCTAAGGCTTAAGTCGACTCCCTAGAGTCAACTTAAGCCAGTGTAGCCGTGGGGTAGCCCTAAGTCAACTTAGGGCTACACCAATGCCCTTCCTGCCGGGGAGGAGAGGGGGGCACAAAGGTAGCCTGGAATGCCCCCCCACAGGGCAGGGCAGAGCCCTTCCCACCCTGCCCCTATGCCCTGCCAGGGTCCCTGTCCCCCTTTGCCCCATTGTACCTAGGTACAATGGGGCAAAGGTTGAGCCCCCTGGCATTGGGCAAGGGGTGCCCCCCTGCCCCTGTGGACCTGCCCTAGGTCCCCCTAGCTCCACAAAGTCGACCTAGAGCATCCAGTGTGGACGCTCTAGGTCGAATTTGTAAGTTCCCCCCAAAGTCGACTTAAAATTTAAGTGTGGACACACTAAGTCAACTTAAATTCACAAGTGTAGACATAGCCAGAGAGAGCACACAGCAGGGAGATTGGGCAGTGTGAAGTAGGGAAGTTTGTTTGGTTTACTAAACAATCTCTCTTGCTTACAACATGAGCTTCAAATTTAACAAAAGAAAAAATATCTGCCCACTAGGATCTGATCCAAAGCCCAATGAAGTCAATAGGAGCCTCTCATTAACTTCAGTGATCTAAGATCAGGTCCATAGAGGGCCTGACACATGGTCCTTCACAGGCCTGATGAGATAAGTGGAAGGCCAGAATGAAGGGGTTACAAATGATTGAGATTAGAATTAGTCATAAAAGTAAGCCTTGACTTTACTTGAAGTGCTGTCACTGGTGATATTTATAGGAGTAACTTATCAAAGTTCCTTTTCTCCCATGTTGATAGTAAACATTTTTATTCATTTCTTGCTTGTAGCAGAGAGAAATTTCAATAAACCATTATTGCTCTTTTATGAATCTTTAGTTCACCTGAGTAGTGTAAAATGACAGATTTCATCTGAGGAGAGCTTTTCAGGTATTGTGGGGTCATTTTTAGTAAATTTAAGGGGTCTATAAAAATGACAATTCAAACAATTTTTAGCGTGAAATATCTTGCAGGAAGTAGCAGCATGGTTGAGATGCCCCCCATGTAACTATGGTGATTGTTTTTAGAATACGACAGGGAAAACAGTTAAAGTTTGAAAGTGGGAGGAAAATGGCATGCTAATAATGAACCGTGGCTGATTTCAAGGTTTATAATCCCATTGATCATACTGTATGGCCTTTTAATCTATGAGAAAAAGGTTATGAACCGAAGTTATGTATGAAGTGAAACAGGGCTTACAAAGCTTTTTAACGACATTATGGGGTACTAACACTAACTGTTCCTTTTTTATTTCTAACTCTAACTGTGATTTTTTTTACAGACCCTAAGAAGAGGTCAAAGACTTTCACAATCCCAGAGGAATATTAGAACATTATTTTTTGCATTCAGATATGTTTCTAAAATCTCTCCAAATATTGACAGTTACTCAGACCCTGGCTTAGCAAACCATTAATGTTCAGCAATGTATTTAAACCTATGTGCAAATCCCACTATCAGTGTTATAGGAAAGCAGGTGCTTAAGTGTTTTACTGGATAAGGGAAAAATTTAAACGTGTGCTCAAGTGCTGTGATGAATCATAACCTTAGAGATATATGCATCTGAATGAACATCTGGAGTGAAAAGCAGGATTAAGTGGTGCATAGGTCTTAAGAGACTCACTGGCCCTCAGTTGGCCCTCTTCCCATGGTAAATTTCATCCAAGAGCATGGCTAATATGGTGGAGAATTTGTCCTTCCGAGTGCACAAACTACTCCATTTATTTAAAAAAATAAGATTTTTTTTCTTGCCTTTTGAATAATTTCCCTTGAGGTAAAGCAATAGAAAATATCCAGACTCAAGTGCCTAGAGTTAGGGTTCTAAATAAAAATGACCTGATTTTCAGAAGTGCTGAGAATCCCCAAATACTACTGAAATCAACAGGAGATGCATATGCTCAGCACCTTTGCATGTCAGGTACTTTAATACAGATGTCTGCTTTTTGACACTCCGTTTTGGACATTTAGTTCAGAACTACTTGAAAAAAAATTTGAAGGGATCTGTAAAAATAAAAACTTCTCAGAATGCCCCATTATAAATTTGATCTTAGCATGTATTCAAAATGAAAGACACTAGGGATTAGGAAACTAAGACTGGTCTTGATTGCATCAACCACAAGACACAGTGAAAATAAGTTTTTAAAAACTAATAAAAGAAGCAGAGAAATCTTTCCCACCATCTTATTAATGAATCAGTCAATAATTTAACAAATCAGATGACATACTTGCTATCTATGTGTCAAAAGGAGTGAATCTGGTATGCAAAGAACAAATAATACATATTTATAATAACATTAAGTCTACCTACCCCCTGCTGAATGCCCTTATGCTTCCTACTGATAATTGTCCCTATTCAAGATGCATCTGAAGATGCCTGCTGCAACACACTCAGCTGGGCTTCTGAAGTACTTCTGTGAGCAAGACTTTTTTCACAGGTTCTTGGGGTAAAATTATGATGCTGTTATAGATCCAGACCAGGCCTGTGTTTTGTAAATTATTTCTCAATAATTCATGGTAATTTGGCACAACCCACTTCTTGAAGGAGTACAATGTACCGGTTCATTTTACATTGGAGAAAATAAAACAGTAAAACATCTGGCTCTCTGTCAAGCTGGTATTAGAAAGCCCCTCTCACTGGGTGCGTCTACACTTAGAAATTAAGTCAATTTAAGGAGGCTTAAGTTGACTTAATTTACTCTGCGTCTACACTGGGCTTTCCGTACTTCAACTTAAGCTGCTCCTTAAGTCGAATTAAGGAAAAGTTAGTTTGAAATAACACCTCATTTTATTTGAACTAGCGCTTAAGCCGACTTTATTAAGTCGACTTAAGCCAGTGTAGATGGGGATTAGTGCCTAGTTGGACCTTTTTAAGTTGACTTAAAATGCTAAGTTGACTTAAGGCCAAAAAGGGGCCACATCTACACTTGAAAAGTTAAGTCGACTTAATAAGGTCCACTTTAAATTGACTTAAAGTCAATCTTATTAAGTCGACTTCATAAAGTTGACCTAACTTTTCAAGTGTAGACATAGCCACTGAGAATTTTTTTCCCACTTTAGTAGTAAGTAAGGCCCTTGATCTGCACTTTGTTCCTTGTGAGCTCAAGGGAATGGCTGGCAAATTCAGTGCCTAAATTATGGAATGTACACACAAACTATTCAGTGTGGTTAATGTCTGTTTAAAAAACAAAACAAAACAAAAAAATTCAGTCTTTTAGTCCAATCACCTGTCTAAAGATGACACTTTATATGCAAACATACTGCATAATGTTGATTAACACTTGTAGGGAAATAATTTACAGCAATTAATATGGTCAATGAACTTTCCCTCCTTTTGTCTTTGCAAATGTAATCCACAGAAATTATACTGCAGATTCTGACTTTGTTTTTCCCCAGGGCTTTTTTTGTGATGGTACTCAGAAGTACTGCGACCTGGCACCTTTTTTTCACAGCAATGTGGCCCTGGCTTCTGCCGCCACTGCCAGAGGCCCCAGGTCCCTGGCCGAGTACCGGCACTTCTTTTTTTTAAACAAAAAAAGCACTGTTTCTCCCAAAGAAAAAGAGAGAAGAAGTAGGCAGGAGACATGGATGATAGTTGGAATACTCTATGTCCTAGGGCAGGATAGCTAGAGGGGCCTAGAAACATCCAGAATTAGTGTGGCAGTTGCTAGACATGCTCATTAACTGTTTCAGAACCCGAATAAGAATTACTTGTGTGCAATTCATAAGGTAGGTCACACCCATCAATCTTCCAAGAGCTGAGCCAATAAGAGCACAGAGAGGAGAAAGGTTATAAATAAAGAAGCTGAAGACAGTCCTTTGGACTCAGTAGCTGATCCACATAGAAGCAAGCAATGTGTCTACTGTGAGGGTCCTTAACGCTGCACCAGTATGGATACAGATGAACACTATTCCAGCTTTAGCTAGTAGAGAAGTACTCTATTAGAATAATGTTTGGTCCAATGCTATGTGTCCCATGAACCGAGAGAGAAAAAGAGAGAAAGCATCTGTCGCTTCTGCGTCAGAGTGTACATAATTTATATTTGTCTGTGAGCCGACTGCTTAAATTGAGTTTCTGTTTCAGTTAATAGAGAATGGGGCAGAGCTAAGTGAGGTGAGGGTTTGTAAATGCTTGTCTGACTTAGCAGAGCTTATGGACAGAACATAGTGCCCAACAGAGAGAAAGCCCTTTAGAGAGTCAGGTAATGGATATTTTATATGCGTACACCAATCTTCGTAACATTCTGGATACATGTTACACGTATCTGTTTCACCAGCAACTGGGGGTATGTCTACGCAGCAATTAAACACCCACAGCTGGTCCAGATCAATTCAGCCAGGCTCATGGGGCTTGGCCTGCAGGGATATAAAATTGATGTGTAAAAAATTGAGCATGGGCTATAAGCTCTCAAGCTCTGTTACTCCATGAGAGGGGAGGGCCCCAGCACCCAGGCTCCAGTCCAAGCCTGAATGTCTATACAGCAATTTTTATCTCCACTGCCCCAGTCCCACAAACTTGAGTCAACTGACCTTAGCTAGCTTCACCCATGCCGTGGGTCTTTTTTTTCCAATATAAATGTACCCTTAGAGAACAAGGGTTGGAATGCTGCTAGCTATGGAGTTAGCCAGACAATTTGGCTGCTGATAGGTGGCACATTCTATGTATTTTGAGCATACTATGAAGACTGAGATATCATCTCAGATAGAAGATCAGAAAAGAATTTGTCTTGATGTGCATACCAAAGTATAGAATCTATAGAAGGCAAAGGAAAAAGGGAGGAGATGTTGCTAAGGATGTAGCCACATGTTCTAAGGTCCAGAAAGAGGTGCAAGGAAGACCAATTGAGAGTCTCTGGGTACAGGTAAAGGGTAAAAACTAGGGGTGATGTCATGGTAAGGTTTACTGTAGACCACCAGATCAGTAAGAGGAGGTGTATGAGGCATTTCTAAAACAAATAGAAATATTCAAAATACATGACCTGGTAGTCATGGGGGACTTTAAGTACCTAGACATCTGTTGGGAAAGTAATATGGCCAAATTCAAAATTTCTAGCAAGTTCTTAGAATGTACTGGGGACAACTTTTGTGCCAGAAAGTGGAGGAAGTAACCAGGGAGACTGCTATTTTAGACATGATTCACCTATCCAGGGAAAGAGGCAGCAGATCTAAGACCTACGAGTGGCCTAGAGAGGCTGCACAGGAGGCAGCCAGTCAGGAGGGGAGGTTACAAGAGGCTAGCCAATCAGAGGATGGCAAGTTAGTAGAAAAGGACCTGCAGTATAACCCACCATTAGTTTCTTACTGGAGCCAGAGGAGTACAGTTGGTGATCCTGGCTAGCCAAGAGGAGCTGTAGTACCACAGACAGCTCAGGGATTGGGGGAGTGAGAAAAAAATCCTGGGGGGCTGCTGGGCCTGAAGAGAAGAGCCCTGAGGTAAGGCTGAAGCACTGGTGAAGGCTGGGGCTATGGGGAAGTGGCCCAGGGAATTGAAAGAAGTTTAATTAAATGGCTATGGTGATATCCTTTCTTCCCCCCACTCCTGCCATCATAGATCACTGGGGAAATGGCCTACTATTGGACAGCGGGAACCCTTCAGATGGGAGTTTGAACGTTAAGAAGCCAAGCTGGGGCCAGAAGGAATCAGAGAGGATGAACCATTGCCTCCATGAAGGAAGCCCGGAGAGTATTGCTCAATACCAGCCCTGGGGCTGTTTAGAGATGTGAAGATAACCTGAATGAGGCAGGTGCTCTTGAGAGGTGGGTGTCACCCCATTACAGGTGTATTATCAGAAGTGTTCTCTTCGGAAACAGGAGGTAATTTTCCTGTTCTGCTTAGCATTGGTGTGGCTCCAGCTGGAGCACTGTGTCTAATTCTGGGCATCAGACTTTAGGAAAGATAAGGACAAATTATAGAGTCCAGAGGAGAGCAACAAAATGATAAAATATTTAGAAAACTTGACCTATGAAGAAAGATTAAAAACCCTGGGCTTGTTAAGTTCTGAGGAAAAGAAAAGTGACAATGTGGGCGGAGGAGGGGAGAATCTGATAAATTTTTTCCAACATGTTAAGTGCTGTTATAGGAGATGAATTGTTCACCATGTCCACTGAAAATAGGACAAGAAGTAATGGGCTTAATCTGCAACAGGGAAGGTTTAGTGTGATATTAGGAAAAACTGTCTACCAACAAGTCTAGTTAAGCTCTCAAATAAGTTTCCCAGGGAGGCCATGGAGTCCCCATCACTAGAAGCTTTCAAAAACAAGTTGGGCAAAAGCCTGTCAGGGATGGTCTAAGTTTACTTGGTCCTACACAACACACGAGGCTGGATTTCATGACTTCTTGAGGTCTCTTCCAGCTCAATATATCTATGATGAAAATACATGTAATAGCAACTAAGTGGGGAAGTGTGTATAAGGAAAAACAGTAGATTTATAGTCTAATGTTGTTCACAGTATTACAAATACCATTTACATTAGTGCATTAAGTGTTTGACTAAGTAATTCTATAGTGCTCTTTTTGCAGTTGATTGGGAATATTTATTTATCAGGGTTTTGCATACAACAACCTTGAAGAATAAATCTGTGTAATGATTTCTGAAAAGGCAGAGCTGTGGCCTCTGATCCAGAAAAGAGTTAAGCTGTGGTACAGGAAAAGTATAAATACTATTGCTGGAGCATCGCCTCACCTCAGTATATGAACAGTTCATGAGCAGATTATGATTTCTTCACAGCCACAACCACTAATGGAAATGAGTTTCCCCACAACTTTCTTCCTCCCTAGTAAAGATCCCCCTACCCATACTCTGCCTGCCCTGTAAGGGGAGGGAGGGAGGAGGGGACAACAAATGAAAAAGCTTCTTTTACTTCCCTAAGACATGCCAGCCTGCTGCTGCTTCTCTCCTCTTACACTTAATATTGTCACGCTCCCAGGTCTCAAATCCAACACCAGAGAGTTTATGGAAGCAGCCACACTCCAACTGCTAACAATTACTTACCTGGGACCCACAAAGTCGTGCTCCGGTTTGGGGGTCCTCCCCTGAGGTCCTATTGCAGCTGACTAAACCATGGGCTGTACATAAGTCAGCAACAGGAACAGCTGGACTGCAGCCCATTCCTGTTCCCACTCCCTGACTTCCTGGTATCCTGACCCAGTTTGACTCCTGGCATCTGATTTGTGGTTCTGATCGCCACTTTATCTCCTGCCTCTGACCTGATCTGACTCTGGTTCACAACTTGTGGCTCTGATTTCAGGTTTCTCTTCTGCTTCTCGTATCTTATCTTATGACTGCAAATCTGGCTCTGAAATAGGTCTGTTCTGGCTGGACAAATTTCTCAGGCTAAACTGTTTTCTATTTTCACTCAAACACACAGCAATCAAATCCTCTTGGTGCTGGCCAGCTCCGGGGCCATGTCTATACTTACAAAGCTAAGTTGACTCTATTAAGTCAACTTAACAAGGTCAACTTAAAGTCAACCTTGTTAAGTCGAATTAGAAAGTCTACACTAGACTCTTAAGTCGACTGGCTAGGTTGACGGAGAGCCGCAGCTCCGAAGGGATCTACGGCTCCCGGGGACAAGGGGAACCCAGCTCCCCATCAAGCAGGGAGCCATGGCTTCCTGGGACAAGAAGGGAGCCACGGTTCCCCAACAAGAAGGGAGCCGTGCTGCGGGTCTCAGGGAGAAGGAAGCCACAGCTCCCTTCTGCCTTCTCCCTTCTGCCGGGAAGCTGCGGGTCCCGGGGAGAAGGAAGCCCCACCTCCCCTCTCCCAGGGATGTGGCTTCCCGCGAGTTGCGGCTCCCTTGCCCCAGCCCTAAGTCGACTTAGGGAATTAAGTTGACCTAGAGCGTCCACACCAGTTTTAGTTTGACTTAACAAATCGCTTTAGCCATTAAATCGACCTAAAGAGCGGTAGTTATTAAGTTGACTTAAGGAAACTCTTAAGTCAACTTAATGAAAGCCAGGCGTGGATGTGGCTTTGTTTAAGTCGACTTAAGCCTCCTTAAGTGGACCTAAATTGTCAGAGTAGACGTACCCCTGGAGTCATGCAGCAGACGCACACTACAAAGGAAGGAAGATGCATTGCTAATGCAGTTTCCTCCTCCTGCCCAATCATCCCTGCCCCCTCTTCCATACTGAGGGGGCAGCATTGGAATGAAGGGGAGGATCGTGCAGAAGTAAAGCAAACATGAAGGGAAGGGGGAGAAAGCCAAGGGAATGCTGAGAGGGAAAGAGCCTGAGGCAGAGATAGGATAGAATCTGGGAAGGGGAAAAGAGGAAGAGAGTGAACTCTGAGAAAGAGACTTGGGGAGGAAAAAGAGCAATAGAAACACTGACTTTTAATCAAATAATATGTGACACTGGTTTTCTGTATCTAAGTAGTTCACGTTTTTTGTGTTACTATAGCCAGTCAGATCAGTAATTTGTCAACTTTCGTTTATCATGCTCCGAAGCACTATATCATTGTAAGCGCCCTCCATATTACACTTCAGAAAGCAGCTCACATAGCAGCCAGTAATTTCCTCTAGGGAAAAAATGAATGCACTGCAAGATCCAGAATAAACAAAGTCATTCATGCTTTTGCCCGTATACAGCATTTTCTTGGGTGGGGAACATGGGATGCAGAAGAATGGATCTCATTGCTTAATCCCTATGTAAATGGCTGGAATTAGAAAATTCTGAGCCAGTTATCACCCTTGTATTGCAGTTCTGGAAGAGCAGTAGCAGCAGCTAAGTGTATCAGTTGTCTCGGTGTTGAGCAGAGCTGAGTGTTTATCGCAGATGCCAAAAGCTGAAGTGACATTCAAAATCAGAGTTGTTCTCTTTGGCGTCATCTTGCCATAGTAGTAGTCTGTACAGTGTAAGTGGGAATGTTTCCACGATCGTTACATACCACCCCAATGCATACATAGTTATAAGCTATAGCGATATGTTCCTCCAATGTGCCGTAAGTTGGCAAAAGAGTGAGGCAAACAGGGCAGTGGCAGTGCATGAAAAAAGACTTATACAAAATGTAATGCTTAAATGAGAGAACCTTGACACCAAAATATAGACTGCAATATGTTTTCTAAGCATGCTTTCATAATTAGATGGAAGGGAACCTGGGGACCGCTCTATTTGAACAAAGAGTGGCGCGGCGGGAGGGATTAGCCTGGCCATTTATAACAGTTACCTACTTTCACCACAGAAAGCAGCAGTAGGACTTGGCACTCATGATGTCTACACAAAGATAAAAAATCTGTGGCAGGTGAGGTCAGCTGACTAGGGCCTGAGCTCCAGGGCTGAAAAACTGGGCCCCAAGCCCTGGGACCCTACCCAGCTGGAAGGCAAATGTCTACACAGCAATTTTTTGCCCCAAGTCCACTGACAGGGATTTTATCCCCCTGTAGATATAACCGCAGAGTCTTTCTTCAATGAGGGGATCCCACCAGCTCTGAGCCAGTTTCGCCATGAGGACATTAAGGTGCTCAGATCTGGGACCTATGTATATTCCACTTGACTTTCACCTCAGAGTCCCTCACCAATGACCCTCAATACCCACCCCTTTAGGCATCCAATTGGGGGAGACAATATTCCATTTGCTGGCAGTTGGTCAGGATTCATAGATACACTGGATGGCTTTAAGAAAGTCCCCGGTATTCTTCATGGGGATGCAAAGCAACATAGCACTGACAGAAATCCCCTTTCCTGGTATCGTCTTTCCAGCTGCATGGGAAGAGGAAGGGATCAAGTGAGCTTGGAGAAGACTTCCTGTCCTGTCCTTCATGCCAGGCTCCAAACTATGGGTGTATATATGTCCTGAGGGTGTGTGGAGCATATGGGGGTCAGACCAGTGTCTACTGGTTCTAGGAGAACCTTAAGGAATTTTCTCAGGTAGCTGTAGTCTCCGATACCCTCCAATAGTGAAAAATACAAGACAGCAGATGGCCAGGCACTCTGGAATGATAGCAGCTTCTCTCCAGCTTGCCAAGATGACCCAAAGACCATAAGACTCATAGGAAATTTTAAATTGCCTGCATTGACCCTTTCAGTTAATGGACTTAGATGCCCGGAATGATCCTGCCTTTTGCTCTCTATCTGTCCAGGAGCAGCAGACATCAGTCCTGGGCTGCATGCTACACCCTGTGTTGCTTGGAGATATAGTAGCTGCTAGGTATCCAAAATAGCCTTACATTTCACATACAATTCTTTTAGACCAGTGGAGATTGGTCCTGATCTTCACACAATCCATGGAGTTTTGCAAACGTGATGGCTTCTGGATATCTGGCAAAAATCTGACCAAGCACCAATTGCCCAAGTCCATCTGAACAATACTGCCTTCCATGTGCCTGCAATGTTCTCCATCCATTTCCTCTTTCTCCCTTTGTGCTCAACCCTTGCTTTTGATGCACCATTCACCCAGGAACAGCAGCATCGTGGAGATGTAATGACCTCTTCCTTTCATGCAAACTAGCATCAGAAGATGCTAGTCTTGGCCTCCATATGATCCACAGCACCCTGAAGATATAACAGTCCCCGGGCACCTGTCGACCCCGTCCTTCTTCTCTCTCTTTGGCTGCGTCTACACTGGCAAATTAAGTCGACTTAAGCTTGGCTTAAGTCGACTTAATTTGCCCTGAGTCTACACTACACTTTGCTTAAGTCGACTTAAGCAGTTTGCTTAAGTCAACTTAAGCAAAATAAAGTCTACTTAATGAAAATTAAGTCGACTTTATTAAACCTGCTTTTTTCTCGACCTAAGGCTTAATTCGACTTTCTAAAGTTGAATTAAGCCAGTGTAGCCCTGGGGTAGCCCTAAGTCGACTTAGGGCTACCCCAGGACTACACCAATGCCCTCCCTGCTGGGGGGGGGCACAGGGGGAGCCTGGCATGCCCCCAAAGGGCAGGGCATGTGGACACGGTGTGACACTGTCTGGATTTAGGGAAGCATTTATGATATTATTTTCTATGGATATCTCATAAATGCTATAATCCATAGGAACTATGTCATGTTTGGTATCAATAGAAAGGTAGTAATTTGCTGGGAATGATTATATAGTTTATGTCTAGGAATTCTATTTCGGTTAGAAGTTAAGAATCCATACTTTAACTTGTGTCCTTCTGGACAAATGCCTTAGATGGGAGGGTGTGAACAACCATTGTCTCCTTAATGGCTCATCAGGATACTCCCTGGGACCATATCACCTGATAGATTCCTTTACATTAAGGAGACAATGGTTGTTCACACCCTCCCATTTAAGGCATTTGTACAGAAGGACACAAGTTAAAGTATGGATATAACATCAAATTCTTAACTTCTAATCGAAATAGAATTCCTAGACATAAATTATATAATAATTCCCAGCAAATTACTACCTTTCTATTGATACCAAACATGACATAGTTCCTATGGATTATAGCATTTATGAGATATCCATAGAAAATAATATCATAAATGCTTCCCTAAATCCAGACAGTGTCACACACAGTGCTCTGCCTTGCCAGGGTCCCTGTACCCCTTTGCCCCATTGTACACAGGGGGTTCCCCCCCCACCACTGTGGACCTGCCCAAGGTCCCCCTAGCCCCACAAAGTCAACCTAGAGCATCCAGTGTGGATGCTCTAGGTTGACTTTGTAAGTTCCCCTTTAAGTCAACTTTAATTTTAAGTGTAGACCCATTAAGTCGACTTAACTAAGTCGACTTAAAGTCGACTTAGTTAAGTCGACTTAAAAGTGCAAGTGTAGACATAGCCTTTGAAACCTATTGAGCCAGGCTGACCCAAAGTATCATGACATTTTAATTAAAAGTTCATGTTGCCCCCACTGAGACTTTAAAAGGCCTGAATGTCCACAGGGACCTAGTGTAAAAGACTGCAGCTGGGGAGCATTGATAAGGACTGTTGTTGTTTCTGTGAGGGCTGCCTGGCCTTGAGGGCTGGCTCTGTCTGGTCTGGGTTGCTTGTCTGTTTTCCTGTGTCTGGGAGGTTGCTGTCTTCGCCTTGCTCTTCTAAATAAGGAAGGATCGTGGCTGAACCAATAAGAAGCTGTAACTGTTTCCTGCAAAATGAACTAAAGTTTATAAGAGATACTATTGCTACGTCACGGGGGGTGGAGACGGTCTTTGCTCTCTCCCCGTGAGCGCTCCCGTATTCTGAATAAAGTAAAGGCTTTTGCTGTCACACTCAAGTTTATTGATTCGAAGTTTTTCTTCGACACTAACTTGTCATGCATCACCTGCTCAGAATGAACAGGTGTTGGTCCTGGCCTCCATATGTCCCACAACACCCTGGAGAAGGAACACTTTCTAGGTACCCAAAGCAGTAGTGCCTTACATGCTCCATTTAGAACCAGTACCACAAGATCCTGGAGAGGAGGCTCTAGTGACCAGAATGCTGGGCAACAGCAGCTATACTGGCGTTGTGATCACTGTATCTCCAATTAACTCACCTTGGAGTAAACTTGACTGGCAAAACTGTGCCTAATTGACTGATTAGAATGGACTGGGTGTAAAATTAAAGTTTAACTATCCCATTAACTCAGGGAGTAGTAGAAGATGCTGGAAGGAAGTGGAAGGGGAGAGAGAAAGCCAGAAATAAGATAGGCAGGCAAGGTTTGCAACCCAAAGGCAAGAGAGATCTGTCTCTCCTATCCTTGG
Organism: Pelusios castaneus; assembly: GCA_007922175.1. Lineage (NCBI taxonomy): Eukaryota > Metazoa > Chordata > Testudines > Pelomedusidae > Pelusios > Pelusios castaneus. Next base: position 11,647,183 of record ML685756.1, on the reverse strand, counting down.
TTTAAGGGTCTGAAATATTAGATGTTAATGTAGATAGGATACTATAGAATGCTGTAAAGGGGACCAGTGTAGTAAATCACATGTGGTGTGTGTTCTGGGAGTTTTTCTAATTGAACTGAGAGACCAGAAAAATTTCCAGAATCACCATTCCCAGCATCAGAAAAATTCTAGAGCACAAGGAGCTCACAGTTCCATCCACCTACCTCTCCTCAGTGTGTCAAATCTTGATAGCTCTACTTGATGTAGGCCCTGAGTCTGTTGCAATGTTTGTACCCCAAATGGTTTGTATTTCTTTCCAGTGACTGATGTAGGTTTCTTGTCTTTTTAATTCCCATGTTGACTGGTAAATCTTTTCTATAAAGTGTCTCCAGGACTTGCTTCTCTATGTCTATATGACCATGGAAGTGTGTGTCCAGCTACTCTGCTCCCACTCTGAACTGCTGAGTCTTTGCTGGAAAAGCAGGTTAGTCTTCATCTTCTCTAGATACTGTGCTGATCTCAGCACCAACATCACAGATCTGGGCTTTGTATTGATAGGATGACATCATAGCAGAGAGCCAAGATGCTCTCCTTGCTGGCTCTTTGCTTTCTACCTGAGTTAGGCAGTATTTATTCCCTCATTTTTTTGGAACTTTCAGCACCATATTTTAAATTCACAGCAATGAACTAAATAGTCATTCCCACCCAAAATATAAAGGTTGTTCCTTTTTGTCCCCTGACTCCTACACAAATGTGTGTTGTTTTCACCCAAAAAAACCTAAAAGGCTCCCTGGTAGTTCTTTAGGTGCCACTGCTTTGCTTTCCATGCTGCCTCTTAAATAAATTTCTGGGCTTTTTAAAATCTATTTCTGTTTTTCTATCTTATTCTTACTTTCCCCCATGAGTTCCTGTACCAAGCAACTGCACCCAGAAGACTTCCTCACAGTAGAAACACTGAACTGTCCCTTTTGGAAAGGTTCTAGGCTTCACTACCCACTCAGGCTCTCCCCATTGGGTTTTGTGCTCAGAAAATACGCAAACAACTTTAATTCTGGAACTCCTTAACTTTCGAGTGCTTGACTTTATTCCCATAATAGTCTTTTACCATAGGGTTTTTTCTTTTCCTGTGTGGTTAATATGTAGAATACATATGGTAATTGATCAATAAATATACAGTGAGGTAGATTAGATGTATTCTAGTATTGTATGTAGTAAACTATAATCTGAAAGTAAAATTTCAGTAGAATGTCTTCTATTCCAAATGGTTTTCTCTTCCCTTCTTATAATATTATTTCCTGGCCATCTGGGTCTGTCACTAGTTGTCCCTCATCTATTTCCCACTGCTGAATTGTTGTTCCCAGAGACAGTATTGCCACAAGGAACTGACGGACAATATTTCTGATATGTAAGACTTGCTCATATATTGAAATTAAACACAAAGGCTATGTCTACACTTGGCCAAATAAGTCGACTTTGCTAAGTCAACTTAACAAAGTCGAATTTAAGTCGACTTTGTTAAGTCAATTTAACATGTCCACACTATAAAATTAGGTTGACTTAAAATAGAACTTGCCAAATCAACTTAGAGTGTCCACACTGGACGCCTAAGTCAACTTCTAGGGGGCTAGATGGACCTGGGAGTGGACCATGGTGGCAGGGGAGGGCACCCCTTCTAAAGTGCCAGGGCCTCAGCATTTGCCCCATTGTACCAGGGTACAGTGGGGGCTGAGCAGGACAGGGACAGGGGAGGGTATAGGAGCGGGGTGGGCCGGGCTGTGTCCTTCCCTGTAGGTGGGCACGCCAGGCTCTGGCTGTACCAGCCACACTTGCAGGGAGGTCAGTGGGGGAGCCCTGAGGGCCCTTTAAGTCGACTTAAAGTCGATTTAGGGCTAATCTGCATCTACACTGGCTAAGTCGACTTAATAAAGTCGATTTAGCCAGTAAAGTCGACTTTAAACTAGGTTTTATAAAGTCGACTTAAAATTTCCTTAAGTCTACTTAAGCAGCAGAGTAAGTCGACTTAAGGAAATTGAGTGTAGACGCAGAATAAATTAAATCGACTTAAGCAGGCTTAAGTCAACTTAATTTACAAGTGTAGACACACCCAAAGGACCTGTTCTGGCATCCATTCAAGTCAATGGCAAACTCCCATTGTCTTCATTTTTAAGAGGATCAGACTTCAATTTCAGTTCAGGAACACACAGGATTCTAAACTAAGTTTTGGGGTTGCTTTGTGTTGACTGCCTTGTAGAATTTTCTTTACAATCGCTCTGTTACTAACTGAAAGAGGAAAACCAAAATAATTGAATTTTGAAATAAAATGTCTTTCCTTATTTGATTTTCATCATTCAGAATTTCCACTCTCGAAACATTAAAGCTGAACAAATGTATCAGGAATGTCCCTAATCACTGTTACAGGGAAAAAAAATCCACCAGAACCTCTTATGAGAAGGGACTCTGTTCAGGAAAGGCAATTTAAGCAGTATGAAAAGGTTGAGTGCACATTTAGGATGTAGGGCATGGAGCTGTAATCATGTCATTTCTCTTCTCTTTTTAAAACGACGATTTTTTTCTTCTTTGTTTATGGTATGTTTTAAATTTGCTGAACATAAATTGTTATTCTGATCATTTTTGTGGATACTTTGCTGTATATCATTATTATTATTATTAGTGTATCCTATTTACATTGCCATGTCTACAATTACCGCACTGTTGAATGTGTATGGGTTTCAGATCCTCTTGGCTTATAGAACTGAATTTCAGGCAAGGACAAGGAAAGGACAAAAAAATGATTTTTAAAAAAGGAGATATTGATCATTTGAACAATGACTTCTGGGAAACCATTTGTTACCATTATTTATTGGTTTATTTGGCAGTTAACAGCATGAAATAAAGAAAAGAGTACTTAACCCTGACAAACTAGTAGTTAACTGCAATTAAATGATAATTAATGAATCACAGTGAAGAGTTGGGGGTTTTTTTTGTTTTGTTTTTTACAATAACACTGTATTTTAAAAAGGCTAGCAGCTGATAGGCAACAAACTGCATAGCTGCAGTAGAAAATTCAGTCCCCTCAAAAGTTAATGGTGCATAATTTAGCAACCAGAATAGAGGATGCCTTTGCTTGTAAAGCTTTAATATACCTCTTTAATGTGTATTAAGATTCCTGTTATCATCTATCATTCTCATAAAAATACAGATTAATATACCTGACACTTTTCACAAAAGTTTGGACAACCAAAGATTGAGTAATGTGGCATTTAACCCCTGAACTTCTGTCACTCCAAGATGATAGATATGAAGGTTACTTGGTTTTGTTGAAGGAAAGGACTGGTAATGGTGACAAACTGGAATGACTAAAAAGACTGCAGCTGTGAAGTAATAAATTACACCTCTCAGAGTCTGCAATTCTAGGAGTGAAAAGAACCAGACAGCCAGTAACCAGCATCCCAGGAGCAGTGTATGCAAGCAGTGATAGGAAGGCAGCGTGCATGGCTCAGACCCAAGAAGGAAATGGCAGACTTTGTTATTTTTAATCAGTTTTGTTGATTGTAGTCACTGGAGATTAAAGAAGACCTCTGTTTTTAAAGATGAATTTTCACTAAAGCACTTGCAGAGGAGAGTACATAAGTAACCCCCATTACACCCAGTCCAATTTTGGGTCACTTTTTGATCATCACCGAATTAACTTTTCTTTTCAGCAGAAACAAGCATTTGACAAGGTACTAAAATAATATCCCTTAAACACACTCATATTTCTCTTGCCTATTGCACTTTGGGTTGCTTTTGGAAGTTGATAAATAAGGAAGATCACTAAAATGAGCTCTTCTCCAAAACAGTCTTGAGTAGTATCCCTCTGACTTAGAGCCACATTCTGTTTTAACAATGAATTATCTGTAAATACACACATGTGGCTTCATGTCATTTCATAAAGGAAAACATGATGCTCTAGTTTGCAATAGAAAAAATTAATATTGGCACTGTTATTTATCCAATGCCATATTGTATATGGGTGTGGCACTTTGCAAATATTTGAAAATACCTGCCTTGCTTGTAATCTGCACATAGTACATGCATGTTTAATTTCTCATGAGCATATAAAACTGGAGTTAATAATCACAATTTGAATATTACAAACATGCAGTGAAACGTCAAGATAATAATTTTTGTTACTATAGCACCAACAAGTCCTGGCCATGGCCCTAAAGAACTTATCTAATTATAAGATGATGTGAATGTACCTAAACTGAATCATCATTTGATAATATAGCTCTAAGCATTGTCCTCCCCACACCTTTTGTTACTCATAGACTCTAAGGTTAAGACGGGACCAATACGATCATCTAGTCTGTCCTCTTACACAGTGCAAGCCACAGAACCTCACCCACCTCCTCCTGCTATGAACCTCTAACCTATGACTAAGTTATTAAAGTCCTTAAATCATGATTTAAAAACTTCAAAGTACAGAAAAACAGCAAATGAGTCACATCCCATGTTACAGAGGAAGGTGAAAAATCCCTCAGGCTATGTCTACACTTGCAAGTTAGTTTGAATTAAGGAAGCTTAATTCAAACTAATTTAAGCCTTGGCCACACTAGACTTTCATTAGTTCGAATTAAGGGCGTCCTTAATTCGAACTAATAAATTTCATTGCTTAGTTTGAACTAACCCTTAATTCGAAATAGTTAGTTCGAATTAAGTCAATGTGGCCATATTAGTTCGAACTAACTGTTTAGTTCGAAGTAATCAGCAGATTGACCTTCATGCAATTGACTAATTTGAACTAAGCAAATTCCCTTCATGGACATGGTTAGTTCGAACTAGCATTCTAGTGGGGCCATGCTAGTTCGAATTAAGTTAATTCGAACTAACTAAAATTAGTTCGAATTAGTTAGTTTGAATTAACTAATTCAAACTAGCTTTTGTAAGTGTAGACGTAGCCTCAGAGCCTTTGCCAATCTGCACTGTTGGAAAATTCCTTCCCAACCCCAATATGGCGATCAGTGAATCCCTGAGCATGTTAATAAGACTCATCAGTCATGCTCATTATGCCATGTCTAAACATAGGCCTTAATCCTACAACTTATCCACAGGGGTGGACTCCTACAACTCTGTGGAGTAGCACATGTAAGAATCTGCCTGCACAGTTCAGACCACATGATTTAGGTGCCACTCCCACAGGCTATATCTACACTTACAAAGTTAAGTCGACTCTGTTAAGTCAACTTAAATCGACCTTGTTAAGTCAACTTAAAGAGTCTACACTAGACTCTTAAATTCACTGCCTAGGCCGACAGAGAGCCATGGCTCTCCGTGAGCGGATGCCCTCTCTCTGGGGAAGCCACCCGCGGCTCCCTTGTCCCGGGGGGAGCCCCTTGTCCCTGGGGAAGAAGGGCTCCCTTCTCCCTGAGCCAGGTCCCACTAGTCCTAGGTCAGCCTAGGGCATTAGAGGGCTGGGGCACATGACTTATGAGGAGAGACTGAAGGAACTAGGCTTATTTAGTCTACAGAAGAGAAGACTGAGGGGAGATTTGATAGCAACCTTCAACTACTTGAAGGGGTGCTCCAAAGAGGAGGGAGCTAGGCTGTTCTTGATGGTAACAGAGGACAGAACAAGGAGCAATGGTTTCAAATTACAGCTGGGGTGGTCGAGGTTGGATATTAGGAAAATCTTTCTCACTAGGAGGGTGGTGAAGCATTGGAATGGGCTACCTAGGGTGGTGGTAGAATCTCCATCTTTGGAGATTTTTAAGGCCTAGTTAGACAAAACCTTGGCTGGGGTGATTTAGTGGGAGTGGTCCTGCTTTTTAGCAGGGGGTTGGACTAGGTGACCTCGTGAGGTCCCTTCCATCCCTATTATTCTATGATTCTATGATTAGGTCGACCTAAGGCGTCCACACGGTTTAAGTAGACTTAAGTTGTAAGTCTTAATTCAAACTAACTTGCCAGTGTAGACATGGCCTATGAAAATACAGCAAATGTGAGTTAAGAACAAATGAACTACTTTAGCAGTTGATGGCACTCATCCAGCCTCATCAGCCTATGCCACATCCCACTTTGCAAATATGTGCATACATTTCCCAGTGGGCTATTCCTTTTGATGTTCTACCAGATTAAGGTCTCTGAAACATGAAAAAAACCAACCTGACATCCTACCTCATAAGAGCTTCAAGCATCTGACAAAGTGGGATTTTCTCCAATGAAAGCTTGTGTGATAAATAGATTTGTTAATCTTTAAGTGCCACTAGACTCCTTGTTTGTTTTGCTGAACTAGACTGACATGGCAACCGCTTGGAAACTGCAAAATAGTGAATATTACCATAAAATACTGTTTGTCTGCTTTACTTAGAGCAATCTGATAGCACTTCTGATAGTTTATGTTTATTTTACTTAGTCTGAGATGTAACATACAGCTGACAAACAACTCTTTTGTACTGGCAATACAAAACTTGTTTTAAAATGTTATCAATAAAGCGTTATCTGCTTCTCAGTAGCAGTTACCTGAAACAGACTTTCCAGTTAGAAAAAAGCTTTGCCAAAACTGCTGGGTTTTCAATTAATTACCACTACTCAACAGTCTTGCATTCTCTCAATGAACTGCATTCTAGTGCCATGGGCCCTTACCAAAAATACTCAGGGTTCAGTTTTTCCAATCTAGAAACAATGCCTGAGAGTCCCTGACCTGATCTCAACCATCGTAATTTTTACACAGAGGGAAAGGAGCTATCTTTGGCATCTAGATTCCAAATGATAGGAGAGATTACAATTCCAAATCAATAACTCACTGGCATCCTAAGAGGAAATGGAAACCAGTACAGTTTTCACAAAACACTTGAAAAGTTAGTTAAATTTCATAATTTGAAATGAACAGTTAAGTGAAGGTAAATATTCAAAATCCTCACAGTTCATACAAGCAAATAACTCTTGCACTTGTCTCCACCTTATTAGTCTTTCAGCACAACCTGCATACGTTCCTACTCTAGAGATACCATGCGCTCAACTGTTGTCTCATATACCCATTTCTTCTATTTATTTTCATGGTCCCATTTGGCCACTTATTATATATATTTATTACCCTTTCAACAGAATAATGTTCTGCCTGAATTTTCCATTTATTCCTAACTGTCTATTATGTCCCTTCATTTGTGACACATAAACCAAAATAAAAACTTACTTTGATGGTCTTTATTGGCTTTTTAACAAATTTTGAAGACCCATTAGGTCACATCAAAGTTGCCTTATTTCCAAGGAGAATAAACCTATCCTGTAATAGGCAGAAATCTATTTCAGTTACAAAGTAAGAGGACTAAACTAAATCCTTTATGCTTCCTTAATAACAACAATCACAAAAATGGCAAGCCTCACTGTTTTGTCTGTACATCTTAAGCCACGAAAGTCCTTTGCTTCTGTTCAGAAATAAAAACAATATATTCTAAAAACAGATGTAAAAAAACATTTTAGTCATGTTAATTCTCTAATATTAATCTGAGTGCCTAATCAGTGCAGCGTAGAGTGGAAGAATCACTTCTCGTGTCTTACTCACAATACTCCTGTTAATACACCCCGGAATGGCATTTGCTTTTTTTGCAACAGTATTACATTGCTGACTCATATTTAGCTTGTGGTCCACTATTACACACAGATCCCTTTCTGCAGCACTCCTTCCTAGGCAGTCATTGCCCATTTTGTATGTGTGAAATGGGTTGTTCAACTCTAAGTGGAGTACATGGCACTTATCTTTATTAAATTTCATTCTATTTATCTCAGACAATTTCACCAGTTTGTCCAAATCATTTTGAATTGTGATACTATCCTTCAAAGCACTCACAACCCCTCCCAGCTTGGTATCATCTGCAAACTGTATAAGTTTGCTCTCTATGCCATCATCTAAGTCATTGATAAAAATGATAAACAAAACCGGACCCAGGACAGATCCCTGCAGCACCCCGCTCAGTATGTCCTTCCAGCCTGAATGTGAACCATTGAGAACTACTCTCTGGGAGTGCTTATCCAACCAGTTTTTCACTCATATTATAGTAGCTCCATCTAGTTTGTACCTCTCCAGTTTATTATTGAGAATGTGATGGGAGACATCAATTTACACCATCTAATGATTTTACCCTTTGTGTTTCTCACTTCCTCCAGCTTAAAAAAATGATTATAACAGATTACAATCAATAGTTTTCATTATCCATTGTGGAAAGAGCTGATGCCATCTTTTGCATAGGCAAAATGGCATGTTATGAGGGACATAAATGTCTCTCACACATCTGGTGGAAGTACTCACAGCCAAATGCGTGCATATATCTCTTTCACCAATTGAGCATGATTTATTTTTGAGGATATGAAAGACTGGGATGGATAAATCAGTGGCTTTTCTTTTGCACATTTCCAAGCCCTTCTTTGGATGCAACTCTCCCTCTTTTAAATATCATTGTATACCAATATACTCCTCTCGACAACTAGTTTCATTTTGGGGAAGGCAGACTAATAACGCTGGCTACCCATAGAAACTGAATATTTTCCTAGGAGATCTTTTAGCTTTGTCAATTTCTGCAAGGTGTATTATAAACATGACAAGGCAAATGGGTACTCCTTATATCTTTTCTAACTCCACACACAGTACACTGGTGTCCCCATCATAGTGATTGCTGCCCCTTTCACAGCATCGGTTTTGATTCCTGTCCCTGAAGGAATATGAACAAAATACTTCAGTTGACTGGAATAGGTATTGGTCCAGATTTAACCCAGCTCCCTTTTCCCCATGCTTTGGGAGCATGACATGTAGATTGGCTTCATATTCTTGAATAGCGGCACTGACATAACATCTCCTCCACAATGGCTGCAACCTCATGAAACTTGACATAGGTGTCATCCCCTTTCTTTTGAAACACTAACTGGACTGAGTGAAAACTATAAAGTAGGTGGATGAATCTTTATCTCCTTTGGTAGTATTAAATCTGCTTATCACTGAACTTTCTTCACCCAGTTTTATCAGCCAGATACCCAAATCTAGTATCCAGGACACTAAGGCTATGTGTACACTGGTAAATTAAGTTGATTTAAGCTTGGCTTAAGTCGACTTAATTTGCCCTGCATCTACTCTACACTTTGCTTAAGTCGACTTAAGCAGCTTGCTTAAGTCGACTTAAGGAAAATAAAGTCGACTTAATGAGAATTAAGTCGACTTTATTAAACCACCTTTCTACTCGACCTAAGGCTTAATTCGACTTTTTAAAGTCGAATTAAGCCAGTGTAGCCCTGGGGTAGCCCTAAGTCGACTTAGGGCTACCACAGGAATACACCAATGCCCTCCCTGCCAGGGGGGGCACAAGGGGACCTGGCATGCCCCCCAAAGGGCAGGGCAGAGCCCTGTGTGATGCTGTCTGGATTTAGGGAAGCATTTATGATATTATTTTC
>ML685756.1:11574317-11632784 GCA_007922175.1 Pelusios castaneus | reverse complement strand
GAAAATAATATCATAAATGCTTCCCTAAATCCAGACAGCATCACACACAGGGCTCTCCCCTGCCAGGGTCCCTGTCCCCCTTTGCCCCATTGCACACAAGGGGTGCCCTCCCCTGCCACCGTTGACCTGCCCAAGGACCCCCTAGCCCCACAAAGTCGACCTAGAGCATCCAGTGTGGATGCTCTAGGTCGACTTTGTAAGTTCCCCTTTAAGTCGACTTTAATTTTAAGTGTAGACACACTAAGTCGACTTAACTAAGTCGACTTAAAGTCGACTTAGTTAAGTCGACTTAAAAGTGCAAGTGTAGACATAGCCTAAAAGTTTGGGCATAATATTTACATCCTCAAACAGGTAATGCTCTCATTATGCTGCTGTGGTCAGGTATCATGGACCTACGTACAGTCTCAGCACTGTTGTATGTGGTTTTGCAACTTTTCCCATGGAGTTTACACATTCCATAGGACCACTGGATTTTCCAGGTTCAATACTTGTTTAATCAATTAGTCTTACTGCCAACTGGCATTTTAGTGGAGGATATATTATGAGATCTATAGCAGTACCCATTTAAATCTTCCATTTCCCAAGAAACTGCTCTAATATACAAAACACATCCTTGTCCAGTTTTATTAGGTCGTATGTCTTAGTGGCAATAGAGTGGGGGTGACATGACCAACCCAATGCATTTAAGCATTCTTTGATACCAAGCACTACTACTTCTTTGTTTATAATCTCTAAATTTTTGTCCACAGGTTTGCATCTCTGTTGTGCTTTTACAAAACTGTATATTTATCCTGCCCGGCTAGTGGCTTGGGTCCCTAACCAAGGAATTAATGTGGTGAGTGTGAGACCTTCCATTCTTCATATCGAGTGCTTTGTGCACTAGCATACAATTTAAACTTGACTTACTGATATTTCTCCTACTTAGTAACCTCTCAAACACCTGATGCTATTTCCCTTTCAATATCCCCCCCCCACCTCGAACCTTTTCCATGGGTGATTGCTTCCACTTAAATATCATCTGTACTGTATTGTGGCTGCTCCTTCATCTAAAGCATTCTTTTGGATTTGAACATTTTTCAGAAGAAAGGAGAACTCACTGCACTTTTAACAAATCTGTCCTACTTCTAAACACACCTCTGACGTGTGTGTTCTGTGACATTTCCCACAGGTTCTCTCCTTGTTTATAAATGTGTAGCTTGCCTGCTTATGCAATTGCTTTCAAGGAATTTGTGAGGCTTTGCTTCCTCTTCAAAGTAATTACCCAGGTGATCTAAGGGAGCAGATAAATAAAGCAGCCAGCTGCACATTATCCAGTTAGGTTTGCCAGCTGTAGCTTATGCAGGAGCTGTGGAATGCTGTCTATGCCAGATTAATTCCTGTAATTCATGAGCACAAGGAGCCTATGCCAGTTGCTCACATCCAGACTCCAACCAAAAAGTAAGGCCTGGAAAGAATCAAAGGTAAGGACCTAACAGAAGAAATGTGGCTCTTAAGATGTGGATGAGGACAGAGGAGATAAAAAGGGTATTCAAAACTCAAAGTTATTGAAGGATCCTCTGATTTTTTTTTTTACAGAGGAGCACTTGATTCGGTGGAGACTGATTGGATCTGGGCTTTGTTTAACCCTAATACAGTCATGGAGGAAAATTAGTCACTGAAGGCATGCTGTGCAAGCGCATTTTACTATTGCAGTCACCACTGTAATCCCTGCACATACCTATTAAACACTGCATACCCCCAGAAAAACATCGTGCAATGGTGTACAAGCATTCAAATCACAGTTATGACTAAACAAAGCTAGGTACCATTGCATTCAACATGGGCACTACAATGGCTCAGAATGACAGTGAAGATAGCGCCCACTAACATTGAATCTGCACTTGTTCTCCCAGTGCAATCTCAATTCTTCTTCCCAAGCATCTTGGATGGGTGCAATGGCTCTGCCACCTAACAAGTAACTCACCTAGTAACTGCATGCAGACCTGAGAGTAGTCAAGATAATACTCCACTAGCCTTCACTTTGCTTGCATCCCACTCCCAAATCAGGGGGATGCACAGGTATCTTAAAGCCACCTCTTTGGCTTGTTTTAAGTGCTTCTTCAATGGAGAATCAAGACCAGAGGTTGGTTGACTGAGCTAAAAGAGGGTGCTGGTTGCTTTATAAATCAGCAGAATAATTAAAAGACCTTCTTTCAGAATGTGATATATGAGGCTAGAAGCTGAGAGAAGTTTCTTCTGTTTATCTCTGATAACTTTACACTTGCAATGTTCATGAGCAGCTGTGTAGGCTCTCCCATTTCAAAAGAAAAATGCTTCCATACAACAGAAGAGATTTTACACAGAACAAGCCCAGGAATCTGACAAGCCAGGTATAGCATTTGATCATATTTTAGCTTTCTCCACTGCACAGTTACAGAAGTCATGGGGGTGTTAGTACAGTTTTTGCCATTTTAATATCTGTGACCATGAAGCTGGAAATAGCTACACTATTTTAAACAGCATGTGGGGTTTCAGAGTTGACAGTTTGAACCCTGGTGACCGGAGTGCTTTCTGAAGTAGTTAGTCTTTTAAACATAATACTGCACCCAAAAAGCTCTTTAAAAAGGACGTACAAGTAGTTCTCTCAACAGGTGGTGGAAGTGGAACAATAACTTTGTAGGCTCAAGTCTCCAATTTATCCATAGGATAAGTATAAAACACACCTACATCAAACACTCAAAAACTGTGTGAAAAGAATATTAAGACGGTAAAATGAAGCACCCAGAAGTTAGGAAATGCCACTATTAAGAGTGCCTGCATACTGTCCTACCTATAATCAAAATGGAGAGTCAGCTAACAATTTGCTAGGTGCTAATTAGCACTCATCTGACACCTGAGCATTACCATTTAACTAATTTCAAAATGTTGAAGGTAATGCCTTCAAAGGCAGATGAGTGCTGTCTGAGCACTGTCGCAGGTGGATTCCTAGCTTCTTGTTCTTGCTGCTATTCAGACTTGTGTAGCACCCAAAATTCACTAAGTAGGAACTTTCCAACTGCTAGAGCCCTGCTGCCACAGGCAGTCCCTCAAGCTGCCCAGAACCGAATGGCTTGAGGGAATCCCCGCAGCGGAGCTCCAGCCACCAGGGCTCCTGGCAGCTAGAGCCCTACTGCCGCTTGGGTTCCTCTGCTGCCGAGAGATCTCAGCGGCTAGAGAGCCCCGCTGCCAGCCTAAAGGTTGGTTGGGCAGTACATGGTGAGATAGGTGCCCACCATGCACTGCTCCTTCTAACGAAAATGCAAAGGAGCATGTGAACACTCCTTTACGTTAGAAGGATTTCTGTGTGGATGGGGGAAAGCGTTACAGTTATAGTGCTTTTCTTCTCTCGCAACAATTTATTGCGGGATAAATCTGCCATGTGTACATAGCCATAGAGTTGGATTCATAAGCTGGGGGAGGGCTAGGCAACCCCTTGCCTCTTTAGGCATCTACGTTCAATGTTTATGTGCTTCTGACATTCACAAAATCACTGCTCAGCTACCACCTAGCCTTGAAGGCATTTATGTTTCAAGTACTGAAGTCCCTCAGGTGCCTAAGTGGTGACACTGCAAAGCTGCTTGGTGCTTCGCTCATGAATGAGCCCTGGCAGGGTCCACGAATTAGATGTTCCCCTGCCTGTCATGCTGAGGTGCCTGATCCAGGCTGCCCTCAGATAGAAAGTAGCAGGAGGACATGATGCTTTCTCCTTCCCACTTGCTTTTATCCTGCAGCCACTAGGCTAGGGTCTCACCTAGGAGGAGGGAGAAGTGGATTTAGATCTCTCCTCTTGGGCTGATGTAGCAAGGACTGGAACCCAGGTTTCTGCTTCTCCCATATGAACTAACTAGTGTGTTGAGACATCCTTGCTCTCTTTCTGGCCCATCTGCACTTGGCAGTAGGGCATCAGGAAGTTAGATGATGCAGCATAAAATGCTGCAGGTGATGTTTAAGTCCTTCCTCGTGAAGCTAGCCCCTGTCAGAGCATTTTTTCAGGTGTACTCCTTGCTGGCCGGCAATAGTGATAATCCCTTGTCTGTTGGGGTTAGTTACAGTCCACCTTCAGCATTTTAGTGCAGAAGGGTAGTAAGAGCGGAATTGACTCAAGTGTTCTTATTAAGCTGTCACAATGCAACCAGGAAGATGTGTTTAAAAAGGAGGTTAATGAAGCTGAAGGAATGTTACACTGATCTTTCAGTGACTTGTGTCCCTACATATGTTGGTGTGCTGAAATTATCACAAGGGATCTGTTAAGCCAGAGAGGGCTCAGGAAACTGTGGCTTTGGGGCTCTGGAAAGGGAAAGGTTCCCTAAATGTATCATCCTCACTAAGTTTTCAGTTTTATCAGTTTGCTTAAACAAAAATAACTGTTTCAGTGCAGAAACCTGTGGAATGACTGTTGGCTGCATGTGGTTGAGCTCTTCATTCAATGATGCATTCTCTAATTTGCATAGCTATATATTAACTAAGGATCAGCATTTAGCTAGCCAATGTAAGCTACGCTAAACTTTGGTACGTTCACTGTTGACTTTCTCTATATGGTAAACAGTAGCACTGCAAGTATTTTGCACCCCATCACATCACGCTTTCTCAACACTGATTTATAGAGACCCTTCTAGAGGTGAAAGGGTGGATCGGTATCCATGGGCAATGCATCTGAAATAAAAAAAAAAACAGGTCCTAACACTGGTGAATTTTGACTGAGTTCAGATCTGAACTTTGTAGCTGGTCCATATCTCTAAAACGAGCCAGAATGAAAACTGAGATCTGAATGTTCCTGACCTATGAAAGAGTTTGGATCTTCATCTTTTACTGGTCTGCCAATATTGCCAAATAAGGTATAATTAATGCTAATTATAGTCAGGGCTGGATGTAGGGGCTGGTGACTCAGGCAACTGCAGGTATGCCTGGCTCAGGAAAGGGTTGGTCTAGAGGTTCTGTTTTTGTTAGTGAAAAAGGGAAAATAGAATGTTTAAAGTAAAATGTTTAAGGTATTCTATATGTGGATTCATTTTTCCTCCTGGAATGTTCTGGGTGTTTGTAGAGTCTCATAGAACTTTCCAGATTTTCTGAGAACTACATTTTCCTCAAACTTCTTAGAATGTTGTCAGCCATTTCTCACAGGTGTATAAGAGGTAGGGTATTGCCAGTCAGTCAGTGAGATGTATCTGGTTTTTTTTATTTGCTGATATATGGTATGAATAAATACAGATTTACAGATCTAGCTTGCAAATGTATCATCTTGTATGATAGGGATAAATCATGCATTCTCGCCATGCATTCAAGTTGGGAAATGGGCTCCAAATGGAATAAAAAATAAGATATTCAAAAGTTTAATAAATGGAATGGGGTGGCCACTGAAAACTCTGGGGTGCCATTTGGTCTAGGGCTGGTTCTGATTATAGCAATAAGGACGCATCCTTAAGGATCTGAGATGACCAACAGTTGGTCAAATTGGAAGTATAGACCAGATTCTCTGACCAGTTCTGCATCCTTTATGCCATTCTGACTACATTTCACCTGCTGCAGACTCCCTTGGTTCAGAGGAATCCCTTGCAGGTAGGAAGTAGAGCCGACTCTTTCACCTTTGTCCCTTGAGTCCTGGGCGTAGGCGTGTCTCAAGTGGGGCCAGTGTGTTCTGTGATGTGACTTCCCCATTGCTGGCAGACAGTCTCTAGGCAACTGTTACCAGTTTAGAGTTCTTTTAAACTCCTCTGTGGGTCGGGATGACATGAAGCTGGCTTTAGAAATTAGAAAGTCATAACTAGCTCTGTGACAGTCCCTCCTATTATCTGGTCCATGGACTTTACAAGAAAATGAATAGACATGATCTTCTTGAACTGCTACTCATTTTTACTTCCATGTAACTGCCAACGTATTTTTTGTGATCGGTGTTGCTCTCTTATAACTACTCGAGACATTTTTAGTTATTAATATCTGCATGAGAGGGAAAAACAACTGACTGCACAAATCATCTTTACATTTGTGCTGGTAACAGCCCTATCCTGCCTGCCTAATAAAGCCACTCCTCCAGTAAATTCATTTTTACTGACCACAATCTTTTTTTTAGATTGTTACTGAGATTTCATGGGATTTTTCTTGCTTTACTGAACCTGTGTCCTCATTGATATCAGTATTGACTGTCTTAGACTCTTCATTATAAAGACTGAGCCTCAAAGCACAATACATAGAGCAGCTCCAATACCCTTTCTTTTTTCTACACAAGATGTATTTTTTTCTGAAAATAGACCCATATGCTCCCTTCTTCTCCCAATTGTTACAGCAGAGTAATATATAGTAACTATCAGCATTTGAAAGCTATAAATAGGATAATCCAGGAAGCAAAATAGAGAGAAACTCCCCCCACCTCCCCTTTGAAATATATAGGGATAAAAATATTTTGAAGACAATGGGTGGAGAGAAAAAATTGTGCAAGTTTTCCTAAAAATGACAAATTTGGATTCTTTTAAATAAGGGTAGCTGGCATTTATTCAAAAGTAACAACGACAACAAACCTCAGTGCTCTTTTCAAAGACACAATCCTACTCACTTTTACTCAGGAGAACTGAGTTGACTACAGGCCTGCATTAAAATGGGACCTGATTCTCAGAGGTGCCGAACACTTGCACTCCTTTTGGAACAAATAGGACCTGTGAAAGTGCAACCCACTGGTGAGCATGGGTTCTCCTCTTGCCTAGTCCAGAATAGGTGTGAGTCTGTTGAAGTCTCAGTTGGCTCATTTGCTCAATCTGAAGAGACTTATGTTTATCAATCCCTGGTGTTGGCTAAATCAGCTGCTGTTGGTTTTACTCAGTAGCTCTGAAATCTAGCCATTTATTTAGGTGTCTATCGTTAGGCCTATAAATTTTAAAATGTTGAGCCTATCAGTATATCTTCATGGTAAATAAAAACCCACATCTGGCCCATACCAGCCCATTTGGGATCACAGAGCTCAAGCTGTGAAACTGTTTCATGGCTTTGTAAACTTCTAGCAGTGTGCTGGATCCCAAGCTCAAAGACTCTGGTAGCCCAACCTGCAAGCCCAAGTTGAAGTATACAGACCAGCCACAGGATTTTCTTTGCTGTGTAAAGATATCCAAAATTCTCTACTGTACTACCAACATATGTAAAATGAAGATATTTTTCTAACAGATAGTGTTGTGTAGCTATATTAATGTGTTTCTTTTAACCTGTTTTGACACCTTCTACAGAAGACACAGTAAAAGTGCACATTATTTTTGGAAGTATTATCTGTTGAGTTAAGGTAAGATCTCTTTTTTTGGTGGGTGGAGGGGGTGCTTCTTTTTAACATTGCTTGATTGATTAATAGTTTGGGGTATAATTTAAGAATATTACAAATGTTACAAAACAGAACTTTTCTCCTGCAAGGGGTCTCAACAATACATATTCAAGTGCTGGTCTGTTGAGAATACTATACCGCTACTTTAAGAAATCAAACATCAGAATCTAGGGAAGGTTTGAGGCAATGGGTGAGATCCCTGCTCTGACTCCTTTATACCATATGAAAAGGCCAGACAAGCATAAAGAAGCCCTAAAAACAACAGTTCTGGCCATGGGCATATTCTTTGATACTGGCACTCCAAATAAAAGCCAGAGGTTCTCTTTTGCAGAACCCCTTCCCTGCCACAAGCCCTGGCATAGGGAGCATATTGGAAGATCAAGGGGTGCATCAGGGGCAGGGCCACAGTACGCAATGTTGTGTCAGTTCTGGGTAGAGTTACAGCCCATAATGCAGCTCGAGAAGCCTGTTATACCAGGTCTCGAGAAGTCAATGTCAAGATTATTCCAGGATTCTGAGAACAATCCAGTGTCAGGAGAATGCAGTGGCAGTTGAAAGTGACTTTACATCCTAATGAGAGTTTACATCCATTAAACTTAACATCCATAATGGTAATTTAAAGGTAACTTAACATCCTTCTACCTGGTATGCAACTTCTGGGCTACATGTGTTCCAGAATCGGTAGAGTGAAGCAGGGAAACTTTTGAGACAATAATGCTTTCCTTACTTATCCTTCCTGGATGACTCAAAAACAAAACTGGCATGACAGACACTTCTAGGTTTCCTTCCAGGACCTTCTCTATCCTAATTCTGCCCGCCAAAGAGACTTTTATTGCCCCCGCCCACAGGATGCACCCTCTTGAGGATTAATTGAAGTTCTTCTAAACAGTGGAATGTCTGGTTGGTGAGTCTTGCCCACAAGCTCAGGGTTTAGCTGTTTATCATATTTGAAGTTTCTTGTCCAGTGTTAGAAGAAAGTTTCTCTTTCTTTTGATTCTTTACCATTGTCACACAACATTTTGCTTGAAATGGGATCATTTTGCCCTTGTATGAAAGAGAGAAAACCAAAAATGCCAAATTTCAGTCATCCACAAGGCTGTATAGGTTGGGGTCTCCAACTGCAGGGACTTGGTGCAAAAAGTGCAGTAGCTACAAAGGCATTTGCAATAAGGAGATATTCCATACACAGCTAAGTTCAAACAAATATAATGCATGCTCGATTGGGTCCTAAAATGTTCAACTAAAAACTATTCATTCTCTTTTCTATACAAAGGTGTGGGTGAGATTTGCTTTTTAATCATTTGCTCAGTTGGGTTTACTGTAGTTTAGCTGTGGGACTGTTTTGCTATGTTCAGACTCAGTGTACAGCAACAGTTAGGTGAAGCTTTACTGCACCTAGAAAACAAAACTCTGTGTCACTGGGCTTCTTCTGCATGGTGTCTTATTTAAATGAGATGTTCAGCGTTCTATTTGATGCTACTTAGTAGTTTGTATGGTGAATCTGTGTTTTGAACATATGCTTTCACTGTCAGTACTCTGAATGCTTAAATTTTACACCAGGCTTGACAAAGCTGCTGCAGAATCTGTTCATTTTCAATATCTCATACATTTTCTCTGAATTATGGACAAGCCTCTGACAAAAAGCCATTGGTCATCTGTAATACTTAATACAAGGCAGCCTTTTAATGTCATTTCTAGAATTGCTTCAAAACTACTGTAATGAGCTAAGTAGCACGACTCCTCAAAAAAGCCTCCTGTAGCAATAGAATATGTAATGTTAAAGAAGTCCTTGGTGGTAATGTTCTCCCACTAATGTTTTTACTCTTTAAATGGGCAGCCTCTGGGGATAAGAGAGGACATCAAGGTTTTCATCAGTTTACATTTTTATCATCCATCTGGATAATAAACTCTCAATTAATTCACAGTGTCATGGTAAAAACATCAAAACATATGTATGTATGTCTATAAAAAAGTGTAATAATTCACAAAATGACTGCTCTCTAGTTATCAGAGCTGGATCTCAAGATCATTGCATTCTTTGCTTTATCTGTTACTGACTTGCTTGGTAGCCTTGAACAAATCATATCACTCAATTGTACTTTTGTTTTTTCCAATTGTATGATAATATAGTCCCTCATGCTGTATTATAAACTTACTGGCATCCTTGGCATATACCAGAAAATATGCATTTATTTATTAATTTAAACAAACTTTCAAAATGGTGACCTTATGTTTTAGAAAGAAAAGACTAGCGATGTAAGATGATGGCCTGTATAGCTTTAGGAGCAATGGTTGCAAGAAGGAAGTGTGTGCACAACCTGTGTGCATGCGGCTAGAATTCAGTTGCACCTTGTTTGAAAATAATTTCATTAACAAAGATCCAGTATAGTTTTAAAACCATGGGCTACGTCTACACTGGCAATTTAAGTTGACTTAAGGACTTAACAGAGTCGACTTAACTTTTCAAGTGTAGATATAACCATGGGTTTCTCTCATATTATTACATAAACCGTGACCCATGTAGCAACTCGTATTTGCATTACTTTGGTTCAATCTTCTGTAAGATATTTTGATTGAAACAATGATACTTCTGTCTTAGGAAAACATAGTATTTTTTCAAATGTTGTCAGAATATTTTTGATAAAGTTCCAAATTTTTATGAATTATTGGAAAACTGAATAGGTTACATAGAGCAGTGGTTCTCATCAGGGGTACATGTATTTTATTTGTGGGGGAGAATTCTAACAATGGTGCTGACCATTACTAGCTGGAAATGGTGGAATTATCAGTAATAATGCAGAAAAGGCTGAAGTGTTCAATAAACATTTCTGGATTGTTAGTAAGCTGAGTGCAAGTAAACAATGTGATTTTTAATATAGCTAAATATATGCTATGACAGATACAACAATATGCTGGCCAAACCTTGCTGTATTAACTTTATTTTAGAAGTTCATTGTAGTAAACATTTGGATTTTCAGGTACTACTGTGGGAATGTATGGAACCTCTTTAGAAGGAAAACAGCATCAATGCAATTTCTGGGAAATATTGTGTGTTTCAAGATTATGTTGAATAATGTAGTAATAATATGAAGTGGAATTCCTGGGAAGTATTTGGAAAGAGGCAATTGCAAATTCCCATCTACAGGCTCACCTTTGAAGGTTTGCCTTGATAGGGCAGGGCCTTTTATCTACTGATAATTTGTTGAATGAAGACAGTTCAAAGACAAACAGTATAAAAGAGCAACTGACTTACTCATTAATGTGCTTTTTCTGATCTGCAACTATGATGAATTTCTGACCACAGGAAAAACCCTTGTGCATGGTTTAAAGGACTAATCACTGAGCAAAGGCCTTGCTGGAGCGAAAGGTTGATCTCTGATAAACTTACTAGCATGCATGTAGGTTCTTTCTTTTGCTCCCCAGTATTTTCTCTGTAATACATTTACCTTAGAAAGAGCTATCTGGTAGATTAACGGTGGTATTGCATTGTGTACCATCTCTGAGAAGAGTAGCCAAGTAGGCTGGCTGAGTTCACAGCATAGGCAGGGAGTGTGCAGTTTGAAAATACCCTGTTTGGGGGCAAGAAGGAAGAGAGAGATGGTCTCTTCCCAAGAGAGGCCATTTTTATCAATGACTTAGATGATGGCATATAAAATTTACACATGATACCAAGCTGGGAGGGGTTGCGAGTGCTTTGAAGGATAGTATCACAATTCTAAATGATTTGGACAAACTGGTGAAATGGTCTGAGATAAATAGAATGAAATTCAATAAAGATAAGTGCCAAGTACTCCACTTAGGGTTGAACAACCCATTACACACATACAAAATGGGCAGTGACTGCCTAGGAAGGAGTACTGCAGAAAGGGATCTGTGTGTAATAGTGGACCACAAGCTAAATATGAGTCAGCAGTGTAATACTGTTGTAAAAAAAGAAAATGTCATTCCGGGATGTATTAATAGGAGTATTGTGGGAAAGACACAAGAAGTGTTTCTTTCACTCTACTCTGCACTGATTAGATCTCAACTTGAGTACTGTGTCCAGTTTTGGGCGCCTCATTTCAAAAAGGATGTGGAGAAACTCGAGAAAGTCCAAAGAAGGGCAACAAAAATGATTAGGGGTCTGGAACATTTGACCTATGAGGGAAGATTGAAAGAGCTGGGTTTGTTTAGTCTAGAAAAAAGAGACTGAGAGGGGATATGATAACAGTTTTTCAAATACCTAAAAGGTTGTTACGCAGATATAAACATCCAATTTTTGTGCAGTTAGAGAAATTTTTAGGTACAGTAACTATAACTATATATGTATTTTAGGTATAGCAACTATAGTTGACCATCCTTCCTCTCAACGATATCAACATTTATTCATCTGCAGAATCCAAAGAGCCAGCATATATGTCAAGTAGATGACCATGTAATTAACTGATTAGTCTGTATTAGAAATCCCCTTCTGTATCAGTCTGGAAGGGGATATGAGTTATTACACTGCCCCCCCCCCACCCCATCCCCCACCACAGAGGCTTCAACCTTTAGCTCAAAGCTATAACAATTCATACTTTTAGCTCTGGAGGTCTGGTTCAGTCCCTGGTACATTGACCAAGATGGTGGCCATCCCACCTGCATGTGCAGAAAGTAGTCAGAAATGATGGATGAGGTGTCAGGGGTCTGCTTGAGGGAGGAGGCATGTTTACTGAGCTCTGTGCTTGTAGCATAGCATCTTGGCCTGTGCCCTAGCTAATATGGCACTACAACAGAAAACATCTTTGGTGGCAGCATAGTTAGTGTCAATCAATATGGCTTTGTCAGACAAATTTGGTATTGATTTTTTTTAATGCAATTAGAAGCTTAGTAGGCAAAGGTAACTGTTAACCTAATGTACATCTTAGCTGTGTATGGCATCTGACTTAATACAGCACAAAATTCTGATTTAAAAAACGAGCACTATAAAAATCAATGCAGCACATAGTTTTTAATCAATGTAATAATGGATAGATCTCTAAATAATTACACATGGGGAATTATTGTACATTGGGAGCAATTCTACTGGAGTCCCATAGGGATCTGATTTTGGGCCAGTGCTATTCAATATAGGCATCAATAATTTGGAGAAATCATAAAATGATTGTTGGCATAGTTGACAGATGAGACAAAAGCTTTGAGTGGATCACATAGCAAGACTCAGCTGAACAACTTTCTTTAATGCAGGTAAATGGAAGGTCATACATCTAGGAACGAAAAACATAGATCACACTTATGGGATGAGGAACTGTGTCTTGTAAAGCAATAATATAGAAAAAAGGTCCTGAAGGTCGGTGGACTGAACATCAGCTCCCAGTGCTGGAACTAAGAGAGGAAAAAAAGCCATCTTAGGGTACATATATGCAGGAGAATATCAGCAAGACTAGAGAAGTGGTATTACCTCTTCATTATAGCATGAGTGAGACCATTTTTAGAATTATTGGCATATTGTGCCCAGTCCTAGTGTCAGAATTTCAGAAAGGACATAGAAAAACTGGAAAGGATGCAGAAAAGAGCTACAAAAATAAACTGACATCTGGACAGTTTGCCTTGTAGTGAAAGACTTCAGAACTCACACTACTTCGCTTAAAAAAGAGAAGGTTAGAGGTGACTTTATCATGGTCAAAAAGTACGTACATGAGGATAAGATTGCTCATATAGAAGGCTCTTCAAGTCAGCAGATGAAGGCATAAAAAGATCCAATAGCTGGAAACTGAAGCTACACAAATTCGGACTAGAAAAAAGAATTTTGGGATTATGTCTACACAACCACTTAAGTTTGTAACTTTTGTCACCCAGGGGTATGAAAAAACCTCACTCCTAGCGACATAAGTTACGCCAACAGAAATGCCTGTGTGGCTAGCACAATGTTGGTGGGACCCCTTCTCCCATTGACATAGCTACAGCTGCTTGATGAGGGTCATTTAATTATGCTAGCAGGAGAGCTCTCTTCCATCAGCATAAAGGGGCTACATAGCAGACCTTTCAGCAATGCAGCTGTTGAGGTACAATTTTATTGCTCTATAGTCTCTAGCGTAATCATAGCCTTACGCTGGGGGTAATTAACTGGGGGTACGCTGGGGGTAATTGGAAAACTTACCTAGAAATGTGGTGGATTCTCCATAGCTTGACCTTTTTAAATCAAAATTGGATGTCTTCTAAAAGATATGCTATGGCTCCACCAGAAGGTATGGATTTGATGCAGGAACCACTATTATCTGTGTTATGAAGGTGTTCAGACTAGATCAAAATTATCCTTCTTGACCTTAAATCCATGAATCTATTACACACTGAACAAGAGAAGTGACATAATGTAACCCTGCACAACCCTCAGGGAAGATGAGCAGTAGTTCAATGCCACTGTTTGGATCTTTCAGAGTGAAAGAATGAACCCACAGGAGAATAGTTCTGTCCACTCCTGCCAGATTATGCAGATGCATAAACAATAACTCCATGTTCAGTAGCATCTGATTGAAAAATATGAGCATGGGCAGTTCATAATGTAATCTGCATGTGTGGCTTCTTCACAAATGAAAAATTTGCAATAGTTTCTGGACAACCTATGAACAGGAAGAGGTGAAAATCATTGAATAAATTATTTGCTCAGCTGCCACTGAAGATGAAAAAAAGAGCAAGAAGATTGTGAGGTTTTTTTTTTCTTTTAAATCTTCTTAAATGATACTAAGAGTTTAAAGAAAAAATATTTAATGATTCAGGGAATTATTTTAATGGTTCAGAACCTATATGACTACTTTCCCAAGTTTGGGGAGGAAAACCCATACATCCTTCTCTCCTTTATGTGACAAAAGCAAATAGCCTCTGAGAAAACAGAGATGCTTTTCAACATTTAAAAATGTCACATTGCAAAGGATCGAAAAGACCTACTGCAGTGCAAAGGAGAAGGATGAGGATGTACTTCTGAAACCAAATGCCAGGAAATGAAGATGCAGGAGCATTAGTAACACAGAAAAAGTTCAGATGAGGGTTCAGAAAAGACCGAGGAGTATGGGGGAGTGGAGGAGATTCTCACAAAGGTTGGCAAAAGTTTCTAAAGATGCTGCAACATGAGCTGCCCCAAACCAGAAAATATTTCGAATAATTGGCTCACTAGTATAACGTTTTCTCGATTAAAATGTGAATGCTGTTTATAGTTGTAATCAGCAGAGTTCTAATTACCCTTTCTTCCAAATATCAATGTGTTGAACTAACTCCTAAAAAGCCTGAAGACATTTTCTTTTTGATGGCTGCATGAACTAGCTGGTCCTCAATAACATCGATCAGGCTGACTCATAGATGTTACCTCCACTTATATGCCTGCAGCATAACTGCTTGACTAGTATTTACTCTTTATTAATTTATCCTTTAAAAAAAGGTCAGTAGTAACATGTACCCTTGAGTATTACATTCTGTACACAACCAGCGACCACAAAATTTTCCATTGTGATGATTATGCATCAAAAGCCCATTCAGGTCAGTTGGATGCTTTTCCTTGACTTTTGAGGGCATTGGATCAGGCTGCATGAGACTTTCAGGAGATGCTGGTGATATTTAATGTCAATTCACAGAGCGATATACTAGTGCAATCTGTTGAGAAAGTGCCCTGAATGAGACAGCAAATCATCAAAGTACATTAAGGTTGTGTAACAAGGAACATACTTTTAAAGTTATCTTCATGTATTTGTAATTCTAACTTTTTACAAAAAAATTTAATCAGTAGCCACACATCAACAGAATGTGAACAATTTCCAAATGTTTAAATTTTGTGCTCTTGAATTGCCATTCCTAACTGCAATTTTTTAAATGATGTGTTAAACTATAAAGCTCCAAAAATATTATGCCAGGAACCAATATGACACTTGTATATTCCACAGTGAATCTCATCTTTTCATTTTAATGCATGTACTTTACTCCTATGACAGTCCTTTCTTATCCTTTGAGACTTTGTCTTTGCTGCCCTCATCTAGAATTAGAAACAGTTCCTTACTGTCCAAATGGGCTTCCAATTTTGCTTCACATATGAAGTCTTGAATTTGCCCTGATATTGAACTAGCCCTCCCAACTATTTCTAACTCCTCCTAGCTCCTACACTCATGACCACTCCTCTACTACTTCTAGTCCTATCCGTGATTTATTTCCTGTAGTGAAATATTTTAGACAGATTAACTATTTACTACTTATGTCCATGCATTCTAATGTCACAAGTTACCATTGTGATCATCTAATCTGACCTTCTGTATAACACAGGCCAGAGAAACTCTCCCAGTAATTTCTTCATCAAACCCATAACTTCTGTTTGAGCTGTAGCATATTCTTTTTTTAGAAAGACATTGAATTTTGAATTGAAGATTTCAAGTGATGGAGAATCTACCACATACCCAGGAAAGTTGTTCAGATGGCTAACTACCCACACTATTTAAAAAAAAAATGTACCTCATTTCTAGTCTGAATTTGTCCAACTGCAGCTTCCAACCCTTAGATTTCATTATACTCTTTCTACTAGATTAAAAAGCCATCTGACACTAGAAATATTTTCTGTATATAGATACTTGTAGATGGTGATCAAATCACCTTTCAATCTTCTATTTCAATCAGTTAAATAAACTGAGATTTTTTTTCTCTTACTCAGCATAGAACTTGTAGTGTTACTGTTCGTGGAGATTTAAAAGTTCAGTTCCCTGTTCTTAGGATCTTTTAATCTAAATTAAAAGGAAAACTGTCATAACAGAAGGCAAAATGGCATCAGACTAAGGAGATCCAGGGGGAAAGGAAGGGGAAAAAATTAATGGGAGTGAGGAGAACTTGTGGGGGTGTCTCATTCTGGTTTGTATTATGTTCAAGTTTTATGTTTTGTTTTCCATTTTACTTTAGTATTAATGAAGTGTGGACAAAGAAGCTGACAGGGACATCAAACAAGACAAAGGAAGTGAACTTTCAAGAAGGATTTGAAGGAACTGTCTGTTCCTCTAACTCTGTAAAACTTTTATAGCCCTCATAATTGCTTTCAAAATTCAAATAATTTTGTTATAGCTTCCTAATCCCAGCAAGGAAACATAGGATCTACCACACTGGGTTGGACAGATCGTTTATCTAGCACCTATATGCTCTCTCTAACAGTGCCCTGTACCAGAAGCTTTAGCGGGAAGGCAAGAAATACCAAATGGTTAATTATGAAATAAAATGGTCATAAAAGAGCTCCATGGAGCACTGGAGTGCGGAATCAAAGCCTTAAATATGTGTATTAGAAAGACAGGCACCTAAGTCCCATCCTGTCATGCCCAAAAGTGCCCCCTATGCCTGATGGCCCAAAGCAGGTGGTTTTATAGTTGGCTATGCAGCAGGGGCATAAAGAGAACTTGTAGAAGGGCTTACAGAGCACTTTTTGCAATAGAAACTATGGAATCTCTTGGGTCATGTTCCTCTTCCACCCTCCACCTTATTTGTTCATTGAGTATATAGCTTTTTATAATTTTAACTAGAGATTGATTATTTTCATTCCACTGTCTTTCAGAAATCCCCATTACATCTAGATGTTCTAATGCTGCCAGGCATTGTGGTTGAACTATTTTTCTTTTAAGTTGTTTGCATTAATGTATATCTGAAATACATACAGGGCCCTCACCTTTTTGACACACACCTTCTCATACTGCAACTGTTCCCCAACCTACCCATGCTCAATGCAGCCGAGGTCCTCACTAGGTGCTAACCTTTTATGCTTTCGTGATATTTCTTGCTTTCAAGAAGGCTTTGCTCATTTCTATCATCTGCTATATGGGTGGGTATGCGTGCAGTCACTGAACAACTAAAATGATACCCCATAGAACTTGTAGATCATGAGATGGCATAACAGAGTCCTGATAGTTCCTAAGAGCAATAGATAAGATCCAGAAACATGACATCTCACAGCATCATGGCATCATCACTGTATGACATAAAGCCAATATTTTCAAATTAATTAGTGATTTGAGTGGGGCTGAATGCTTAGTTTCTGAAAATCGTCCCTTTTTAAATGTGTGTGTTGGGTAACTGAAATCTCAGACATGCAAAATCACTAGTCTTTTTTTTTTTTTTTTAAATCTTGGCTTAAGATTTTTATATCCATTATTCCTTGGACTTTTTTTTAAATGTGAAGGCATCTCTGAAATGTATTTTCTCTTAAACAAATTTCTAGAATTCTTTTTTAGATGATCTGACATTCTTGGACAGATCACATATAGACATGTGGTGACAAACACTAATTGGGAATAAATAAAGGCTGATGGTGAATTGCAGAGCTATTTTGCCACCAACGGAGTTTGCAGGCCACAGTGCATCAATAGACTAACGTTTAAATTGTCATTCACCACAGGAAACTAATTCCCTTTAGATAAAAAATGCAAACACATGAAGTCTGGTTATGTCTCTTTCACTACTTATATCCTCTGGCAGGATCAAGCCTTGAAACCATATTTGCTTAGCATTTGGCCTACTTAAACAGCTCTTCAGACTCTTGCTGTATTATGTCAGTTGTGGTTTGGTTTAGTGGAGTTTTGTGGGGGGGAAGGAAGTGGTTGTTTAATCTTAATTATTGAAAAAAAATGTGTGTTTTGGCTAGATTCTACTGAGCTAGCCACAGAACAACTTTATGTAATTTCTCTCTGAACACCCTGTAGCAATTCAATAAAATTGAATTTTTCAAGTCCATCAGATGTTGACAAAAACAAGGAAAGAGTGCCATGAAGCATACCACATTGTTGCCAAATGTTTTTTCTCAATATAAATCATTCATTTTCTTGGCTATACGAACTTTGTGATTTTTTTTTAAGTGAAAGGAAGTAAATGTTTGAAGGCATAGATGGAGCCTTCCAGTGTTGACAATTTCAGCTCAAAACAGTTAATAATCTTTAAGTCTAGAAGTCCAATACAATTACCTTCTGTGGTGACATGTGGATGATGCAGAAATCTTAACCGTCTTAGGTACTGTGACTCTAGGCATACCTGTAGTCACACTCTACACACCACTGCAATAATATTTATACAAAATATGCCTTATGAGGGTAAGTAAGCTATAATATGCTGTTTTTAATATTGAAAAATGCACGTGTTAATGCAAAAACAAAGAACCCTGTGGGTTGGAGCCCATGAAAGCTCATGCCTGAAGAAATTTGAGTCTTTAAGGTGCCACAGGACCCTTATTGTTTTCGCTGTATACAGATTAACACGGCTACTCCTCTGGCATGCGTTAATGTTATATGTGAAGTTACAAAATCCCTTTTTATGATGTAACAAGAACATGTTTAAGATCAGGCAGCCTCACCTAGGTAACTGTGATAAACAGGCAGTCTGAGACACAGGAATGTGTGGTTCTCAATTTACATCTTACATCTTAGCAATAAAGCTATTGAGCTAAACAAGTAAGGGTGAGCCTGAGCTTGAACTTGTGGCTCAGAAAACTAACATTGCTCCTGCACCCCATTGAGACACAAAAGACTGAGTCCCCAGGAGGCCTTCCAGACTTGTAAGATAAAGGTAATTCATTTGGGAACATAAGGAATGGAAAGACTTAATTTTATCCTTCACCTTAAGAGACAAAGACACTAAGTGATTTGAATTGTGTGATGGGTCCTGTCCCATGTCTTAACCAATGGATTACCCTTCTGTACACAGCAGAAGCGGCTTTTGGGGTAGACGAAGCAGGTGAATGCCAAGGGCCCCGAGCAGTAAGGGGCTCCATCACCTGCTTTGCCTACCCCAAAAGCCGTGTATGCCTTTGTCAGCAGCAGGAAGAAGAGCTGGTTCAGGGGACCAGGGCCATATGGCAGGGGGAAGCTGGGGCCATTGGGGGGACCAGGCAGTGAGGGAGGAGTTGGGGGAAGCAGGGCCACTGGGCGGGGAGGCCCTGTGGGTCTATGGGGGTCCCCACAATGAGACTTTGCCTAGGGCCCCCAATAGTCAAAAGGCTGCCTCTAAACAGGGCCTTAGGATGAAAATAAGTGTATATAGGAATAATATGGAAATCATGTCCTTTTCAAAGCTCTTTGCTACTGCTTTGTATGGTGTAGAGTCTGTGCCTTAGAAATATAATCCAGACATGCTCTCCTTTAGTTTAATTCATCTGTTGCTGAATCCTTCTGTCCCCTTCAGGAAAGTGACCAATGTCTCTAACACTCATTTATGTTATTGGCTTCAGTGACCTTACTTAACAACTTACTTCATGTGTTTACCAATGTTTGAATGAAGCCATTCTGCCTGAATTCAGGTGCAGTTAAGCGACGACAGTATTGTACTGTGTTTTATGAGACAATCATTTGGTTCAACGGTGTTGTTTACCCCAACAAGGGAACTAGAATATTGCCAAGTAAAATGGTCTGGTGGCGCTGGTATAGTTCTTTGGCTACAAAGTATGTTTTTAACATAACAATTCAAAGAATATGTAGTTTATTGATGGCTAGGCTGTGATTTCTCTGCAGTTCTATCTTGGGGGTGTCATGGAGCCACCACACGGTAGAGGGTGGCCTGGGAGTGAGCTATCTGATATTCAATGGGACTGTGCAGGCTGCAGCATCAGCTGGGACAGTGCAACCTGTTCTCCTCAATGTGCCATAATATATCAAAGCCTGTTCAGAAGAAGAACAGAAAAGTGGTTCCACTGCTCTGGAATGATATCTCTTAGGGATTAAGGAAGGCACCTAAGCTCCTCTATATGCAGGAGAGTGTAATTGTCATTGGCCCTAAGGTGGAGCAAGCAGAGGAGAAGGCAGCTACTTACACATTCCTTTAACACCTCTCCTATGTAAAGACCATGAGAGAGAGAGAGAATAGTGAGGTGGGGGAGCAAGTAAGCACTGTATAGTGTGTATCAGAGCTCTGAGGCTATGTCTACACTTGTTAATTTAAGTCGACTTAGCAAGTCCACACTCAAAAATTAAATCAACTTAGTGGGCTCCCTGCCAAATCAACCTAGAACTTCCACACTGGACACCTAGGTCGACTTGTAGGGGCTAGGTGGACCAGGGACAGGTCAATGGTGGCAGGGGGTGCACCCCTTGCCAAGTGCCAGGGGGCTCAGACTTTGCCCCATTGTACCTTGGTACAATGGGGCTGAGAGGGACTGGGACCCTGGCAGGGCATGGGAGCAGGGTGGACAGGGCTCTGTCCTGTCCTGTGGGGGGGCACGCCAGGCTGTGGCTGTGCCAGCCAACCTGGCAGGGAGGGCAGTGGGGAAGCCCTGAAGCCAACTTTAAGTCGACTTAGGGCTACTCTGTATCCACACTGGCTAAGTCAACTTTCTAAAGTCGATTTAGCCAGAAAAGTCAACTTAAAACTAGGTTTCATAGAATCATAGGGTTGGAAGGGACCTCACAAGGTCATCTAGTCCAAACCCCTGCTAAAAACCAGGCCACTCCCCCTAAATCACCCCAGCCAGGGTTTTGTCTAACCGAGCCTTAAAAATCTCCAAAGATGGAGATTCTACCACCTCCCTAGATAGCCCATTCCAATGCTTCACCACCCTCCTAGTGAGAAAGTTTTTCCTAATATCCAACCTTGACCTCCCCAGCCGTAATTTGAAACCATTGCTCCTTGTTCTGTCCTCTGTTACCCTCGAGAACAGCCTAACTCCCTCCTCTTTGGAGCAACCCTTCAAGTAGTTAAAGGTTGCTATCAAATCTCCCCTCAGTCTTCTCTTCTGTAGACT
The DNA here is from genome assembly GCA_007922175.1 of Pelusios castaneus. Taxonomy (NCBI): domain Eukaryota; kingdom Metazoa; phylum Chordata; order Testudines; family Pelomedusidae; genus Pelusios; species Pelusios castaneus. The sequence goes on along the minus strand of ML685756.1, from coordinate 11,611,779 downwards.
AAATAAGCCTAGTTCCTTCAGTCTCTCCTCATAAGTCATGTGCCCCAGCCCCCTAATCATTTTTGTTGCCCTCCGCTGGACTCTTTCTAATTTGTCCACATCCTTTCTGTAGTGGGGAGCCCAAAACTGGACACAGTATTCCAGATGCGGCCTGACCAGTGTCGAATAGAGGGGAATTATCACATCCCTCGATCTGCTGGCAATACTCCTACTGATGCAGCCTAATACGCCATTGGCCTTTTTGGCAACAAGGGCACACTGTTGGCTCATATTCATCTTCCTGTCCACCATAACCCCCAGGTCCTTTTCTACAGCGCTGCTACTTAGTCGATCGGTCCCCAGCCTGTAGCATTGCATAGGATTTTTCCGTCCTAAGTGCAGGACTTTGCACTTGTCTTTGTTGAACCTCATGAGGTTTCTTTCGGCCCAGTGTTCCAATTTGTCCAAGTCTCCCTGGATCCTGTCCCTGCCCTCCAGAGTATCTACCGTGTTTCCCCGAAAATAAGACAGGGTCTTACATTAATTTTTCCTCAAGAAGACACCCTACGGCTTATTTTCAGGGGATGTCTTATTTTCGGGGTGCATGGGTTGTGCAGATACACTGCATAGCCACACCCATCACTAGGTCTTATTTTCGGGGTAGGGCTTATATTGCACAAATGCTTAGAAATCCTGCTAGGGCTTATTTTATGGGTAGGTCTTATTTTCAGGGAAACACAGTACCATTCCCCCCAACTTGGTGTCATCAGCAGACTTACTAAGCACGCAGTCTATTCCATCATCAAGATCATTAATGAAGATGTTGAATAGATCCGGCCCCAGGACCAACCCCTGGGGCACTCCACTCATTACCGGTTGCCAACCAGACATCAAGCCATTGATTCCTACCCGCTGAGCCCGTTGATCTAACCAGTTTTCAATCCACCTTACGGTCCACTCATCCAACCCATACTTCCTTAACTTGCCGATGAGAATGCTGTGGGAAACCGTATTAAAAGCCTTGCTAAAGTCAAGGTATACCACATCAACGGCTCTTCCCGCATCCACAAATCCAGTCATCTCATCATAGAAGGAAATCAGGTTGGTTAATAAAGTCGACTTTAATTTTCCTTAAGTCAACTTAAGCAGCTGCTTAAATTGACTTAAGGAAAATGTTGTGTGGACGCAGATTAAATTAAGTCGACTTAAACAAGCTTAAGTCGACTTAATTTGTAAGTGTAGACTCACCCTGAGTGTGCAGTGACTACTTATGAGCAGTTGACAGATCATTCCATGCAAGTGACTGATTATCAGAGGAAATACAGTATCTCTGAATTATAAGTGAAAAATATACTGCCTTATTTACAGACATTAAGAGACCCTTTTAAGATTCTTTGTTCTGGGTGTCAAACAATTGTAGCTTGTATGTTACTCACCAAAGCATGTAAAAGAGAAGCCTACAGTATGTTAGTGAAAATGGGAGTGGAAGAGCTTGATGTCCGTTACTCCACGTGAAATTACATCTGTAGGAAGCCAAGAAATTCAGATTGAAATGTCAAGCCAAAGTTCTTCTATGCCACCTTTCAGGGTAATTTAATACAATTACCAAAATGGCTAATTTCATTTGAAATATATACTTTTTGCACATCATTGGGAATGAAATGAAAACCATTGAGCTTTGACAGAAATTCTGATGCAAATAGACTTGTTAATTCTGAAGCAATGAAGCGCACAAGCCTAATACTGGTCCTGGTGAAGCCAATGGCATTTATACTCCATAACTCTAGAAAGCTATAATCAGGAGATGATATGTTTGTTTAGTCGTTGAAACTGATAACTCTAGTCTGCAAGTGCTATGACACAACAATCAGTAATAAGTCTGCTAATACATCCTTTGTTCATTACTTTTAATTAAAACCGAAATTATTTTAACTGTTTTAATATTGATTATGAACTTTTGAAATCTTACAGTAACGATTTTTAGTTTGCTCTGTAGTTGGTTAGAAAAGCTGCAAAAAGCAACAGAATGGAAATTATAAATCTTTCGGTCATCTGTAGAACTTCATGAGAATTCATTATGGAAGTCAAACCCACACAGAAATATCTTGGTTGTGTGTTTCATTATCATATCAAAACACAGATTAGGTTCATGATAACTCTCAATAAAACTTTTGAAGTGAAGCTGGACCAATATATGGTTTTGCATTTGAGCTAGTAGATTTTCTATCCAGATGCCATGACTGCTGGTGCCGAAAGGTTCTCTACTAAAGAGATCATCCAGCACTGCTACTGGAGCTGATCCCATGCTGTGTCTCAGACTGAAGCCTTAATATAAAAGGTCCAGAATAGCCGTAGATATATATTTCTTGATACTAGTTTTTCAGTGACATTGCCCAAGAAAAAGACATTGAAGACAAACTGGTAGTCTAGAAGCGAAAGTCAACAATATCAGGTTTTGGGAGAAGTGGGGGGATTTAATGTCAAATTAATTTGTCCTGGTTGTAAGTTTACTAATGAGGTCCCTTACTGCTGTAATTTTCACTATGTATAGCTCTATTATATGCTTTATATATTGTTCCCATCATTTTAAAAATAGGGATTCAAATGCATTATTTAAACTGTTCTTAATGTTCTGCATATAGCCGTTGTACTTCAGCATTGTTGCTCTGCTTTTTTTCTGTTGTATATGTAAATGTGATATTCTTTGATTAAAAAAGAATATTGTCAAATAAACTCACAGAAGATATTAAACTGAGAGCTACTAGAAGCCTCAGAGAGGGCTGAAAAATAATACAAAGAGACCTAAAGAAATTTAAATATAGGCAGTAAATAAAAGAAATCAGATTTAACCTGGAAAAAATGTTAATGTATCGGGGATGGAAATAATTCAAATCGCAGATATTTATTTAATGGAGAAAGTAGTCATGCCATCGCAGACAGCAACTCTCCTATGATCATTACAGTGTATTACATTTGGTGAAAAAACCATCAAGGTTTTGAGCTGTGAATGCAGAGGCATCTATTGATGGAGAAAGGTGGTAACGGTCATTTTTAATAAGAGTGTAGTGAGAATATATTTGGAAGCATGGAGTACAATGTGAGGCACTTCAAAAATAAAATGTTAACAAATGGGAGTGAGTAGAAACAAGAGTAACAGAAACAAATAATATGCTGGAGCGGTTTTCCTGTGAGGAAGGATTTAGGGAGCAAAATATATATGGTTATTCTAAATACAATTAAGGTTGGTGTAAGGATCATGAGGTATGGCTTCCCTCAGAGACTGATGAAGAGGTAGGGCCAATCCCCCACCAGGAGGTGGGGCCAGGAAGTCCACCCCCATCTGCCCAGCTCAGTTTGGAGGCAGCAGTCGAAGAAGAAGAAGAAGGTCTCTCCCTGGGTCCTGGAAACAGAGCTTGGCCACCATCCCTGGGAGGAACTGCTGGAGCTACCCAACAGCTGGGCCATATGGCCCTTGTGGATGACCCTGAGGAGCAGCTAATGGACCCTGAGCCCTACGGACCAGAAAAGCCACCTGGCCTATGTCACCTGAAGGAGCTGCCCTTTGCAGACCACCTCAGTGAGCTACTGGGTCTGCCACCAGTGGACGAGGCTGAGGAGTTCTGGAACGTCCCTATGGCCCAGTACCCTAAAGAGCCAGAAGAACCCATGGAACAACATACACTAGGGTTAGGGGAAGAGGAAGAAGCCCAACAGCACTCAGGCTTTATTGTGGTCATTAGGAACAGTGGCGTGTTTCACCTGGAGCCCCACTGCCGCAGTGCCGGGACACCCCATCACTGATAGGGCCCTGGGCTGGGATGCAGTGGAGTCGGGTAGGCCCGTGTCCCCCTCTGCCTCCTTCCTTCCTGGTCCAGTCATCCCAGAGCTACTTGCTTCCCCAGCCTTGCCCTGCTTAAGGGCCAAGCCACCACTGCCTCCTTGCCCTGCCTAAGGGCCAGACCCTAACTACTACCTTAGGTGGAGTGGTACCAGAGTGTAAATCTAGGAAGACCTGAATAAAATTACACAAAAGAAAATGTAAAGAAATTACAGGGAATGTTTCCTAACATTGAAATCTACTAAACATATCGGCTTAGAAGGGGAAGTGCCATAGCTAAAACAAGACTGGACAACCTTAATGAGATTATGCTGTGAGGTGCAATCAACACTCATTAGTAGATGGAGAAGATGACACATCCTCTTCTGTTGGAAGAAAGTTCTTATGGATCCCTCTTCTGTTCCATCTGTAACTTCTGTGTGGCATCCTTTGGGGATGGTTGGGGGAGGAGGTGCTTTGTTTATTGTGAGCTATATTCTTTACGTTAAATTACCCTCTAGTTTAAACAATTCCATCCATAAATTCAAAAGTATTGTCTTCTCCCTTCCTATTTCCTTAGCCCTTTAATCCCAATGCAGCACTGTGACAACTCAGAATTTGAAGTTGTGCAATGCTACTACTGTGCCATATCAACAGCCACCCCTTCACTTTCATGAGTTGTACAGCACCAGTCAGAGATTCTATTTTAGGGTATATTGCACATGAGCAGCTATTTAATACAGGCCACCATCGCATCTCCCTAATTTGTTTCCTCCAAACAAATATACTTTCACTGATGACGAAGGGACTATTTGTGACATAAGGCTATTGTGCTGTGGCCTTCAGCTAGTAAGTCTTGGGCATTCCACCCATTTGGCTAGTGCTGACAGTTTTCAGAAGCTATATCTGAAAGGTAAAAAAATGTAATTGAGAAAATGATTATCTGTAAAAGCAAATATATGCTGCATCTCTTCTCTTTTGAGGGTAGAAAAAAAGGGAAAATTTCTGAATATTTTGTAGCACCACAAGATTGCACCCTTCAACCTAAATTGCGAAGTACAGCTGTGTTCACTCAAACAGCAAGACTGAATTAATCCACTTCAAGTTAAAATGGCACAGTGCGATCAGCATCCAACAAGAGAAGGGCCAGTGGTGCAGTAGAGACTTCCTGTTTTGCGTGATGGGAAATGTGCTTCAGTTGTGGCCGCCTACCATGCTTTGTGTGTACTTAGAAAGGCAAACATTCCAAAGCTGAAAAGGGTTGCAAATGTTTTGGAGGATAGGATTAGAATTCAAAATGATCTTGACAAATGGGAGAAATGGTCTGCAGTAAATAAAATGAAATTCAATTCAATAAGGACAAATGCAAAGTATTCCAATTAGCAAGGAACAATCAGTTGCACACATACAAAATGGTAATAGACTGCTAGGAAAGACTAGCGTGGAAGCAAGTGAAAATGTCTAGAAGATAGGCAAGAGCATAACAAGAGGAGGCAAAGACGAAAACAGCTATCAAGGGAAGTATAGTGAGATTTGTTGCGTAGCAGTTTCACAATGATAGTTCAGGACTGAGAGAAACTGTTTCCAGACAGCACCAAAAACAATGAAAAATAACTTCAAAATAACTGAATTATATAGGTTACATATCTGAGACAAATTCTGCTCTCAGGTGCACTTCTGCTCTATGGTAAATCCAGAGGAACTCATTGGCTGAAATTCTGTCATGATATTTTGGAATCTCAATTCATTCCTCAATCCGAGTCAACACAAAAATATCCAGCAGTCAAATATTTTTGGCTGGATAGTTGACTCATTAATAGGGTGAATGTTTGCGCTGTTGGGAAATTACTGTAACCATCAAAATACGACTTAGTATAGCCTTTTTAAAAAAAAAATATGATGTAAATGTATTTCTTCTTTAAATGATGTGCCCGTGGGTGCTCAACATTAGGTATTTGTGTGCCCCTGGGTTTGTAATGGAAGATTTGTAGTAGCAGTGCCCCAGATGTTTCTCACATGTGGTGTCCCTGGCTCATGCCAATTTAGATGGTTATCTGGTGCTGTGTGACCAACCTCCCCTGAGTTTCTTCACTACCACCTTTGTCTCTAGTTAGAATTCGAGATGGGAACCATGCAAATGCGATCCAATCAAGGCACTGTTACTACACATCTCCAATTACTAAAACAGGGTCCATGAACACCCCAAGAGGAGCATCCAGGGGGCCACACATCTTAAACAACCTCAGTTACTGCACAAGATGAGTAATCTTCTCTTTTCATCTTCTTTATATAACACACACGCTGCTTATGGACCTTCCTTGGCCATTATTTCAGGGCTTTCTGGCTTGGCCATATGAACCCAAGCTGCTAGAAGTAGAATAATAATTAATACTTTGCTCTCTTAGTGTTTTCACCCAATGCCCTCAAGACACCAAAAGAGGTTAAATAATAGTATCCCCTTATCGGCGATGGGGAAACTGAGACAATCTTTACACTATAGTTACTACAGTGGCACAGCTTCAATGCTATAGCTATGCTTCTGTAATCCCATAGCATGGATATAGCCTACAGCAATGGAAAGATTTTGCTTTTCCATAATTGTAGGAACACCACCTCCCCAAGCAATGGTAACGAGGTTGATCAATGCATTTTCCATCAACCAAGTAATATCTATGCCAGGGTTAAGTGGGCACAACATTTTTCACACCCCTGACCACTGTGGCTATGTTGAATTAAGTTTTTAGTGTAAACAAGGTCTGAGGGCCAGAAATCTTAAATCCCGAGGCTGGTGGCGGAGATAAGAATAGATAGCAGGTTTCCCATCTCAGTCCTGAGCTCAGACTTGCTAGACCATTCGCTGTACTGTTTATATTTACGTCACTGTGCCTTTCTGTATTTGACTCTAATTTGCTGCACACTTCATTTTATTTTGTCACATTTACAAAGGAAGCTATCTGTGTGTGTATTCTTGTTCTAAGAGCAACTGCCTTCCTACTTTGTTTCCTTTTCATTCCATTTTTCGGGCTTCACTCAGACATATGTTAGTTTAAATCACCTAGCCTTTGTTGTATCCCTCTGGACAACCCATGGATCTGACAGACATCTATTGCCTAGATTTCCCTTGGTTGATTCCTCTGTTAAGCAACAAACTGATTACGTATTCCTGCCTGAGATTTATTTACTGCACACTTTATTTTTATTATATTTACAGAGCATGTCATGTAGGAGTAGTGTAGCCATGTCATTGTAGCACACCTTCCAAAAGAGGAATAACTGTAACAAACAGGCACCAAGAACTTGCATGGGGGATGAAATATCACCCTCTTCAGACCAGAAATTAGGGGTTTGGTGGTCTACGGACAAGGTAATTCTGATGATGTATTTATTGCCAAATAGGTATAGGAGGGTTCATCTGGGTAGAACAAAATGGTTAATACAAAGTCTGTAACTCTGTAAATGGGAAATCATTGGTTTGGGGACTGAGAATAATAATGGACCTTGCACCGACTTGTGAGATGCTGCTAATAAATATAGATGTTGCACAAGTGCTTCTACTGGGACCTATAGAGGGAGAAGGGTGGAGTCTGAGACTTAATCCACAATAGAGCATTTGAGCCAAAAGTATCCACAAGTGCCCATTTAGTTATCATGGTGGGAGCCCACTGCACAGACTGATAGCTTTTGGTGGTTTTGACAACGGATTAATTGAATCTGTTGTAATACAGAAATTCTCTAAAGAATAAATGTCCCTACTAGCTACAAGGAATAGTAACTTAACTGCATTGGTATAATCTTCCCCTAAATGACTCTCAGTCTTGACTTGGAGGGTGTCAATTGAGCCAAAATATTTAAGTGACTAAAGTAAGGTATATAAATACATGTTTAGGCAACTAAATAAATAGCAACACAATTTCCGCTGAAATGAAGGGAAGAAGCAGGTGCCTCTGTAGATATTTAAGCACATAACTTTTAGATAGTCAAGTTTGGACACCATGACCCTAGTTTTAATTATGTGATATATTATCACACCCAATATCTTTTCAAAATTCTGACAAGTCTATTTTGGCTCTTTCAGTGAGTGAGGAAGGGGAGCCAAATTCTTTCTCTTCTGAATAAGCTATCATGGAGAAATGTAGTTTTATGGTCAGGGGAGTTTTTTTCACACCCTGACTGCTGTAGCTATACTAATACAACATTTTGAAACAGACCAAGCTTCAGTTTCCAAAGCTATAAAGAAGGATAATGAATCCGTATCTTCTGTAGATGGCTTTGAGATCTACAGATAAAAGCAGAAAATAAGAGCAAGGTAGTAGAATTAGTAGTAAAACTTTTCACCAATTAAAATAACACAATTAAAAACAAACTTTTTAAAAATAAGCACTTTGACTCATGTAAGAAACAGAACTATTTTAACTGTCTCAATTTTTTTTAGCAAATAAAAATACAACTACTAACTCTTGCAGACATAGGTCAGCTTAAATGTCTCTTTTTTGTTTCAAAAATATTTTAAAATAATTTGAAACTCAAAAACTATATCTCAATTAGTTCTTCACCAGCTGAACAAAATTAGCAATGCCGTTTAAGGCATAAAATGCATTTGTAACTTTTTATTTCCATAAATGTAATAAAGCTACAATATTCTTTCATATTAATTTTTAACAGCAGCTATCAGATCTCTGTCCTATCAGATTATCTTAGCTGTAGAATTTGGTAAGCTATTCTGAAAATTGATGGTGATGCTCAGTCCACAACATGAATACACAATATTACAGAATGTGGGGGAAGCCTTTAGGATTGGATTTGCACAAGCACTTGACACTGTCTTAATTAGCTCTCATTGAAGTCAATGGGAGATTTACTATTAGCTTTGTTAGTCTTTAAAAGTGTCACAAGACTCCTTGTTTGCTTTGCTGAACTAGACTAACACAGCCACCTTTGGAACTTATTAGCTTCAATGGGAGGAATGTTGGCCAACGACGAGTGACTTAGAAAATACCACCATTAAATTTTACATTTCTGCAATGCCTATTGATAGACTGCATGTGTCATACTGGGCTGTCCCCACAAGTCAATAGATTGTTAGGCATTAATTCAAATGCTGAGTGTTGCAACCATGGTAACGTACTTATTTGACACACCTTGAGCTGATTTATAAGGACTAGAAGACAGCAAATAGCTGTAGTATTAAGTGTGTGGTGTGTAGGAGAAAAGAAAAATTATAAAAGTCATTGTAATAATTACAGATGGGCATGACCTGGAATACTAGATCTGACCTCTGATCCCAAGAGGTTTGTGACATTTGTATTTTGATCAAGATCTGAAGTTTACAACTTGAACCTGCCTCTATGTTTGGTACACTAATATTTAAGCTATTGCATTTTCCCTTTATTTTATGAATTGCTGCATTTATGACAGTTTTTTTTTATCCCCTTGAGTTTCACAAAATCTGGGGTTACTGCCAAGCAGTCATTAGAAAATTTAAAAAGGCAAGGATACTTCTCAAGCTGCATTCCAGTGGCAACAATTTCACTTTTTTAAAACTGGGTTTTTTCCCCATTGGACCTTCTAGTTATATATTATGTATCTCAGAGGCTGTTCACGTGCAACTCAACCTAATTCCCCCAATGACTTTGCAGAGAGACAGCTGAATCAGGGGTAATATACAACTCCCAATTCGCCATTTATCTGAAATTGAATGAATAAAAAATAAACTCGTGTTACAGAAGGTATTAGAGGAAGGACTAAGCCTGATTGAAAAGGAGGGAAAATAGATAAGGGGGAGAGAGGTGACAAGAAAATACACTGAAGACCTGGAGCAGAGTGATAAAGAGAAAGTTAGTGCATATATTTGTATCTTATTTTTACATTTTAAAATCCTGTGTTTTGATTGCTCAATTGCTGCTATACATGGAAGTTCATTGATATTATTGGTGACATGGTTCAGCAAACACAAGAGTAACTCTAAGCCAGGCTGTTGTGCAAGGCTAGAGCAACCATTTGGAATACAGGATTTCCTAGAAAAACAAACAAGGAGTCCTGTGGCACTTTTAAAGACTAACAAATTTATTTATAACATGAGCTTTCGTGGAAGAAAATTCCATTTCATCAGATGCTTTGAAGATGGGGAACTTACAGACTGGGGAGAAATTAAATACAGGGAAATGTCTGACACAGGGTCAGGTCAGGCTGTAACAGCAAATCAAAACAGCTGTTGGGATTCAAACACTGGGGAACAGCATATAGAGGAAGGGGAGGTCAAGTCACTTGTAATGAGAAAAAAATCTGTAGTCCCTGTTTAACCCTGAGGCAACGGAGTCAAATTTACATATAAATTCCAATTCTGCAGTTTCTCTTTGAAGCTGTGATTTGTTATTCATTGTTTAAGCACAGCTATTAACAGGTCACCAGTGGAGTGAGCAGGGAGATTGAAGTGTCCTCTTATTGGTTTTTGAATGTTGTGATTTCTGATGTCAGATTTGTGTCCATTTATTCTTTTGCATAGAGACTGTCCTGTTTGTCCAATATATAAGGCAGGGGGGAGGGGGGCTGTTTCCGGCACATGATAGCATAAATCGCATTGGTGGATGAGCAGGTGAATGAGCCCTTAATATAGTAACTGGCTTGATTAGGTCCTGTGATGGTGTCTTTTGTGTAGTAGATATGGGGGCAAAGTTGGCAACGTGGTCTGTTGCAGGGAAATGTGCCTGCTTTAATGTTTCTGTTGTTTGGGCTGTAGTTGCTGGTGAGTATCTGTTTAAGGTTGGGGAGCTGTCTGTAAGCAAGGAGAAGTCTGTATCCCAAGGCTTGAGAGAGTAAGGGATCGTTGTGTAGTATAGATTGTAGATCCTTGATACTGTGCTGTAGAGGTCTGAATTGGGGGTTGTAACTGATGACCGGTGGAGTTCTGCTGTTTTCTTTCTTGGGCTTCTCCTGTAGTAGTTGACTTCTGGGTACTCATCTGGCTCTTCAATCTGTTTCTTCACTTGCACAGATGGGTATTGTAGTTTTAAGAATGTTTGATAGATTTCCTAGTGCAATTTTGTATTGAGAGGCTTCTGCACTCTTCTTTATGTTTGTGCTTGTAAGTGTAATTGTGTTTACCAGAAATGCAACTAAACATATCAGCTATGGTGCACAATACTCACCTTCACTAAGAAGCCAAATATTTAGTGCAAGTCAACTAGGTTGAAATAGTCCTGATAAAAACAGGGAATTTCCATCTAAGCTTAGTCAAATCTCAACCTTAATGTGCCTCATTTTCATCATCCCTAAAATGGGTGAATGGATGGGGTTAACACATACCTCCCTCACAAGAAAATGAGAAGGTTTAATTAATAAAACACTCTGAGATTCCAGGATGGAAGTTTAAAGTATTGTTATAATAGGAGACACCAGGTAACACTGTTACACATAGTTTTTAGAGTTTTTATTTGTTGAAAAGTTCTTGACATGTGAGCTGTGTTTAATTTTTGAAAAAAACAAACTGTTAGTGTTTAACATCACTGTTTGTGATGTTATTCTTTGAGGGGGGCGGTGCTGTTGGTGATATAGGAGAGTTTGCTTTCTGCCTTTAACTTTCCATCTATAGTCAAATCTTTGGGCAGAATTGTTCCCTGAGAATCAGGCATTGGTGTTGGGCTGAAATACCTGAAAGAGGGGTAGTCTACATGCTGTTTGAGATCACCTCTGTTTTAGGATTGGTGTGATGATGTGTGTATGCATTTCATACCATATATAGAAATAACACAAATTGCACGAAGAAAATGTCCAAATTTCTCATCTCTGATTATTCCTTCAGTGGGAAACAGACCTCCAAGGCTTCAACATCTGCTGCTACAGAGAAGGAGCAGTAGTGATTACTATTAGGTGTAGGTGTCTGAAGGTGCAAGGCACTCACTACGTTTTTGTTTTCTATGCAAATACTGCTATACATGCAGTCTCTGCTCTCTCTTGCAAGCAGGAAGTACTTTTTCTTAATGTCCCCTGAGTATCCACCTCAAAAAAGTTGGGAATGGATAAGATGTATGTGGGGAAAGCTTCCCAAAGGGTACTAAAGAGCTGGCAGTATAGACAGAGTAGTATATGCTATATCCCTAAAAGGCACACTCCAAACTTAAGAACTGTGTATTCCAGGGAGACCATGCTTCTGAGTGCAAGAGTGATGAAACTCCGTACATTCCCCAAGAGAGGACTATCCTGAATGTCACATCAGAGCCTTGAGATCTCTAGGCCAACTTCTTCACTTCTTAAATAATTAGTGAAGCAAAGCTCCCAATAACATCAATGGAAGTGCTATCTGAGTAAGGTTTTCACTGATCTGGATCACAGCTAGCTAGCAACAGCTCTCAGGAGTTCCTACACTGCTCTGTGTCTAATTCAGCTGTCTTGGCTAACTCCCTCTTAAGCTGTGCACTGGGAAGACCTTAAACCAATGAAAGACACATGGTAATAACTTCTCCTTTTTCTCCATGTGTCCTGTAGTGGTGGTGTTATTTCGCTATGGGCTGTAAAGGGTTAACAGGGGCCTGAGAGCAGCAACCAATCAGGAAGCAGGCCTGCAGAGCCAATCGGGCTGGCTGCTCAGTATATAAGGAGAGCTGCGGCAGTAGCTCAGACAGTCTGCTTTGTGAGCTCAAGGAGAAGGTCCTTTTTCTAGCTGGCTAGCAGGCTGAGGGAACCAGCACTCTGGAGAGCTCACAGTGTGCTACTGGGAGCTGACTAGAAGCCAGGTCCCTGAAGGCATAGACAGTGGCTGGGACTGGAGCAATGATCCAGAGGCAAGAGTGCCAGGAGCGGGCAGTGGCTGGGCTCCAGAGTGGTGAGAGTCTGCATGTGATTGTGGGCTGTGGGGAAAGCGGCTCAGGGAAGAGATCGTGACCGGTGAGAAGTGGCATCAGTGCCAAGGTCACAGCACACAGGATCCCTGGACACTGAGCTTGTGGGCCATTGACTCTTTAACTCAGTGGTTCCCAAACTGGGGGATGTGCCCCCCTCCCCTGCAGAGGAGAGTGAAGAAAATCCAGGGAGGGGGGGATGAGGCTGTGAAATTTTCATAGTGAAAAATTTTTGCGTCAAGAAAACCTATTTGTGGTTATTTTTAATTGTACAATTATTAATTGAATTTTTGTTAAAAGGTGGTTGTATGATGATAAAGGAGAGTTGGGGAGGCATGGGAGTTTCTCAAAAATCAGAAAAGAGGAGTGATGCTGAAAAGTTTGGGAGCCTCTGCTTTAACTAGTGGCCAGGAGCAATGGAAGTAGGACTTTACCCTGGAAGGGGTAGACTTGTGAAGGACTCAGCTGGAGGGCTGAGTTCCTGTGAGAGGACTCGTAAGGGGAGTTCGGTATGTAGGTGACAGAGCACCAACCATTTGGTGGGGACCACTTGAGCCAATTCCCCGTAACATCACCAGGAGGCACCCATCAGGTGGGCCACATGCAGGAAGCTGTTACAGTCCTCATTTTCAGAGATTAAAGTAAGGGAGAATGCACCGGAACACAGTTCTGGGGCCCCCAAATTTGAGGGGCCAGAGTTCCGGGGCCCCTAAAAATAGAAAAATCTGGCAGAACGCATGTTCCGCCCTGCTCTGGCTGCTGGCAGGTCCTACGCCCCACTGTTGTTAATCACAATACTTATTATGTGATGCAGTGTTTGCTAGTTTGTGACAATAATTGCTATAGACAAATGCCATATAAAATTATAAATATTTTTATGGAGCGATAACCAATGCATGTGGTACTGAGAAGTGTCTACCTGGGCTGGGGCCTGCACATGCATGAAGGGGGCCTGGAGATTAGGAGGGTTCCAGGGCCCGTCAAATTATACTTTAACACTGCTCATTTTATATTTTCTTGTTTTACCATTCATGTTTCTAGCTCTCTCTTTCAGAGGAAACCAGTGTTACAAGGATTTACAGTTTGTTTCCTCTGATTTGAAGTCCTTATCTTCTTGAGAAATCAGCTATTCTCTTCTTTTTCTATTACATTCTTCATCACACTTTCAGTGTTACATGGCTTGGATCAAGAAGGAACCTCTAGGGTTGTCAAGCAAATGTACATTTAAAACATTTACTGCCAGTTACTGTTGTGTGGGTTTTTCCAGCTGATACTCTTTAACTGTGCATGATTTCTGCTTCCCTTATCCTCCCCCACTTCCAACATCCCCACCACCTTTGCACTGCACATCTTAAGCTCACATTACAAAAGCATATGGGACATATGAACTTTTACAGAAAGCTTTTTGTTGGTCTGGTTTCAAGGAAACAGAAGCCACACTCTGACTCATAATCAGCCTATTAGTGTCTGTAAGGAATGACTGATCAATTGGGCACTACAATCTGAATGCCCCTGTAGAGCTGAGATTTAGCAGCATTTGCATGTACTGCAGACAGCTGATCTTAGGAGCTTCTGATTTTTGAAAATCAGCTCAGAAATCTATAAATTACCTAGCTATCTGTAGATGCAGACATAGCCTTTAACTTTTTATTGTCTAATGACTGGATTCTGCTATCCCTACTCACGTGAACAGTCCTAAAAGAGCATGCTTTGAATGTGTATATGTCGAAGGCTAACAGGTCTATACAATAAATAGAAATATTAGCCAGCACACTATATTGACTGTTTAAGCACAAAAGAATTAAAACCCAAGATGCTTAAACATTCAGCTATAATTCTTCCTCCACATATGCTGTTCGTTGTCCTCAAGCATGTTAACTATTCCTACATATAATCATACTATAGCACCCTCTACTGGGAGGCTATTTATCTTAGCAGTGTGTTTCTACATCACATTAACTAAAATATTGAACTTGACATTACAAATAAGTACATATTTTAACAGAGGCATCTGATGGAATGCACAGGAGTCTTACCAGTGAATTCAATGGAAAGGGAATTCTACCCACTAGCAGATCACTGCTGAGCAAATTCAAAGTTTAGAATGGGTCAGATGCAAGTAGATTTGGCAGAATTTTTTTTAATTTATAATTTCAGTGCATAATTGATTATTTTCAGCTGGATTTTAGGGTTTTTTATGGTGTTTATAGATGTGTATTTTCACAGTTGCAGGAAATAATGGAGGAGGGGCGTCAACCAATAAGGGAGTCAGGCAATTATTCTTTAATAAAAGTAGATGTGCAGTTTGAAAATTTAAAACTCTTAAACTGATAAAATACAAATAGCCAACATCATCACATGTCAAAATATATAAAGTAAATAGTCTTAAATCAAACTCCGATAAGTTCCCAAGCATCATTTTGCTTTCTCTGCCTCTCTGTAAATTTTTATTCTTATTAAAGGAAATACTTTTTCGTGAGTGTGTGAGAGAGAGATATGAAATCAACGTTTACCGGTAATGGTCTAATCTTTCCAAGCCTAGATATCTGTATTGTATATAAGTGCAGAATTTCTCTTTATCTTAGGTACTTATATGACTCCGTTTCATAACCTTTTTATGCATTTTTGATGCTGGCAAACCAGGTGCCAGTTTTTGCCCAGGCTGCAGGCATTAGCTTAAAAACTGACAATCTCATACCCAGTGTTCCCTCTAAGCTGATGGTAAAGCTGAGCAAGTTATGGTACTTGCTGAGTGGCAATTTGTGAGGCCTGGTGCCGCATGGGGAATAGTTTTTTGGCGCCAGAAGCATCAGCATGCCTAAGTATCCTTAATTCAAAAGAAATGCGTAGATGTTGTCTTTTCATTGGAACTTTAATAAAAATGATAAACTGAAATACTGTATTTTTATTAATTTACTAAACAAATGTGAAATGACACTTGCTGCCTATCTAGCCTCTACCATCATCTACACCTCACAGTTTTTGTCGCCTGTATTTTCCCATGTGGTCATGGATGTCTTTTGTACTATGAATGGGGACAGTCTTAAAATTTTAAGTTTATCTTGGAGTGCATAGAACAGCTCTGTGTCTGCAGCCCTATAAGCTGTCTTGCGTGATGTTCATGAGTAAGGTTCTCTTGGTCCTCCTTTGAGTGAAAAGATTTAGAAAACAAGTCACACCTTTGGGTCAAACATAGCACTGCTCACAGAAGTGTCTTCCAGAAAGATTGTATCCCTTTTATACTTCAACTGAAAGATGCAAATGCCTCTAACTTCATTTAGTAATATTTGTTTATTAGGATATAGGGGGTTTTGGTTTTGGGGGGAGGGGGTGTTTGTTTGTTTTTGTTTGTTTGTTTGTTTTTTGTAAGGTCTACTTGCATGTATCATCATAGAATTTTGTTTGGAGAAAACCTGTCCCTTGCCTGGAAAACTATGCAGCTGTAATGCCACGCTATAAAACAGCTGTCTTGTGTTCTGCTTTGAGTTTGACCATGATTTCCTCCATTGCAGTGGCCATTGCATGTCAAAGAGTTAATGAAAGGGGTGAGATCTGACTGGTGTGTACCCTATGAAAGGCCAACTAGTCTTTACAAAGATGCAGGTGTGAGGAAAATGTCTGCTGGGAACATGTCTATTATCAGCCAAGCTTTTTATATACTTCTGCTTAAAAATTTTAAAACATGGGGGGGTCAGGCCAGGGAGAAGAAGGGAGGTGAGGGTTGGGGTTGGGGCCAGGGAGAAGAAAGGAAGTGAGGGTCAGCAGAGTTGTGAATGTTCACAGGAGGTCACGCCAGCAGGGTGAGACGGGGCGCTCTTTAAAATGGGGTTATCCAGTACCAGTCAAAACTATATTTGCTATTGTCTCAGTAGTGGATGGGGGACAAACCTTAGAAAAGCAAGGCAGTCCGGTTTAAAATCAGCCGGATGACCTGCCAAGTGGGCACTGCTCTGCCTGGCGGTGTCATGATGAAAAAAAGAAGCGGGTAAACTTTGGGAAACACAGATCAGTTTCAGTGAGGAGATGTGGGTAAACTCTACTTACCCACATTTACCTTCGACTGCCCTCTTGGCCCTGCGAGTGCTTTAACTTAAATGGCTTACAGCCCTGCTGGTCCCCTCCCAGGCAGCAGACAGCCAGTGGCTGACTACATGGGCTAGCTACTCTAACAGAACTCTAACAGAGCCAGGGACTCTAAATTGAGGCAGAGATTCTCCGGGTCCACCTGGAAAGGCTTTTTGAATTATGAGATCACTAGAACTCCATCAGTTTTAGGATTTAGATTATACACACAAAGGAGTTATCTGTTTGCTTGCTTTAACCTGTAAATAACTCTTATTTCTTTTTCCTAGTGAAGAAATCTTTAGTTTTTATTCAGGATTGGCTAAAGGTGTTGTCTTTGTAAGATCTAGAGCAGTGTTTCTCAATCATTTTGATACCAGGGACTGGTTTGCTGCCTTCCTAAACTGTGTTGGGGAGATCTCGATGACCAGCACTGGTTCACGGACTGGTCATTAAGAGACAGTAATATAGGTTATCAATTGATCTGGAGTAAGTGACTGGATCTCTCGTGAAGCCATCTGAAAATTGTGATTTTTTTTTGGGGGGGGGGCATAAGTGGCTATTTATCACTAAGTCCGATTTGTCTGAGTGGCAAGATAGTCTCTGACTCCATGGTCAAGCTATTATAATGATCCATTTGTTACTTGCTTGGTGAAATCTAATTATAGAACTGAGTCCCAATTTGCTATGGTTTTTGACAGTCTGTCCTAGGGTAGACCTCTCCAGACAGTCTGACAACATTGTCACAACACCCCTTAGAGGCAGGGAAGTGCTATTATCCCTAATTTACAGATGGAGAAGTGATGCACAGCAAGACTACAGCAAGATAGTATTTCCAAAAGGACCTGAGCTTCACTGAATGTCTTTTGAAAATGGGATTGAGGCAGTTTTGAAAATGTTACCCTAAATGACATGCCCATAGTCACGCCACAAGCCTATGGCAGAGCTTGGAATTGAACTAGGACTCCAAAGAAACTGGTTTTCAACTGGAGGTACATGTACAACTGGGGATGAGCAGAGGTCTTCCAGGGGTTTCATCAAGTCTTCTAAGTATTTGCGTAGTTTTACAACAGCATACATAAAAAGCACCAGCTAAGTCTGTACAAACTAAAATTTCATGCAGACAATAAGAGAAAGCAGTTTTTCAGTAATACTATGGAGTGACATATTTATATTTTTATGTCCGATTTCCTAAGCAAGTAGTTTTTATATGGGGTATGCAAGAAGAAAGGGTACAGTAGTCTGGAAAGGATGAGAATCACTGTCCCATGCCCTAGGCTAGCATCTAAACCACTGGGCCACCCTTCCTCTTTTAGTTTAAGGTCTCTAGTATTTGATTCGGTCAGTGTATTTGGGACAATCTGGTCATTTTGATGTAGGGCCTGACTTGGTTATTTGGGGCAGGGATGGACTATTTACATGGAGGTAGATGTAGTTGTAAGCCACATTTGCTGTTCCCTTATTCCAGGATTTTGCAAGACCCCAAGGGTGCTGGGAGTGTCAGAACATAGGTGTTGGAACAAGGGATCTCCCTTCCTCACCATGTCTCAACCAGCAACACTGGCCCAGCCATATTAGGGGAGTGTACTGCATAGGAGTATAGCAATGTGCAGTCTCCCCTTGTATAGCAGGGATCTCTGGGAGGCATTCTGGGCTCTCTGCAAAGGCGGCTTCAAGTGTTCCCCCTATTTTCGTGAAAATATGCACCTCTTCCAGCTCAAGGCTGTGACTTTTTTAAAATGATGTAATCTAGCATGTGAGTCAATTATCACATCACAGCTAGGGCCAAAGGTTCATCCATCACATAATGGACTTTATATAGAGAAATACAGCACTAAGAATAGCTTGTTATGATGAACCCTCTCCCAGCACAGAGTTAGCGCCCATATCAAGAACAGTACTCTGCAGTGGATGTCCACAGAGTGGAAGACTTCAGGCTGTTGTCCCACAATATAGGGCTTTTGGTTCCTGAAGACCCTAATTTATTCCCCTGTGCCTTCCTCCCCCATTGGCCCATTGGAAATCCACTGCAAAAAAAACCCCTGCTGTCACACGGGGTACTGAAACTTTGTCATCTCTCCATGACCTGTCGTGTTTATGCAACAGAAGCATACTACATGCCTGTTGTGTATTTGGAACGTGTATGATCATGGTGTGGGGAGAGGGAAGCAGCATTTTTTTCCTATTAGGTATTCAAAAGGAAAGTTTCCCATAAGTCTTAAAAGAAACGAGTTGATCACTTTTAAAAGCCCATTGTGGCTATGCTCAAGGTTTAAATTCATGATTATAAGAAATAGAGACACTAAAGTGACACTGAATGGAAGTTCATTAGTACTGATAATTTATTAATGGTTTCATGGTCAGAGTTAATAAAGACCCATGGGAAACTTTGCTGAATGCATAGAATTTATATAAAATCATCACATTGCAGATTTCAATTGCCTTTGCTTACAATTCTATTTAGTAATAGAATGTGGGTCTGAACTGAAGCTGTGGATAAGAACCTCTGACCTGGATCCATCTCTGATCTGAGTTCATAGCTTTAAAATCTCTGTATTAGTCTGTCCAGATCATCAGAAGTGGACCACCCAAATTTAGGAAAGTCAGATTCTTGTTTTTATTTTGTGGCAATATTTTGAACTGTATTTCTTAAACACTGCCTAATCTAAATGTAAGTCTAAGTGACTGGACAGCCATAAAAGACTTAAATCATTTAGTGAGGGGGGGGGGGCAGGAGGTGCTCAAAGGAAAGGAAAAGAAACCCAATAATGCATTATCCTGTGCAGATGATTGTCACCATATTAATCCACAAGGAACCACATAGCTGGAGAAGTAGAAAATAAAGCAGGTTTTTTTTCTTTAAAAAAAAAGGGGGGGGGGGATTTCACATTAGAAAATGTTTCTGCAATCCTTTGTTCTTCATGCCAGACTCTGGTGTCTTGAAAGCACTGTCACTTTAATGACTTTCAAGACTTTCAAATGGACATATTTAAAACTGAAGTCAACATATGGGGATGCAGGTGGTCATTTTCCTCAATAATGGGCTATGATATGAATTCATTTAGCACACTAAATTGAATGGAAATAGGTTCCAAAATACAGAAGCAAAACAAGCAAAGCCCTTTCCATGTTTTAAATGCTATTATTAGATCTGTTTCATAGCCATAGCTATCAGTGGACTGATATTAACTGTTTCAACAGAACTGGGGCTGTAAGAAGCAGGGCTATTGTTACCAGAGTTTGAAAGCAGATCCACATGGAAAATCCCACATTCTGTATTCACTTTACTGATTGACAAGCAATAGGAGAAAAATTAATGATAATTTTCAGACACCAGTCTCCATCTCACAGCATGTGGTCTCAGCAGGAAATGAGCTACATCGTCTAGAGAATTTTCTCATCCACTCTATCAGAAAAGTGAGGGTAATTTTGCTGAAATGCTTAGAAAGAGATCAGGAAAAAAACTACATGATATAGTCTTCTAAGTGTCTGATATACTGCATTATGGAGTTTGTTGCCGTGAACACTAGAATAAAGATTTCATATGTTAATAAATTCTATTTTAACCTTTGAACTCATCATTCATATCTTTCTAGCTACAGCAATGCAGCTCCCCTCACTTCCCTCCCAAGTCTGTTCTGCCCTATCATAACACTCAATGGGCCAAATACTTCCCCACTGCAAAAAACCCAACCAAAAGGAAAAACTATTCTATTCAGACTCCAGTCTTCCACACATGCTGTACAAGGTATAGGCCCCAATTAAGAAAAGCATCCCTATTGAGGATGAAACTTAATTTATATGCTTAATTATAAGCACAGGACTTAAGCACAACCTAATAGTTAAGAGTATTGCAATTCCCACAATCTTAACATGCTTCTAGAAAGTTGGGGGTGTTTTTACCTGCCTCATGAAAACATGGTGCAAGGCTGCCAGTTCATAATTTTTTTCCATATTCAAAATGGCCCCATTCTCCAATTACAGTCAAGGAGGCTGAAGCCAGCAAGATGGGTGCCACTTTCTTACAGCCTCTGTGCCCGTGGAAGTAAAATTGCCCTTAATAAAGTTACTTTCCACTTCCCACTGTTTTCAAGGAGATTGAAGCCAACTGTCTGGACTGTGAAGTAGGCAGCCCTGGCTAGTGGTTAGCACAGGGCAGGCAACCAAGTCTCCATGTCAGCCAGTGCTCAGAATAAGGGGATCAGGAACAGATAGTCAGATATCAGGAATCAGGCTGAGTCAAGAAACCAGGAGATCAAGCTCAGAAGACAAGAATAGGTAATGGTGGGTGAGCTGTCCAAAGCAGGAGGGAGTCCAGTTGTACTGACAACTTTCTGTTGTTCATTCTAGCTTAATTAAGGGGAGCAGGCCAATCAGGAGTTCCAGTTTTGCACCATTTGGGACCCAGGGTGAAGCTGTGTTTCTGAGCTGGTCTTTGAGGTGTCCTGATGCTTGTTAGCCATTGGGTGGAGAATTGAATCATGATAGCCCCCAGGAATCCTGTGGATCTTGATTTGAGACTTGCACATCATGATACCAACCCAGGGCCAAAATGTCTTCCTTGTGGTTCAAGGGGCTAGATAGAACAACAGGGATTGCAGGGAGGAGCACAGACACTGTGAAATATGGATGAGGAGAATAAGGGGGCTCAGAAGCCAGATTTTAGATGGGTAAGGAGATGGAGGGAATAGAATAGGAGCTCTCCCAGCCTTCGGGTAGTAGTGGGGAAAGGGATCTCCCTCTGAGCAGTTTGCACAATGTTGCCAACTTTCATTGTGAGCCATGGGATTTTGGCACCTGCAGAAGGAGATATGAGATGAGAAACTTCAAGCCTGCAGTTTTCAGGGCTGGGCATGAGGGTAGAGCTCTGTGCAAGAGCCTCAGGGCTAAGTACACAGACCCATCCTGCTTTCTATATATGGTCCGAGAGCACAGAGAGGACATTGGGGCAGCGGGAAGCAAGAGGGGATAGTAGCTGGTAGGGAAAGCTTTGAACTCTGAATCCAGCAATAACACTTAACTGGCTCCCACTTCCTTGGGATTTGTCCTTTACTGGGGATTCAGGCAGAGGCAAAGCCCCAGACGTCAGTGAGGTAGAGAAGGGTGGACTTGGGGAAGTGGTACTGCTGTGAAAAGGGAGAAGGCCTGGGTTCAGCAAAGCAGTGGTGGTGGGGAGAGAGTGAAGATAATAGCAGGGACTGGATGGAAGTTCCCCTGTCTTAAGGGTGAGGAGATGGTCTCCATCTGAGCAGCCAGAAGATGTGAATTAAACCTGAAATTATCCCTCTGTCTCTGACACACACTGGCAGAGGAGTAGAGGGAAATTAAACCTCTAAAGACAGACCAAAACCAGGGTTTGAAGACAGTTTTAAAAGTTTCATGATTTGTGGGGCCAGTCGTGTGTGTGGGTGTGAGAGAGAGCGCTCCAGCTCATGATTTTTTGGTCTCTTCAAATTGGCAATAATGACTCCAGCAAGGTGAAGTGCACACTAAGGAGACGGAAAAAGATCCAACTGGCAAACTAACATAGAAATTAAATCAAAACATCAACACCTGATTGAACTTTGGAGCCAACAAATCAGGAGTGTAGGGCCCTGCTCGTTTGGGGGAGCTATTAATGCAAAGGGACATCATGGATTCAACATTCGGAAGGATTTTCTTTGTTATGCGTAGGTGCACTCGTGGATTTTGTTGCAGAATTAAGGTCATAATGGCTAGGAACATAAGAATTGCCAGACTGGATCAGATCTGAATTCCAGCTACTTTATTGTCCTGTTTCTGACAGTAGTCAGCACTAGATGCTTCAGATGAAGGTATAAAAAATCTAAGAGTAGGCAGATGTGGGATAATCTTCCTCCACATTGGGTCGCTTCATAATCCCTTATATTTAGAGATTGGTTTAAATCCCAAAGCATGAGATATTAGCGCGCTCTCAGAATTTTTGTTAACAGTTGTAACTCTGGATGTTCTTGCTAGAAACTTAGTATTAAAAATGGAAGTGTTCCTTTTACACAAATGGCTGGAGCCATTATTGAAATGTGTGTGTGAAGTACCAAGGAGTACTGTCTTTAATCTGATGCCTGGGATTAGCAGAGTGGAACCTGTTTCCAGTGAACCATAATTTCACAGTAAGGAGTCACCATAAAAGGAGTAAACTTATTCATAGATTCACAGTATGTAAGGCCAGAAGGGACCATTATGATCATCTACTCTGGCTTCTTGCATAACAGATGTCATAAAACCTTACCCAGTAATTTCTACATTAAACTCATTGCTCCTGATTGAGTTATAGCATATCTTTTAGAAAGATATCTAGTCTTGATTTAAGACTTAAGTGATATGAAATCCATCATATCCCTGGTAAATTGCTACCCGCCCTATTAAACATGTGCACCTTTTCTAATCTGATTTGTCTAGTTTCAGCATCCATCCATTGGACTTTGTTTTGCCTACTTCTCTTAACATGCATTAACTATCCTGTATTTCCATTAACAAGCACTGAAGCAATTCAAGTCTTTCATACCTCAGGTTCAGAATCATGTTTTTAAACAAATTTCCTCCCTTGTGTCAATAACAGTACAACAAATTACTGAAATGGAAATATTTGGGGGGGAAAAACTTTTTTCCTGTTCACCACTGACTCACTCTGTCAGTCACGTAAAGAAGGAGCAGCTTGCTGTTTTCGTACCATATGGGAGAAGAAAAATTCAGGATGACCTAATTCCTTCACTTAGTGAAGGCTGGATGTACAGCAAAGGGAAGGGGAAGGCATGAAAAACATGTTGCTATCCTGCTCTGCCTGCTGTTGATGTACTAAGGTGGCACCTGAGCAAACAGAAATAGAGAGAGAAATCAATGTTTAAAAAAAACCAAAACCACCAAGGAAACAGCAAACATTTATGAAAAGGACTTTGAACAGAGCTGTACGAAATTTGCTGTGTGAAATTTCTTACTCATTTAAAGAAGTGTTTTCTTTTGTACTGTTTTGAGCTTCTTTACTCCCTTTAGATCGTGCTTTAAGTTTCGGCTTCATTTGACCCATATATAATGAAGATGAAACTAATATATATATATAAATCTTCATTGCATGTGCATTTGTAATGATTAGTGCCTGTTAAGATTCACTTAATCCAGGGTACACCTACACTGGGAATGCTTCCCAGCTTGGCTAGACAATTACGGCCTAACTCTGCTCGAACTAGTGTGCTAAAAGTAGCAGTATAATTGGGGATATTAACAGCAGTGGTTCAGGCTAGTCACACAAGTACATTTTCAGGGGATCCAGGCACATTTATAATCAGGTGGGTAGCCCAAACTGCCATCCAGGCTATGCCGCTATTTTAGCAACCTAGCTCAAGCAAAGCTTGCTTGTCTTTCTATCTGAATTGGGAAGCAGGCACCCCGCTGCAGTGTAGACATATCCCAAAAGTCACCATGCGACTGTTACATATTTTGGTAGAAAAACAGAATAATAGTGTGATCTTCAGTCTTGAAAAGAGGGGACAGTAAAAAGTTTTGCTTGGCATTTCAATCAAAGTCTGTAAAATCCAACTGTTTAGCCCCAAATGTAGCAACTTTTGTTTCCATAGTCAAACCCTAAACTAGCCCTGTGTTACAGGGCTTGGGGTTTTGCTGTGCAAAGTGGGAATGGCTCAAAAAGAGAGAGGTTCTCCCGAAAGCTGAATTGCAACATGCTGCAGGGAAAGTCATGTTTTACACAACTGTATTTCAGTTGGCTGTTGTGATGAATAACTCTCCACCATGCCATGAGAAATAAGACTGTAGGCATGATCTTGAGTGATACATTCACTGCAGATGTGTAACCAATATTGAAGTCAACTGGCGTTACATAAGTGAAGTGTTTATAATCTATGACCAGAGAAGTCCTAATAGAGACTTGATCTGCAGAATGCTGAATGCTTTGACCCAATCCAGTGAAATATATAAGTATGTGAATAGACCCCTTGAAGACATTTTCAGGATCAAGCCCTAGAAGAGTTCTACAAAAATTTGCAGCAAAAGGAAAAACAGTAAACAGATCAGATTTTGTACCATGATGCTGCAGTAGCCATACATGTGAGTAGTCCCCCAATGTGTAAAGATCTTCCAGAGTTGTAGAGCTAGTCTGGCAAGCCCCTATGCTATACCTCCTTTCTCCTTCTAGTACAGCTGTTATGCTTAAGGGAAAAGGGACAGGCACAAGACTTTCTCACAACCCCACCGTCCCTGGCTACCACATCGATCCTGTGGACTTGTGGGAATCATGTTGGACCAGAGCCTCAAGTGTATTGATTTCAATGATAGCTAGGCACTTAAATATCTTTCAGGAGCTCCTCTCCAATCTAATTTAGAGCAGCCCCCTGATATAAATCATGACTAGGGACTGGCCTAGGGTACAACAAGCCTGAACAAGGGAGCAACAAAGGCCACTTTCGAACCCTCTTCCTGAGTCGCACTGTGCACTCCTTTTGGGGTAAGCAAAGATCTGAAAAATGATTGGGCAATTTTGTGTGAAGTGAAATAATTTTTGGTTCCACCTGGGATATTAACACATGAGGCATTTTTTAAAAGAAAACTAGATCAATCAGGTAGGGAGAGAAATGGCAAGGAAAAGAAGATCTTAGACTGTTTGGCTAAGCATCTGGACCAATCAAGTGTATTCCAAGGTAAAGGTCCAGCCATGCAAGCATTTGTGCATATGCCTTACTTTAACCAGAGAGACACAAGGTAGCTGAAGAAATACCTTTTATTGGACCAAATTCTGTTGGTGAGAGAAACATGGTTTTTGACCTACACAGAGGTCGTCTTCATGTCTGGGAAAGGTACTGCATGTTGGAAAGAAAGCACAGGTTGTCCCGGAAGAGAATTGGGATGAATGGCACCCTTTATTAACCACTCATTTCCTCGGCGTCTCAAGTGAGCGCTGAGGAGGGGGTATTACAGCTCTTTTATCCAAAACAATATGGTAATACGTGGTTAATACATTCATGATTTCCGAGGGGTAGCCATGTTAGTCTGTGTACAGCAAAAAAACAATGAGAGTCCTGTGGTACCTTATAGAAGAACAGATCTGACGAAGTGGGCTATAGCCCACAAAAGCTGATGCCAAAGAAAATTATCCATGCCTTTGTTTTCCATTTACTGCCTTTATCCATTTTGCACAAGCGTTCTATCTTATACTAAATTGCTGAATTAACAAATCCTAGGGGCAGGGGATTACCAAAGGGACCAAGGACCTGGGTTAATGAGCAAAAAAGGGGAAGAGAAAGTTAAAAATACAGACAATGCCCGGACACCTCGTCTACCAATGAAATTCTATACTAAGAAATTTATGATCTATTACACAAGGTTAAACATACATGCTACCTACCCTATACGAACAGGAAAGGAGCAAAACCCTGTCCTAAACAAAACTTATCAAAGGCTGAAGGTTAGAAATACATACTGCTTGCCCAGTGCAGTCCCATGATATATCCTGTGATACAGACTTGACCAATTCCCCAGTGTTGCTTTATATTAAGACTTTCCTACACTACAAGCATCACAGCTAAACACAAGTTGGAACAGATTAAGTGTAAGTACTTAGCACATATCCTTCCAAGACTAGACTAGACTGAAGAAGAGCTCTGTGTGGCTTGAAAGCATGTCTCCCTCCAACTAAAGGTGGTCCAGTAAAAGATATTTCCTCACCACCTTTCCTCTCTAATATCCTGGGGCTGACACGGCTATTTCTGCACTGCATACACCATCAAGTAATTCCGTTCAGTGCAACTATTCATGGAGTGGTAATTACAAGAGGCCCTGCTGTCTTGGGGCCTGAATCAATAACTTGTAAGGTACACCCATCAGTGATTAATACTGCACACAACAAAATGACAGCTGTGTACTGTGTGTTATCCAGCAGGTATTAAATAGCCATTTCACAAGACATGCTGCCTGGCACCTACAATTCTCCATATCTATATAACTAAACCACAGTTGTATATATGCACGGCGGGACGTGGACACAGCTCCTGCGTGCGCATATAACTGATAAAGCTATGCGCGCGCAGCAGCTGAATCCACGTCCATGCCGTGCATAAGCCTGTGGATTAGATAGCTCGCACGCACGGCTGCCCTCCCGCCCGCCCAGCGGCTCTCTTACACGAATTCCCACCCAGCGGCTATAAGGAAATTTTTTATTAAATCTTTCAATTACCATTTCATGATTTTGTGGTTTTTAATTTGCATAATTTTACCCTTTGAACTCCAATGTTTTTCTTACTTATGAGTGCAGAAACTCAGGACACTCCACCCTCCATCATTTCTCATCCCTGAAAAGTTTGGAGTAAACACTAAGTGATTACCATTCTTCAATTTGCGATTCTTTAGAGAATCGGGGGTTTACTGGTTGGTTACTACCAGGTACACTAGCTTTTAACCATGACTTTGATTTTCATTTTAATTTTTTGTTTCAAGAGAGTGAGAAAGCTAAGTTTGCAGCATTACAAATTCCCAGTTGAGTTTCTTTTAATAAAAGGGAGAAAATTAAGGGCAGCTACAGCCATATGTGTGCATTATTGAAAGCCATGTCCAGCCATCAATTGCCATTTTCAAAGCAATTACAGGTAGGGAAGAGATGAGGGTGTGGTACCAACGGGTGGCATCTGATGATTATCATTCACCATTCACAATGACTGCACAAAGCGTGGATTAAATTGACTTCAGTACGCCAATGTTTTGGTGTGATGCAATGCTTCGGTTTGTGTGTTGATCTAAGCTCTAGGAGTCTGCTCTGTCCAAGAAATTACTTGGAGTGAGACAGTTTTTTAAGGCAAAACAGACTTGACTGATAACAGGCTCAGCTTTTAAAAAGATGACAATTAGCATTTATCCAAGAGCTAACTCCTAGCCACCCAGTGAAAATAAAATTAACAAGACCCTCTGCAACAGCTCCATCTTGTGGCTTTCCTCAGTGGTGCATAAATAAATTTAGCCTATTTTGCAACTGTTGATATCAATTGTAAATATCACTTGGTTAATTTCAAGAAGTTGCTAAAAATTTCTTCTGATAAGAATAAGATCACTACTAGCATTGTATGGAGTTTATATGAATGTGATTCCTCTACTATATTTGGGTTCTTCATTCAGGGGAAAATGGATTGTTTTCTTTAAAAACTTTAGAAAATGTGTCTTCTTTCATGCCTGGGAATGTAAATACTGTTATTGCTATATACACTTTGTAATCACAGTTCAAAACTGATTAAAAAGGGACTCATTGGGAAAAGCCTAATTTATTTGTCTTCCCCAATATCCTACTTGTGCACCTACCAGGTTTTCCTGATGTGTATAGATCTGTATAGGAAGCAGAAACTGCAAAGGAAATGGGAAAGAATGCAGGATAGGAAGCCATCAGGGAAATGACAAATGGGTATGAAAAATAAATAGAATAGACTTACTGTATTGATTAAATTGTAACATAAGTCTTTCATGACAAGTTTGGTTTACAAAAATGAATTTTGTTTGGGTTTTGAAACTGTTTGGCTAACAAACATCCATTAAAAGTGGAACTGACTCTATCTGGAATTTCTTTTCAGTAGCTACTGGTGATTACTACAAATGTGATAATGGAACAATTTCTGAAATCCCTTTTACAATTTTGGAAACTAAGTACATTTTGTTCTCCCAACATGTTTTCCTTCTTATTTTTTTCCTGTATTGCAAGAGATTTGCTTCCAATAATACCTCTTTTGAATAGCAATGGTAGGATTCATTATATTACTACTGTGGCTAATCATCCAAAGAGCAGATATATTCAGTGTAAATAAATTAAATTTTAGGAAATAATGAATTTTATTAATTGAGTTCATCTTTGTAATTTAATATAATGCCACCCAATACATAAAAATTGGGTTTTATTGGTCTGTACACTGCCTATCTAAAGATTGTGAATTTGACACCATGGGCACAGGTGAAATCCAATAAATCTGCAATGCTGAGAAAAATTACATTTTGAAAATCACATAAAAAGAACTTCAACTCCAAAACTGAAATAGTTCTAGCACAAGTATACCTACAAAAAGTCCTATTAGTTTGCTAGTACATTAAGCTTTATGGGAAGGACATGACATTGAGTTCATAGATCCATACCTTATAACAAATTTTAGAGAAGTTACTTTTCCAAGACACATACAGCAACACAACTTTCTACTTCCAGTGCAATGTAAGGAAGAAATATTGTTGGTTCCTATGAAAACAGGCTGCCTGCCTCCCAAGTTGGTGTCATTGGCTGCTGAGCTCCCTAGTCTATCAAGTCCCTGGACTCTCTAGCAGGCCAGCTCTCCTGGGCTATGTCTACACTGGCAAGTTAGTTTGAATTAAGGAGGCTTAATTCAAACTAACTAAAGCCATGGCTACACTAGGCTTTAGTTCGAATTAAGGGCTTCCTTAATTCGAACTAATACGTTCAAATAGGGTATTCGAACTAAGGGGTTAATTCGAACTAGTTAACAATGTGGCCATGTTAATTCGAACTAATTTCTTAGTTTGATTTAACCGGCCATTGAAATGAACGGGGATCGCTAATTCGAACTAAGCAAGTGCTTGCTTAGTTCGAACTAACATTCCAGTGTGGCCATGCTAGTTCGAATTAAGCTAATTTGGACTAACTAAAATTAGTTCGAATTAGTTAGTTCAAACTAACTAATTCGAACTGCTTTCAGCAAGTGTAGACATAGCCTGTTGAGAAGTGATTTGGCATTCTCCTGGGCTCATTAACTGGCCAATTTGCTGGTTTCCCAGTTGCTTGTAGGTGGGATTGCCTGCCAGGTAACCAGGGAGCTGGTAAGTCTGCCAGCCAACTTCCCAAAAGCATGAAACAATTTCAGCCTTATCAATGAACTAGTACAATGAACTAGTACAATAAGGTCAAAATGAAATGTTGCTTTGAGTTTCTAGAAACAGAATTTCATTCTGTGGGAAACTTCTATGTTTCCATTGCAGTTTTTATGATTCCAGATTAGAAGAAAAAGTTCCAAAGTTCAGAAATTCCCATAGAACAGGAATTCCGGGTTCCAGCCAGCTTTACTGACAAGTACCTTGGACAAATAACTTTGTCTTAGGGGAGGGCTGCACAGCAAAAAAACAAAAACACCATTGCAGCAAGTCTCAGAGCTTGGAACAGCTCACTTCAGCTTGCACTGTTAGACTAAAAGGATCACTGTAGAAACTGGGATGCAGGTGGGAACCTGGGCTGCAAGTCCCTCTGACTCATAGCATTAGCCCAAATCTGTAGAACTGGGCAGTAAGGCTCGCTGCCACAGGTCTTGTTTTGTTTTATTTTTCTGCTTTGTAGATGGACCATCAGTATTCACATACCCCCATCTGTAAGAAGGTGATAATGATATTTACCCAGCTTTGTAAAATGCTTTTAGATTTTTGCCCTTTTGCTGTGCGCCATCCATTTTGAGGGCTTTGCAATGGATTCATTTCTCCCTTGATAGAGAAATTGATGACGTAGACTATTTTGTAATTTCATTTATTTAAAAGACAACAGCAAAACTGCACAGAGAAACCTCAGCCAAGATACTAGTAGGATAAGCCTTACTGACAACGAATAGTTTCTTTTCTTTGACTGTCTCCTGTTCTTAGCATACATTTCTAAGGCCTGTTTCCATCCTCTCACTTCACAAAACCCTCAAACTGAAATCATCAACCCTGGACTTTCCAGAGCTAATTATTTTCACTATCTACAATGGGTTAGTCAATGTGAGGCTGTGTGTGAACCCGTTTTTTGTGCTCTGGAACCTTAAGGTTCCTGTGCTTCAAGATCAGGGTGTCCTCTTTGGTGGCATTGCAGAGTTGACATTCACACTAGATTAGTGTCTTACGCGTCCTGGCTTGCAGCAGGACAACTGAATATCTCAGCCCTCCCAGTTGAAAGCTGAGTAAATGAATAGTCATTAATACCTCAGGCCTCCCAGCCTAAGCATTAGCACTCATCCAGGGCCCTAGTGACAGGTGATCCCAACACAGGTTTGGCAGGGAAACACGGGGTCACTGCCTCACCTTCCAGGAACACAACATGGTAGATGTTTCGTTTCCCTGAGCAGCTTCCTACCAGCATCCGGTGCAGGTTCACCTTTTGGGGGAGATAGAGGAGTGCTCCTGAAACACACACCCAAGTTTTGTATAAGAGGTCTACTCTCAGCCTCCATCCTAACCCTAATCCCAGGTGTAAATCTTAACTGCAGCACAACTTGAGTGTGGAATGTGAGTTCTGCAGAAGAGAGGTGTTCCTAGCTTGTGCCCCTGCGGCAAAGAGTCAGTATTTTGTTTATAAACAGAGGCAGAATGATTAAAGTAAGAATGGGGTAGTAACTAAATTAAATATTCTGAAGTCCTTAGATGAGAATCCCTCTGAGAGCAGGGGTAGTGAAGAGGGGATGCAGGGAGATTCAGAAGAAATACAGCCAAGGTACCATTCAGAAAAAAGGGAGATGTGAGCGGAGAAGGGGCCAAAACCAAGAGAAGGAATAGCAGCGATACAGAGAAGTTCCCTCTCTACCTGTGATATTTCTATGGCCCATCACTGTAGTATCTGGGCAGTTCTCAATGTCCACCATGTCTCACAAGCCCTACTATGTTAACATCCTTAGTGCCTCAGGCAGGTGCTGTATAAACTCATGGCACCTTACCCTGCTACAGTGTTTGCAAGAGTTAAATGGTCTATTCCAAGCTTGGTTTGCTGCAAAAAGTACATGGCCTAAATGATAAAAAGGCATTTAGATTATTCTACAGTTGTTTCAATTGTTGTATTCAAGAGTTAGTAACAAAGTAAGAATATAGATAAAATTTTTAAAATAACCAGTGTCCCTTAAGGGAATGGATGCAAGATGTCAGAACATGTTAGTATTAAAGCCTAGTGGATCTAATATTTATTTAATTTTCCTTCTTTATGTAGGAATTAGATACAGTGCTTCTGTCAGCTAATTTCTAAATTATCTGCAAAAAAGACCTAGAGTTTTCAGGTACCTAAGTAGCCTCTGGAATCACTGTTAAAGTTGTCCCCTCCCCTCCATCAAAATCTGCAATAGTGCCCCAGCAACTGGAGTGTGGTTCTGAATCTCCATACTAGGCTGCCCTCCCTCTACTCCCTCTTCAAGTTTCTCAGGCTATGTCTCGACTTGTCAAAAGAAGTCAACTTTGCTAAGTTGACTTAGAATGTCTACACTATAAAATTAAGTCAACTTAAAGTGGACCTTGCCAAATCGACTTAGAGCGTCCACACTGGATGCCTAAGTCGAGTTCTAGGGGCTAGGTAGACCTGGGACTGGTCCATGGTGGCAGGGGGGGCACCCCTTCCAAAGTGCCAGGGGGCTCAGCATTTGCCCCATTGTACCCTGGTACAATGGGGGCTGAGCAGGACAGGGACAGGGGCAGGGTATAAGAGTGGGGTGGGCAGAGCTGTGTCCTGCCCTGTGGGTGGGCATGCCAGGCTCCAGCTCTGCCAGCCACCCTGGCAGGGGGTTGTGGGGGATCCCTGGGGCCCTTTAAGTGGACTACAAATCGATTTAGGGCTAATCTGCGTCTACACTGGCTAAATTAATTTAAGGAAATTGTAGTGTAGATGCAGATTAAATTAAGTCGATTTAAGCAGGCTTAAATCGACTTAATACACAAATGTAGATGCACCCTCAGTCTCCCAGAGCAGCAACTGGCCTTCTTTCCAGTGAGTCATTGCCCAATACAGATAGTGATGGGTTCTGTTGGCGGTTCATAAGGACATCTGGCTCCTTCCCCATCTGGTTCCAACTTAGCTGCAGGATCTTGTTCTTATATTTCCTGCCCTGTCCCCATATTTCCTCTGAGGAGGACAGGGCTGGGTTAGTTGAGCCCAACAGGGTGTATTAACCTCTTTGACATCAGAATTAAGCCACTCTGCCTCATTACAGGAACATATAGAAACTCCTCCTTACTTCCATAAGCACTGTTCCACTACAGCCAATGTGTCTGTATTCATCCAGGCAAGAAGAGAATTCTTAGTTCACACAATGCTCTTAACTACGATCCAGGTGCAGTTCCTGTAGCAAAACTATGAGGTGCATCCCTTGGAAAAACCTGAGTTTTAACTTTCTCTATGTGGAGTTTCATATTAAATACCTTCACCAACACTTCATCACTCTGGCTATGTCTACACTTACTAAAATTAGTTTGAATTAGTTAATTCGAACTAATTTTAATTAGTTTGAATTAACTTCATTCGAACTAGCAAAATTTAGTTCGAACTAAGCAAGTGCCATTCATGGCACTTGCTTAGTTCGAATTAGCGATTTGCATTGAATTCAATGGGCCAGTTAGTTCGAACTAAGCAATTAGTTCGAACTAACATGGCCACATTGGTTAATTCGAACTAACTAGTTCAAATTAACCCTTAGTTCGAATAGCCTATTCAAATGTATTAGTTCGAATTAAGGAAGCCCTTAATTCGAACTATTTAAAGCCTAGTGTAGCTATGGCTTAAGTTAGTTTGAATTAAGCTTCCTTAATTTGAACTAACGTGCAAGTGTAGACATAGCTAAGATCAGAATGGTCTAATATGATCATCTAGTCTGACCACCTGTCCAATGCAGGCCACAGGATCTCACCGATCCACTCCTGCAATAAACCTGTAACCTCTGGCTGAATTTTTAAAGTCCTCAAATCATGATTTAAAGACTGTAACGTACAGAGAATCAACCAGCAATTGAGTCATGCCCCATGCTACAGAGGAAGGTGAGAAACCCCAAAGCCTTTGTCAATCTGTCCTGGGGGAAAATTCCTTCCCAACCCCAAATATGGCCATCAGTTAAACCCTGAGCATGTGGGCAAGACTCATCAGTCAGACCGTCAAGAAATAATTCTATGTAGTAACTCAGAATCCATCCCATCAATCATCCCATCGGCATATCTACCACCAGGAGCCAAAGATCAGTGAATTGCCAAATGAGGCTGTCCCATCATGCCACCCCTTCCATAAATTTATCAAGCTCAGTTTTGAAAGCAGCTAGGTTTTTAACCCCTCCCCCATTGTCTCCCTCCCACACACACCACTCCCTTTGAAAAGCTATTCCAGAATTTCACTGCTCTAACATATAGAAACCTGCATCTAATTTCAAACCTAAATCTCCTGAATTCCAGTTTGTATCCATTAGTTCTTGTGTCCACATTGGAGATGAACTTAAAAAATTCCTCTCCCTCCCTGGTATTTATCCCTCTAACATATTTATAAAGAGCAATCATATCTCCACTCAACCTTCTTTTGATTAGACTAAATAAGCCAAGCTCTTTAAGTCTTCATAACACATATTTCACTAACACCTTTATATATTATTAATGTTAAGACTTTATTTATGTATTTTGCTGGACCACCAGGCTCAATCCACCACCTAGCAAATATTTTAATTTTACTTAGTGACAGAATTGTAATTAGATTTCATGTTAATAGCCACTGATTTTTAAAATAAGAAGGGAACTTTGTGATTATCTAGTCTTACCACATGCACATTCATCTAATGATTTCCGCACCTCGCCCTACAACTTTTGGTTGATCTACAACATATCTTTTAGAAAGACATCCAATCTTGAAGTAAAGGCTCTAGCTGATGGAGAATTCCACATTGTTTGGCAAACTATTCTAATGATTAATTACCCTCATTAAAAATATGCGTATTGTAAGTTGGAAACTTTTGTATAACAATCAAGTTTTCCTTTAAGTGCTTTGAGGATTTTTCAAAATTCTAAAGTTACCTGAGAATTTTCATCTCTCTCTTCTTTTTGAAGCGGCAGTGAAAATATTTCTGCAAGTAAAGAACAGTTCAAAGTTGCCAATCTGATGAGGGACAGGTACCTTTTAAAATATTCATAGATCTCTGGTGGCTGCCCATCTTCGTCTAGGCAAAGTTTTCTTGCTCCCTCCTGGATTTAATGCCTTTACTGCACTCTGAGCTCCATGAATAGATATGGGAAATGTAACAGCAAAACTTTAACTAGCAGCAGAATAGAAAGTCTGACCTGGTTTAACAGCTTGTCTGTGTCTTTGTCACTGGCTGCTATCATAGATTGTTAAGGTATAATAAAATGTCAAAGCACTTACTGATGTCTAAGTTTCTTTGTGACAACAACCAAGAACTCTTTTGGATGGCAGATCAGTTTCCTGAGCCAATTAAATGGCATTTTATGTGTTTTTGCTCCATTTTTTGAGGAATAAAAACACTTCTTTGAAAACTGGCTTGCTAACTGGACATCTTTGTTAACTTTAACTTGTCAGCCATTAGTCCTGGAAGTCATGAACATACTTCACATTCACTTATTTTCTCTTTGTTTTAAAGCATTTATTTTAGTTGTCATTTCTTGTTTTCTCAAATGAAAACTGAAGGCCATTGTCTACTAGCTTATACCGTTTGCATTCTAGTCTCACTTTAAGTAAAAATATCTTTCCAAATCCTTTTTCCTCTTTCTTTCTTCCTACTATAGTCATTGTTTATCCTTCAGCTTTTTTATCTGTTAAACCTTCATCCATTCAGTCAAAGAGATGGATTAACCTGCAATATAATAGGCACATGATTCAAAAAAATCTGATGTTGAGTTTTAAAGGAGTGAAAATGTCTATTTATATTCAAAAATAGAAGCCCTTGAAAAGAGGAAATCTCAGTTGAGAAAGAGAATGATGTCATCTGTAGATAGCATTTAATCCAAATGCTGTGCAGTCATGTGTATAAGTGAGAAGAAAAGACTTGCAATAAAGAGATTCTGCATGAGAGCCTGTCTTCTGAAATAGCTACATGAAATAGAAGTCTTAACTAATCAGTCCCAGCAGGATCCCTGATTTTGAACAACAGATGTTCAGGTTCAAGTTGATTTTAAATGAACCTCAAAATATTCAGGGGATGCAGAATTCTACAGAATCAAGCTCTTGGTTCAGGAAAAAAAACAGGAAAAAATTGAATACTAAAGTCTTGTGTCTGCAAAACTGGAAAGGGAATCTTGTGAGAACAAACATTCTCCTGAGATTTCTGGTACAAGAAGATATTCAGGCCAAAACTACAGTAAGACATGTTCTTCCTCTTACATCCTCCAACCTATCTGCTTCCACACCTAACCAGAAAGAAGGTGAGTAGAGGGGTGTAAACATGAAAATAATCTCAACAAATAACCACTATTTTTCAAACTGCTAAAACATTTTTTTCAGGTTCAGCAGGTAAAAGTTTGGTCAGCTTTGTGTTGTTTTTCTGACCCAGTTCATCTATCCATGTTGTAAGGACAGATTCTAGGCTCAGTTATATTTGTGTAAATTCACTATAAACTGGATACCCCTGGACTGACCCCAGATTAACTCAAATATAATTGAGATCTGAACCTGATCCTCAAACATTATAGTTTGGTTTGGGCATAATGAGGTAATGAGATATAGCTGAGGAGGACACAGTGAAAACTAAATTTATGTTCTCCCTCTTCCAATAAGGCTGCAATGTGCAGGATCATTCCAAAAGCATAAAATAATTCAACCCAAAAGGTGGAAACAGCATTCATGGTTCAACAGAAAGCTCCAGTTATACCTGCTTTGCTTCAGGTACATCCTCTGTCCTAGCAGCAGGGATGGAGTTGGATGTTTAAGACACTGCAGGGGGGCTTTATGCCACTAGCAAAAATCTCTCTGCATCACAATGAACTTTCTGAGCTGGGTTCACCAGTTGTATGATCAGATTTTATTAAGGATGCAGTGAAAAGCATCAGTCTTCATCCAGGAATCTGCCCCAGTTCTGTACTACTTAAAGGTATTGCATGAAGATATCATCCATTTTGTCCATCAGCCACTTCCTCAGCACTCTTCCAAAAGTGTATCCTTCTAACTTGTTGTTATGAATAAAGAAAAATCTTTCATCTTATCTGTACCTTAGCCCTGCTCTACCATGTCAGCCTTCAGAATATATGTCCTTCAAAGAGACTGTGGCTCACCCCTGCTAATATACAATACACTTCTTCTGCTATAAACTCCTGGGCTAGGGATGTTGTGGATGTTCCATGGTTTTTGGTTTTATTTTTACATTTCAACTCTCAGAAACCCTGAAGGGATTAATCCTTATCTACATGCCATAAATCTCCACTGACCAGAGCTATGGCCTCTCCCCTCCAGACTTTCTCCAAAATAATGTTCATATATAGCTTTATGAGCAGTAGTAGGCATTGGTTTCTCCCATAAGATCCATCCAAAGCACAAGTTGCAGAGGGAGTAGGTATGTGGTGGAATATACAAACTCCAAACTGGGAAACCAGGGGTTAAGGGCTCATTCTAGGCCCAGCCAGCATTACCCTGACACACCTGCAGCAAATACTCCATCAGCTGGAGCACTTAAAAGTGAGAGAGGTACAACTCATTTGGGCAGCAGACTTGGAAGGAAAGTGATTAGCTGCTCTTAGTTTCAGTAGAGCTAAAAGAGATGCTGAGTCTTATTCCACTGCTTCTCCCTCTGCAAAGAAGGGTCTTTTATGACTGAAGGGAGGCTATAACCCTAGAACAACCAGAAGATGGTGACTATCTTTACACCCACTTCTCCTAGTGGTGAGTGCTAGACATTTAGAATCTCTTCCCTACAACTCCCCTGCTGACCACAGACTACAGTGTGAACACTAGGCCACATTCCTCAGCAATCCCAAGGAGGTAGTCTTCTTTGCAGAGGGAAATCTTAAAACATTTTAAATTTAAAATATATATATATATATATATATATATATATATATATATATATATATA